>CM076579.1:294221700-294688545 GCA_034641835.2 Pinus albicaulis | reverse complement strand
TTGGCTAAAATGTCATATTTTTGAGAATTTTATGAATTAAAGCATTTATTTGGAAATATGTCTAATCTCTGCTCAATTTTTATGCTTATAATATTTATTTAGTTTAATTATATGCAATTTGAAAAATATGCTCTTATTTAATTTGCATGAATTAATTATTTCTGTTCTAATTAAAAAATGCTATTTTGGATGAGTATATGAGACCAACCGTTAAATGTTATGCATAAATTTTATAGTTTTATTTATGCAAATTATCATTATTATCATATCAAGTTAATTTTTATGTAAATAATGTCTAGTGATCCATATAATTTTAATTGATTAGAGAATAGCCACAACATCTCTAATTAAATAAAATTATATATTATGATTGATTAAGATCACATAAAGAATATTTAGACATTAATTGTAATTAATTATACTAAATATAATAAATTTTATTCCATGGGAATTTTTGGTATATTTATGTAATTAATTAGGATAAAATATTCATAACTTACCCACAGGAGTTATGAATTAATAGTTTTATCATAAAGTTCAAAACTAAGATAGAATTTATATCAAATTATAATCATAATATACCCTTATAATTATGAATTAAGTGAATAATTTGATAAATTCTATCATAAAGAATAACTCAATTTGCTTGAATTGAAAATTTAGTGCACGGAGAATTTTTATGTCATTAGATTCAATTTTAAGCATGATTTACATTGGTAAAGCATGAAATTTTATTTAGGCCTCAATTTTAACATAAACATGTGACATTTAATTTTATGCAGTTGTACAACCTGCAAATTTCTCTGAAATTCATACTGATATCCCTGATTAAGGGAGATAACTATAAGTTTTGGACGGAGAGAGTTCTCTTTCATTTGGGGTGGATGGACATAGACTGTGCTATTAGGAAAGATGAACCACCGGCACTCAAAAATACCAGCACTGCAACGGACATCATGCTTTATGAACGATGGGAATGATCTAATTGCCTAAGCATGATGTTCATTAAGACTAAAATTTCAGCTGGTATTCGTGGTTCCGTTGAACAACATGAAAAGGCCCGAGACTTGCTGAAAGCCATTGATGATCAATTCATCACTTCAGATAAAGCACTAGCAAGCACCCTAATCATGAAGTTCTCATCCCTAAGGCTCATAAGTGTGAAAGGTGTGCGCGAACACATCATGCAAATGAGGGACACTATGGCTCAATTGAAGAAACTCGAGGTTGAAATATCAAAGTCTTTCTTGGTGCACTACAACCTGAACACCCTTCCGCACCAATACGGACCCTTCAAAATCTCATACAACACACATAAGAATAAATGGTCAATTAATGAACTCATGACCATGTGTGTTCAAGAGGAAGAGAGACTGATGATGGAAATGGGAGAAAGTGTAATGCTGGAAATGTGAGGAAAGGGAAAATCTCAAGCCAATCGGAAAGGGAAAGGTAAAATACATCCTCAAGCTGATATCAAGAAGGATTCCAAGTGTTTCTTCTGTAAAAAGAAGGGACACATGAAGAAGGAATGCACCAAATTTCAGAAATGGCTTGCGGACAAAGATAATATAATCTCGTTTGTTTGTTATAAATCTAATATGGTTAATGTCAATATTAACACCTGGTGGATTGATTCTGGATCAAAAATTCACATTTCGAATTCCTTACAGGGTTTGCAAAACCTAAGGAAGCCAGTGAGCAGTGAGAAAAGCATCTTATTAGGAAACAAGATGGGCTCGCATGTGGAAGCTATAAGAACATGCTATTTAACTTTAAGTAGTGGCTTTGTTTTAGAATTAGAAAAGACCTTTTATGTACTAAGTTTTTCTAGAAACTTGATTTCAGTTTCAAAGCTTGTACCTTTTGGATATTCTTTTAACTTTTTAGAAACATCCTTTAGTTTATTTTATAAATATGAATGTGTTGGGAATGGTATTTTGTCTAATGGTCTTTACTGCATTAATTTACAAAACAATGTCACTTATGATTCAATGCATGTTCACACTGGCACTAAAAGATGTGTTATTAATGAAAATTTCTTTAAATTATGGCACCGGATACTAGGTCATATTTCCATAGAAAGAATTAAAAGATTGGTAAATGAAAGGGTACTTAATACTCTGGATTTTACTGATTTTGAGACTTGTGTGGACTGCATAAAGGGAAAGCAAACTAACAAGTCAAAGAAAGGTGCCAATAGGATTTTGGACATATTAGAGATCATACATACTGATATATGTAGTCCAGACATGGAATCACATGGTCAAAGATACTTCATCTCTTTTATAGATGATTACTCACGATATATGTATCTTTACATGCTTCATAAAAAGAGCGAAGCATTAGATGCCTTTAAGATTTTTAAGGCTGTAGTAGAGAAACAACGCGGCAAGCAAATTAAGATTGTGAGATTAGATAGAGGTGGAGAATATTATGGTAGATGTATAAATTATATACAATATGCATGTGTAATATCAGTTCTCTGATCTAACAATATTTATCTTCTTGATAAATGCGAATCCTTCCACTATAATTCTTGCTGAAATTTAATCAACAATTGCAAAACACATGAAGCAATAAAAACACACATAACACAGTTGTTTAACGGGAAAGCCTGAAGCTAAAAACCCCAACTATCATATTATGTATCATGGAATCATATGACAATCCTCATACAAATTTTATCAAGCTCTCAGTACAATACAATCATCATACACTAATAAGGAACAATCTTGCAAATCCATGCACCGATCTTGCCCTCCTGCTAGCCTGCCTCCACTGCGCAATCCAAGCTGATTACAAAGACCAATTCGATGCAATCCCACTCTCCTTGACTGCGTGATTATCATTGGAAACTCCAATGTATATATAGATGCAATTCATGCATCATAATAGTCTGTGAGATAGTCTATCTTGCCCTTTCCCCTATCTCTCCACTGGTCTCCACTGAAACTGCCATGCATTGTAGTTAACTGATGTATTCTTCGGTTGATTAATGAGTTATTATATAGTGAATTAATTAACTAATTAATTCACACCACTCTCACTAGTGTATCAATCAGTTAGACTAGATACAACTAGCTCAATTGTGTCTAACTGAGTTAAACTGAACACAACTCCACCAACTACCTCAATAACTCCACCAAACTCTGTCACATGAGTTCTAAATGAAGTCTCCATGCAATAGCTCCACTTAACCCTCAGGAATAGCGTAATTCCTTCTGTCAGCTCCTGTGCCACATCTGTGCACTTAACTGAAGTGCTCCAAGAGAATAAGATAATATTTAGAGTCCAAATATTATTAAGAGCTAATAATATTCGACATATCTATTTTTTAGACTGGCAATCTAAAAATAGATTCTGCCCAATATGTCTAAAAATAGAAGTCCATCTATTTTTCCAACTTGACCAACCATCCACAAATAGCATCCTGCAACTCATAGAATATGATCACCATGTCTAAAAATAGACATAGTCTAAAAATAGACTTTGCGCCAAAAATCACCTGTGTGGGCCCCACCTAGTTTAGGTGATCACTTTCCAACTAGGATCAGGAATGATGTTTCAGGATGCCTCCTTCACTGTTTCTTGTTGCAATATTCAACAATATATACACAAAAGCTGGACAAGCACCTGGGCCATTCGCATAATTTCTTCAAGAGCATGGGATTGTTGCCCAATACACCATGCCTAGTTCACCTGACCAGAATGGTGTAGCAGAAAGAAGAAACCGAACATTGTTGGACATGGTGCAGAGTATGCTTAGCAGCTCCAATCTTCCTAAATCCTTGTGGACTGAAGCACTTAAGACAACAGTGTATATATTAAACCGAGTTCCAACCAAGGTTGTTCCTAAAACGCCATTTGAATTATGGAAAGGTTGGAAACCGAGTTTGCGACATATGCGCATTTGGGGATGCCCGTCTAAAGTGAGAATATATAATCCACAAGAGAAGAAGCTAGACCCAAGGACCATTAGTGGGTATTTCATTGGATATGCTGGAAGGTCTAAAGGTTACAAATTTTATTGTCCATCTCGCAGCACTAGGATTGTGGAATCAAGAAATGCAAAGTTTCTTGAAAATGACTTGATCAGTGGGAGCGATCAAACCAGGAACATAGTTTCTGAGAAGGATCATTCAGAATCTCAACCTTCCACCTCAAGTGATAGATTGGTTATTGTTCATAGCACCCCTCAAGTACAAACTAGTGTTGAACAACCAATTGTTGAAGTTCCACAAGCTGCTGACGACATTCTAGTAGATCAGATAGTTCAAGAATTGCCAAGAATTTTTGAACAACGAGTTGAACCACATACTTCTCAGGAAGATGGTGGTACAACATTAAGAAGATCCACTAGACCAAAGAGATTAGCAATTCCTGATGATTATGTTGTGTATCTGCAAGAATTTGACTACAACATTGGAGCCGAAAATGATCCTGAGTCTTTTTCACAAGCCATGAGTTGCAAAGAATCAGAATTATGGTATGATACCATGAAGGAAGAGATGAATTCTATGAAGAGTAACAAAGTCTGGGATCTTGTTGAGTTGCCTAATGGTGCAAAATCCATTAGATGTAAATGGGTCTTTAAGACAAAGAAAGACTCATTGGGCAACATTGAGAGATACAAGGAAAGACTTGTTGCAAAGGGATTCACTCAGAAAGAAGGAATCAATTACACGGAGACATTCTCTCATGTATCTAAGAAATATTCCTTGCACGTTATTATGGCATTAGTAGCCCATTTTGACTTGGAGTTGCACCAAATGGATGTGAAAACGACATTTCTCAATGGAGATCTAGAGGAGGAGGTTTACATGAAACAACCTGAAGGATTTTCCTCTAGTGATGGTGAGCAATTGGTTTGCAAGCTCAAGAAATCATTATGTGGATTAAAACAAGCATCCCGCCAATGGTATTTGAAATTTCATAATGTAATTTCCTCTTTCAGTTTTGTAGAAAACATTATGGATGAATGTATATACCTGAAAGCCAGTGGGAGTAAAATCTGTTTTCTTGTTTTATATGTGGATGACATTTTGCTAGCAACAAATGATAAGGGTTTGCTGCATGAGGTGAAACAGTTCCTCTCTAAAAATTTCGATATGAAGGATATGGGTGAGGCATCTTATGTCATTGGCATTAAGATCCATAGAGACAGATTTCAAGGCATCTTGGGTCTGTCTCAGGAAACCTATATTAATAAAATTTTAGAGAGATTTTGGATGAAGGATTGTTCACCAAGTGTCGCTCCCATTGTGAAGGGTGATAGGTTCAGTTTGAACCAATGCCCGAAGAACGACTTTGAAAGGGAACAAATGAAGAACATTCCATATGTTCATGTTGTCGGAAGCCTAATGTATGCTCAAGTTTGCACAAGACCTGACATTGCATTTTTTGTGGGAATGTTGGGACGATATCAGAGTGATCCAGGTTTAGACCACTGGAGAGCTGCAAAGAAAGTAATGAGGTACCTTCAAGGAACCAAAAACTACATGCTTATGTATAGACGGACGAACAATTTGGAAGTAATTGGCTACTTAGATTCTGACTTTTTTGGATGTGTTGATTCACGCAAATCAACATTAGGATACATTTTTATGATGGCCAGTGGAGCTGTATCATGGAGGAGTGCCAAGCAAACCTTGATTGCCACTTCCACTATGGAAGCCGAGTTCGTCTCCTGTTTTGAGGCTACTTTACATGGTGTATGGCTTAAGAGTTTCATTTCTGGGCTTAGAATTATGGATTCTATCTCTAAGCCATTGAGAATATATTGCGACAATTCAGCTGCTGTTTTTATGGCTAAGAACAACAAAAGTGGGAGTCGAAATAAACACATTGACATTAAGTATTTAGCTATAAGGGAACGTGTTAAAGAAAAGAAAGTGGTCATTGAGCACGTTAGCACTGAGTTGATGATCGCCGATCCTTTGACTAAGGGCATGCCACCGTTTAAATTCAAGGATCATGTAATGAATATGGGACTTGTTTCCATTATGTAGTTTCTCATTGTATGAACAATGTTATTTTTAATGAAATTCTTAATTATTGTGATGTTTTTCTCATATTTATGTGCACCTTAATTTGATTTGAGAAAATTCATCTGTGTAGGACCAAGAATAAACATAGGGTTTATTCATTAAGAAATTGTTGGCACATAAATTTTAATAGAAATAAATACATAGTAATACATGGAAGATAATACTCGTCATTAGAGGACTTATCACTATAATTCATGTATCTATTACTTAATACAGATTATCAATGGGTTTTAAGAGATGAGACATTGAGTTTGGAAGTATGGACCTTAGTTTAGCAATTTTTGTTTAATTTGAGTCACAAAGATGAGTATTCCACATTCCCTGAATTTAAAGTGCAATCTGTGTTTTTCTTCCTCCATATGAATTCATTTTAGAGTTCTATATTTATTTTTTCTGTAATTTCAGACATGCCTTTGCCGTGGAGGGTTTGAACTTGAATTTCATCTGTTCGCGTTGGGGGGTTTGCCTTGACTTTCTTCAATTCTGATGGAAAGAAATAAAGAAATAACTATGAGGTCGTGGTTGAGGCTGAATCCAAAGCCGTTGTCCTTGCCAATGGAAATAATCTGGTCATTGTTCAAACGATGTTTCATCTTCTTTGTCCTTGCCAATGGAAGGAATGTTCAAACGAATGTCAAGAAGTTTCAATTCAATCTAAATTATTATTTACTAATTATTTCACACCATTTAAATCATTTATAAAATTTCATCAACTTTATTCACGTTTCAGAACAATTTATCACGGTTAATATCATTTCTTCTAAAATGACGTTTCATATATATATATATATATATATATATATATTATCAAATATAAATGTTACTTTTAAATATTAACTTTGGCTATAATAAAAGAGACGTTTCATTAAAAAATTGTTTATCAAATCTGAATGTTACTTTTAAATATTAACTTTATCTATAATAAAAGCGAAAAATAATAATTCTGAAAGGGTGCTGGTAAGATGGTGAGGTCTCATCTGTCTTCGAATAGTGTAGGATGTGTTTTCTTTGATCTTGTGTTTTGTTTTAATATTAAATTTAGTTAAATATGATGGCACACTTTTTTAATATAAAAATTAATATTTACTTTATCAAATTTATTTTATATTATATAATTTTAATTTTGTTTCATTCTGATTTTAACTTTTAATTCTTTTTCGATATACAGATATATACTTATTGAGTTTGAATAATATTATATTTGTACACTAGTATTTATATAGAGTTTAAATAATACAATATTTGTATACATAGTATTTATAATTAATACATAATTTGTTTAAAATTATATATATATTTTTAATATATATAATAATAGTTTTGAAAGATGTAAATATATTTTATATTTTATATTATTTTGATATAAGATTATAATATTATGTTGTATATATTTGTTAAAATGATATCTAAAATAACTATATATATATTCTAATATACAATATTAATAGGACATATATTTTTGTTTTAATGAGATCTATGGTATGTGTTTGCTTTATACATTTCAAGATTAATGAATTATTTTATTAAGTTTTATATAGAGAGCATTTTATTACTATTTAAAATTGGAATGTATATGGATATGTTAGAAATGCTAGGTTTTGTTAGTAACATAACAAGACTAAGATGAGGGATTAGAGTGCCCAACGTTTTCATAACAAGTCAATGAAGAGATAGGGTACCACATCCATAGTAACTATAAGTGGGGCAAGGATTTTGGAACTCACAAGAGTAGATAGAATCTTCCAAATTACCTTATAATATTCACTCTTCCGAATCATTCTTGTTCTTAAAAGCACATTTTCAGCACAATGGTTCACAATTTCTTCTCAAACCTCATAATGAGGGTTTAGGCTACACACTACAACTCTTAGCTTAAATTTCACACATGATTTAGTGTGTGTCTAGTTTTACAACTTCATAAGGTTAAATTGCATAGGTCATTTCTGCATCATTTAGTTAGAAATGTTTGAAAATGAGTTTTCTCTTTATTACCCACATCAACAAAGTATTTATTTTGAAAATTAACCAAAATTTTTACATAATCCATTCCAAATAACATAAAAGGAAGTAAAGATGAGTCTTTGAGCTTACTTCAGGTTTAAACAAAGAGAGATCTTACCTACATATATTGAAAAAAAAGTCTCTAAATACAATATTGATAGTAGCTAAGCTGCAAAGTCCCTACCTAAAATGAAGAATAAAGTCACCACTACTTCTACTAGTTTGGGTGCTTTATACAATGAAATGAAGTATATTATAACTTATAAATTATCATACATCACCATGAAATACAATTTAGGGCTTTAGATTTCATTGTTTATTAAACCTTATATTCATTATTTAATATTTAGTATTAAAACCTATGGTGTTTGTTGGTATTAAAATATGTAATCAATTTTGAATAATTACGCCTATAGGTGTTCTATTGTGGGGTTTTTGATTGTGACACTGTAGAGATTCGTCATCCTCTACAATTGTCCCTAAGCAGATTTCCCTTTGTCATATTCTACCTACCTCGCTATCCACCTGTCTATCCACGTCTTCCTACCATTACTCCCGTTGGCTACTGATTGATACTGAAATCAATGTCTCTGCTCAATCCAGATCTCTCTCCATTACTCCCTCTGGCTACTGAAATCAATGTCCCTCTGGCTCATCGCTACTGAAATCAAATCAGAAATGTAGTGACATCAAATCTGTCATTAACACATTAATCTCTGCTCAATATCACCGCTACTAAAATCATAAATCAACCGTGAAATCAAAACAAAAATTTAATGATATCAAATCTTTCATTAACACATTAACACCACTACGCACCACTGCCTGACTCATCAGCTACACTTCATCATCTTCCACAATCAGATATGATCAAAATATTTATGCGTTGTCTCTGTAATCTGTCATTACTCTTCTATTTAGCCTCTTCATCTAGATCTTTATTCTTCTCGTGGAATTGAAATTTATATTTGTTGTTGCTAGTGAATTTGTGAAATTTGTTGTTGCTGGATCTTCTGCCTTAGTGAATTTGTGAAAATGTTGTCACTGGACCTTCTGCCTTTGCTGTTAGCTACAATTACCTGTTGGTTGTTGGTTGTTGCTGCTTTTGCATGATCTCTGCTCCAGATTTCCATCAAAAAATCCTTGCTCCAGATTCCATTGTCGTTGCCAAACAAGTAAGTATCTCACTATATGCTAACTAGCAATATCAACCTGTAAATATACATGTTAGCCTATTGCATTTATAAATTTTCTTATATAACTTTGCTGCATATATAAATTTTCTACAAAACAAATTAAGTTTCACTGTTCAAATACAAATTGCTGTAAAATAGTTCCTGATGCAATCAATTAGTTTTGTACTCAGTCAATCACGATAGCTTAAAAAAACCAATCAAGATAACTTAACTTACAACCAGCTGAGGATGGCATAAATTTTTTCTGCATATTTGGAGGGACCTGATGTGGCACCTTACCTTATGGTCTGCATAGTAGCTTCCGCTGCCAAAGAGGTTACTTGGTGGATATGGATATGGACTAGAGGAAAAAAACAAAATAAAACATTTCGACAAGAAACATAAATTACATGATTTCCGAGGATCCCTGTGTCCAGATCATTTCTAATTCTGTGCTCTTTATTTGTAGAACTCTTAAATTCTCGGCCCTCTTTATTTGTAAAACGCTTAAATTCTCCAGTGGAGGCCCTCTTTATTTGTAAAACTCTTAAATTCTCTAGTGGAATCCATGAAGGCAGGGAGGGGTGCAGACAGTTATACTACCGTAGCCATTTTAGTTGGGGTATTTGTGCAATGTTGAATATGCTCTACACAGGATAGCCTTCAGCCCTAACCAACTGCACATTGATGATATGCAAAACTTACAAATCACAACACAATGAAATATAATCAAATTAGTTTTAGAATTCAAAAATTTAGAGCACAACACCATTTAGAGAGCCAATCTAAAAGGTACATGTGATCGCTCAGATAGATTAAGAAAATTGGATAAATATAATGTGTAAAGAAACACAAATATGATGAACAGATGGCAAAACACCACAGAAAAATCGGTAGATTAAATGTATGTCTCTACAAAAAAAAAGTTCCATAAATCAGGCAGAAACCAAAAATTCCATAAAATATGGTGGATGATAACAATGAAGAGTCAAGTTGCTTTGTGGGTAATACCAGGCATTCATTAACACGAAATTTGTTACACAAATCGTCCTTAATGTTCAACTCTCAATTTCTAGCTAAACATGTGGACAAAATAGGCCATTTTCTCGCCCTCCTATGAATCCATTATAACACATCATATTTTTTGAAACAAATAGTTGAGGCCTGCCTACAAAAAGAACCACTTCCGATTTGATGCACTGCATCTTTTGATGTCTAGGTCACCAGGACTTTCAACTGGTCTTGGATGTAAGTTTTGTACCAGTGGAATTTGAACTTGGATTGACAGTAGGCCACAACCTGACGGACTAGAAGATCTTAAATTTCCAATTTGTGAGATACTACTTCAAACAATGAAAATATTTCTTCCTGAAACACAGAAAAATCTGTTGGCATTGACTGGAAAAGAAGATTAGGTTTTCAAGGAAATATTAGGTAGATGGATAACTCTATAATTCTCAAGCTTCTAAGAACATGCTTATTGCGAGATGTAACTAAAATTAAGTTACCTGGCTAAAGGACATCCTTCACTGGAGAAAGTACATAATCCATTCTGCATTGATTCCCGGTGGAGCAACAGGAACCCGCCTGTAGGATTGTCTTACATGTTCCCAAATTGAAAATTGTGAATGGTTAGGTGGCTTTGTGCAGGCCCTCCACCCAATTGCAGACACAGTAGTAGTGGAGCTATGGAAACAGGCCGGTCAGGCACCTGGCGGGCCACATGGTCACAGCTACGTCTACCTAGATCTAAGTGAAAAGTTACTTTTTATAAACGATAGCCCTAATTTTCTCTGTATTATAGTTTCCTTTTCATTTGTTTAAACTCATTTTATTAGCAAAGCAAGGGTGGTGGCTTCAAAGTGCCGGCTACATTCACCAAGAAATTAACCCTTCGTCTTCAGTCTTCAGTAATGCATGTGTCCAGGTGAGCTTCAAACCTAAAACAATCCTTAGATTTCTATTTTTTCCTGGAGTCAGTTCATTGTGTCGTTTCTCCCTGATAGAAATAGCATTAGCTGCAGCGCAGGGTAATTGCATGGCCTCTAGTTGATATTCCAATTAGCATGGAAAATAAAAATGTAGCTTATCAATGGTTAGCGTACTGCATTCAGTCCATGTTACTACTTATTTTTCATTATTTTGTTGTATTCTAATCACTTCCTTGTTCTTTTCCATCTAATATTTTATTCCTTGGAAACATCAAATACCAGTTGAAAAACCTGATTATCCAACAAATTTGATGTGTCATGTGTTGTTGTATTTGGCTCAATTTGAGGTCCCTTCGGGTTTTGCAATTTTGCATTATGTGCTTGGCCATGGTGTCTCTTTGATAATCCTAACATTAGAGTTTGAGTTATCAGTCGAGTCAACCACACTAGATACTCTGAATGTTGTGGAATAATTGTCGATTGCCCCTTTTCTGCCTATTATTGTTGTTTTTGTGGTAGCTCATTTGGTGCATCAGATTCAGAATTCTCTTCCTTAATCTCAATGTATATTCCCAAGTTGGTCAACTCTATATGTTCAGGTGAGACGTCTTGGCTTGCACTGATGTTTCCTTCGGTGGGATTTGTTACTGAGTGGATTCTTATTCTATTGTTTCCAGTTCAACCAGTTGAGAGTCAATTGGCACTTATGATTGCTTCATTTTAGGCTTGTTGATTCAACTTGAATGCCCCATAGTAGGAGTTATTGGTAATATCTCTATCCACTCCATTAGTCAACTAGTGCCCTATTCATGCTAAGATTGTTTCCTTTCTCTTTCTTGATCAACCATAATTTTCTATTTCACAATTTCAATAAAAATTTCCTTGGCCTACTCCGGTGTTTCCAAAAATTAACCACTTCACATATGAGCCCATGAAGTATTTTCTTTTGGTATATCGAAGAGTTCACTTTCCCTTTACTATTACCTCTTCCAATATTGGTTTAGTTATGTCAGCCAGTTTCTTCTGAATTTTTGGGTCCTCCAAAGTAATTTCATCTAGTAGTTATTTCATGTTGATCCCTGGTGTTTGTGGTTGGTATAGAGTATGATCTATAAACTTCCCTATTAGATTCTTTTGCTTTGACTGTGTTGGGAATTACAAGTTGAGTTTAAAAGGAAATATACAAATATATACCTCTCGTTCTTCTTATTGCTCCTCAGATCTTCTTATTGCTCCCCATCTATGTCAATAAAATTTTCGAAACTACCTCTGGAATTAGAAAAATACTGTTGATTTGTCAACTCAACTCAACAAAGATCTCCAGTTCTGACAACTAGTACGAAAGAAACTTTGGATTGATTTTTTCTGAGTTGACCTACCAAATTTTTTTCATATCCAATCCGAATTGGATACACGAATAAATTGGGAAGGCCTAACCACAACAAGGGTGTTTGCAGCTCTGGTAATGAGCTTCATCTTCTGAGAAGATTTAATCCCCGACCCTTACATAGAAGGATTCGCTAGAACAACCGTATGCGCGTAGGGTTGGCAGTTAAATTGCTTAAGAAGTTGAAGTTGGATTTTGCTTTCAGGATTTCATTTTTTATCGAAATTTCTTGATATATTGGGTGGAATGTGAGCTTTACAGGAACAAATGTGTCATAAAAGCAATAGAGAGGATATTTCCAAATGTCACTGTCACAGTCATAGTAAGACAACGCTTCTTCCACTTACTTTCTCTCTTTATAACTTTATTTATAAATTAAAGTTATATTATTAGTTTTCTTTTTAAATATATTATCTGGAACTCTTGAGACCTTTGGTTTGTGGATTTTCAAATAAATTCCTTGCATTTAAAATTCAATGTAGTTTTGTTGTGGACATTTCAACAGATTTAATGTTGCAACTTCATTGGCAATTATTTACATCCATTATATATGTTTTCTTCCCTAGCAGAAACTTCTGCCTTGAAATTGAATGTTGTTTTGTTGTCCGCATTTCAATAGATTTAAGGCTACCACTTCATTGACAATTATTTATATCCATATTATATGTTTTCTTCCCTAACAAAAACTTGTTGCCTTTATCATATTCAAATTGTGATGCCTCTGTATAAACTCATTGCTGAGTTATGTAGAATTTTAGAGTGGATGCAATGGGAGGTTTAGCAAGATTCAATTTTTGAAATTTAAAATGTATTTGGGTTGTGCATTGATTGGTTCATGTTTTAATTGCGTCATATCCACAGAACTATAGTATCAGAGTTACCTGTCATAGGGAACATGGATAATATGCAACCCAATAGCTGGGAGTGCAATAAATTAACCTGGCATGGCTTCCAAAGTAATCTTAAAAATAAGAGAACCTACACCAACATGTTCTGTATGACTTGCAGCTCACAACAGTGAGAAGAAACCACTCTCACTAGAAAGAGTGTCCATGAAAACATAGAATGTGATTTCGATGGGGTTGTGACCCCTTGCAGACATTTCTTTGACAACCTGGTAATTACGGCAGTGAAATGTAATGACATTATCATGACAGCCCTGATGTCATTTTGTACAATACCTATATGGCTCCTGCAACTGTCTTTTCTTTGTAGAAGTGATTGTTTAGTGCGACAATGTTGCCATCAAACCTTTTTTTTAATCTCATACAGCATTTTCTTGGCCTCTTCGGCCATGCTTTACTTGCATAGTCCATCCATGAGGGTGGCATATGTAGTACTGTTAGGGACATCACCACTATCACTGAGGTGCTGAAATATATTTCTTTCCTCCCTAAGTTTACCAACTTGCCAGAGTCCAGCTATCAATGTTTTGTATGAAAAAATATCAGGTTTCAGACCCTGCTCTGGCATGTCATCGAAGATCTGTTAAGCTCCCTCTAACTTTCCAAGCTTGCAGAGTAAATCTATTAATGTATTACAGATAACTATGTTAGGCCTATAGCCTTTCAAAAACATATCTTCAAGGAGATCTATGGCCTCTTGCAATTGCCCTTCTTTGAAGAGTCCATCTATTAATATAGTATAGGTAGCTACGTCAGGTTTGCAGCCATTTATAAGAGTACTATATGTGATTTCACAAGGCCGATGGCCTGTTTGGTCCATAATATCTAATAAATTCCCCGCATTTAAAATTCAATGTAGTTTTGTTGTGGAAATTTCAACAGATTTAACGCTGCAACTTCATTGGCAATTATTTACATCCATTATATATGTTTTCTTCCCTAGCAGAAACTTGCTGCCTTGAAATTGAATGTAGTTTTTTTGTCCACATTTCAAAATATTTAAGGCTACCACTTCATTGAAAATTATTTATATCCATTTTATATGTTTTATTCCCTAACAAAAACTCGTTGCCTTTATCATATTCAAATTGTGATGCCTCTGTACAAACTCATTGCTGAGTTATGTAGAATTTTAGAGTGGATGCAATGGGAGGTTTAGCAAGATTCAATTTTTGAAATTTAAAATGTATTTGGGCTGTGCATTGATTGGTTCACGTTGTAATTGCGTCATATCCACAGAACTAGAGTATCAGAGTTACCTATAATAGGGAACATGGATAATATGCAACCCAATAGCTGGGAGTGCAATACATTAACCTAGTATGGCTTCCAAAGTAATCTTAAAAATAAGAGAACCTACACCAACATGTTCTGTATGACTTTTGGTTGTGTATGTGACAACATTAGAACATATATTTTTCTTAGGCATCTCATACAAAAGCTCCTTAGCCTCATCCATCATGCCTTTGTTGCAAACACCGTCAATCAAAGTACTGTGTGCAATGACATTGGGATTTAACCTATATAGTAGTTTCTTAGCATCTTCTAGCTTACCTTCTTTGCATAGTCCATCCATGAGGATGTTCAACACCCTCAACGTGATTTCGTTAGTCCTCTTCCCTTTTCCAAAATTAGAGGAAGCATCTCACAACAATAAGAAGAAATCAATGTCACTAGAAAGAGTGTCCATGAAAACAGAGAATGTGATTTCGAAGGGGTTGTGACCCCTTGTAGAAATTTCTTTGAAAACCTAGTAATTACGACAGTGAAATGTAATGGAATTATCATGGCAACCCTTCTGTCATTTTGTACAGTACCTATCTGGCTCCTGCAATCGTCTTTTCTTTGTAGAAGTGATTGTTTAGTGCTGAATATATGAAAATGCTGCCATCAAACCTTTTTTTTAATCTCATACAACATTTTCTTGGCCTCGGGCATGCTTTCCTTGCATAGTCCATCCATGAGGGTGGCATATGTAGTACCATTAGGGACATCACCACTATCACTGAGGTGCTGAAATATATTTCTTGCCTCCCTAAGTTTACCAACTTGCCAGAGTCCAGCTATCAATGTTTTGTATGAAAAAATATCAAGTTTCAGACCTTGCTCTGGCATGTCATCGAAGATCTGTTGAGCTCCCTCTAACGTGCCAAGCTTGCAGAGTAAATCTATTAATGTATTGCAGATAACTACGTTAGGCCTGCGACCTTTCACCAACATATCTTCAAGGAGATCTCTGGCCTCTTGCAATTTCCCTTCTTTGCAGAGTCCATATATTAATATAGTATAGGTAGCTACGTCAGGTTTGCAGCCATTTATAAGAGTAATATATGTGATTTCACAAGGCCGATGGCCTGTTTGGTCCATAATATCTTATAGCCTGAGAGCTTGTTGAAACTTTCCTTCTTTGCAAAGACCATAAATAAACGCATTGTATGTGAACACATTTGGAGTATAACCCTTATTGAGCATCTCTTGAAGCATTTTAGCGGCCTCTTTCAATTTCCTTCCTTGCCGAGACCTGCAATGAATGTAGTGTAGTTCAACATCTCCTTGTCTTTTTGCTTGTAAACCTTTAGGCTTTTTCAACCCTGCACATTTTTAAGAAAAACAATTGTCAAACTTTATCTGTTCTTGGATATGTAGTCCCACTTGCCCCGAACCCCACTTAAAGGTAAGCATTGCAGAAGAATGGAAAAAAACTCATTTATAATTGCCTTTTGTTTCTTACAACGTGCTGACAGCATTAAAATAGGATTTAGATCGAATTCAAAGACAAGAACTGGTAATTTCAGCCCTCTGATTGTAAGTAGTCCAAATCTATGGAAAAGAGAAATAATATTAAATTGCTGAGGAAAAATCAGATGGGCAAAACTACTTGGTTCAATGATACTTAGGCACTAAGTAGTTGCAGTCACATCCTTACCTTCCAAGTAGTGAAAATCTATAGCAAAGACAAATAATATTAAACTTCTTAGGCAAAATCAGCTCTAATTTTCCTTTCTTGGTAAAATATTATAATAGAGAAATAACAACTTACCATAAAACAATGTAGTCTTAAATACTGGCAATTACTATTTCCAAACTTCTTAGGCAAAATCAGCTCTAATTTTCCTTTCTTGGTAAAATATTATAATAGAGAAATAACAACTTACCATAAAACAATGTAGTCTTAAATACTGGCAATTACTATTTCCAAACTACTTAGGAAAAATCAGCTCTAATTTTCCTTTCTTGGGAAAATATTATAATAGAGAAATAACAACTTACCATAAAACAGTGTAGTCTTAAATACTGCCAATTACTATTTCCAAACTGCTTAGGCAAAATCAGCTCTAATTTTCCTTTCTTGGGAAAATATTATAATTGAGAAATAACAACTTATCATAAAGCAGTGTAGTCTTAAATACTGCCAATTACTATTTCCACATTTATGGGGCTAGATAGCAGAGTAGCAGTTTCAAACTAACAAACACGTGAAGCATACCGAGGAACACATGAAGGATAATGTGTAACATTCAAAACTTGATATACCGATCTTAGTATCTAAATGCAATAACTTATATTAATTTGAATAAAATGAATGTAATTTCTTAGGATAGAATTTTTTATAGTGAAAAAAGTCAATATTTCATATTTTCTGGAACAAAATATTGTTACCCTCTCTTAGCCAACCTAACCTAAACCTAATAACATCCTTAAATGAGAAACTTCTGCCTCAAAACTCCTTGTTTCCCTGAATATCGTATCACTTGCTGCCCCATTTCATACTTTTTCAATTCTATGTTCTATTTGCTCCAATTTTGCAATTTTCCATTCCTTTCACTTCAATTACGAATATCAGCTTCCTATCATCAATTATACCGTGCCAGATTCTCAAGGAGATTCCTATATTCTTATACATTCTGCAATTTTCCATTCCTTGCACTTCAATTACGAATATCAGCTTCCTATCATTAATTATACTGTGCTAGATTCTCAAGGAGATTCCTATATTCTTATGCATGAAATGCCAAAAGGCATGTCTAATTTTGCTTATTTAGAAGGTAGGTTAAAAGTTTTATAGTAAGTTATTCTTTATGATGCCCTCTTAGTTCCGACCTATTAAGAACATAGTGGCATATTTGTTTATGAGGATCTTCTTCCATATTAATATGATTGACTATTGTCCAAATTTATGGGCGAATTTATAGGAATATGTAATGGGCAAAATTACTTGGTTCAATGATGCTTCAGCACTAAGTAGTTGCAGTCATATCCTTACCTTCTAAGTAGTGCAAATCTATAGCAAAGACAAGTAATATTAAACTGCTGATGCAAAATCAACTCTAATTTATTAGCCTTTATTTATAAAATAGTTTCCTAAATTGCTTAAATTAAGACATATTCTTTCACACAAACATATTGCTTTCAAATATAGTTTCCTAGATTCATTAAACCATAACCTTTATTTATAAAATAGTTTCCTAAATTTCTTAAATTAAGACATATTCTTTCACACTAGCATATTGCTTTCAAAGATAGTTTCCTAAATTCCTTAAATTAAGGCTTACTGCTTTCACACTAACATATTTCTTTCAAACTACATGATTTTTCCAAACATGCACAACCAAACACCTTAGCACTTCTACAATTATTGCTCAACACCTTCTTCAAAATATTGCATTCATCCCTACCCCTATACCTACGTTTTGAAGGTTCTCACATTTCAAGGCATATTTGCAACATCTAATCATGGAGCCTGCTCTAATAGAGAATGTGATCCCTTTGCTATTAGCTGGCTCTACATCACTCCAGCCATCCCTTCAAATAGTTGAACTCAGCCTTAATCCTTCGACAAAGACATCATCCCCACGCTACCATATATCCCTTTCTGACGGTGCTTTTCAGCACCAAACTTTGCTTCCGTCTACATATAATGGCCATATCGCCTCCGGTGACCTCCAACTTGGATCAATTATCATTCTCAGAAAAGCTGCTTGCACTTTTTACAGAACTATGCATATGTTCACACTCTTCACCCCATCCTTTGTGCATTATTTCTGGTTTTTCATCTCTCCCCCACTTACACTACAAATAATAACCCATTTCTTTCTTGTTTTCTTTTCTTTCCTCCAGGACTATAAAATTGCTTGAGCTTGAAGTCTACCATCGTCGTGCATCTTTGATTGGGGACCCGAACCTTCTTCAAATTATTCAGCCGTCAACATTCCAATCTGGTTCTTCAATGTCTCAAAACCCCTCCATTCATACACCCACTCAGATAGAGGGTTCCACTTCAACATCAACTCCGATGTCCTTTGCTACACCTACTACCATTCCATTCATGACTGTCAACCCCTATCGTAAATATTGGTCAATCCAAGGTCGGGTGCTTGCAAAAATAGTGCTTTGATCGTACAACAATGCTCGAGGCTCTGGAAAGGTCTTCGGCTTTGACCTTGTTGATTGTGCTAGTGATGAGATCCTTATTTCCACCTTCAATGAGTTGGCAGATTCCTTGCATGCCCACGTCCAAGTTGGGCAGGTTTACATGGTCTCGAATGGCACAATCAAACCAAAAAACCCAAGCTACTATCATCTAAATAGAAAATGGGAGGTCTTCCTCTTTACAAATTCTACCGTCCAAGTTTTCTTAGATGATGCTCCAAATATTCCTTTCCACCGCTTCTGGTTCAAACGTATCAGTGAAATTGGATCAGTAGACCTCGACTCAATTTTCGACATCATTGGTGTAGTCAAATCCAGCTCTCTGACCTCCACCATTCGTCGAAGAGATGGGACTGAAACACCTAGAAAAACTCTCAACTTGGAAGACATGTCTGGATATAGCATTGACATCACCCTTTGGGGCGAACATTGCCACTCTACAGGCAAGGACCTTGCAACGCTTCGCTCTTCAGATACATCAACTGTTCTTGCAATCAAAGGGGGTCGCATAGCAGAATTTAATGGAAGGACCGTAGGGACCATCTCCACTAGCAACCTCCTTCTGAATCCAGACATTCCAGAGAATCACCAACTCCAAACATGGTTCCACGAACGAGGCCAGTTGAGCTCTTCACCATCATTGAGTAGAAAGTTCTCTAGTTCTTCCACATGAAATCACCCAGAACGTACAATTGCTGAGATGTTGTCCTTACAGCCCCTTGAAAAAGCAGCATGGTTCTCCATTCATGCAATGATAACATCTGTTGACATGCAAGAATTCTAATTCCTTGCATGCCCTCTCTCAGTCGATGGCATCCAATGCATGAAAAAAGTTGTGCACCACTTAGATGGAATGTGGGACTGCAGTAAATGTGATGGTGACTTCCCAGAATGTGATTACCACTATGTGCTCAGGCTTGAAATGCATGACCACACAGGCCTGCTTCAAAATGTCACAGCTTTCAATGATGCCGCAACTGAGCTCCTGGGTATCACAACCAAAGATTTGTTCCTACTCTCCACTGAGCCTACTGCTATCCATGAGATATGTTCAAAGGTTTCATGTTGCCATTTCCTTTTCACATTGTCTGTCAAAACATATTGCTTCAATGGTGCCGATTGCTAGAAGGTTGTCCTCTTCAATTCAAAAGAGATCAACTATGGTGCTACATCTTGTCTTCTCCTCAAAGATATAAATAAACTGTGCAACCCACCAGTCACTCATCAACTTTAGACCTCCCTCTTCTACCCCATTGTCAACTTAACATCTACACGACATATTCTATGTGTTTCTCCATTCATTTTCATATCTTCCCCCTAGCACCCTCTTCTTACATTCACAGATGATCTTATATGTGGACTTCATCGTTGTTCTTCTCTCCTCTATGTATCTACATTTTTGTTACATGTTGGATCTTTTACCTTTAAATATAATATACATCATCTTATATGTGCACTTCATCGTTGTTCTTCTCTCCTCTATCTATCTACATTTTTGTTACATGTTGTATCTTTTAACTTTAAATATAATATATATGCTCTTATGTTCTTCTCTCCTCTATCTATCTACATTTTTGTTACACATTGTATCTTTTAACTTTAAATATAATATATATGCTCTTATGTTGTTCCTTCTAATAAACATACTATCTTTGTGTATGTGCTCTTTTACAATTCTACATTTTTGTTACATGTTCGATCTTTTACCTTTAAATATAATATATATGTTCTTTTGTTGTCCCTTCTAATCAACGTAGTATATTTCTATCCATGCTCTTTTACAATTCACACTCCATGCTTCCTCATTTCTCTGTAGTTCAAAGTACTCTCAAACATAGTCCTTTTTTTCTTTTCTTTTGGGCTATTAAATAAAGTATTGGGCCGACAAAGACAAAAAAGTAACTATACAAGGTTGTTGCTTCTTTAGCTTATATCTAATTCATAATTACTTAGACAAAAAAAAACTAAATATACAAGGTCGTTGCTTCTTTAGCTTAAATCTAATTCATCTTTACTTATGTTGTATCTTGCATATTTATACTTAGTTAACTAAATATACAAGGTTGTTGCTTCTTTACCTTACATCTAATTCATCTTTACTTATGTTGTATCTTCCATCTTTATACTTGTTAATTTGTACATGTCCTCTTCGCCACTTTATGTTGTACACCTAATATGTGGGTGTACACGCTTTCTCACAATTTACAAAACAATTTAAAAATATAAAACAAACTTGCTCCTATTTCCTTTCCCTTTAAATATGTACTTCTTCCTACTCCTTCATTAAACATTTTTCTTCTATAGACACTCCATGCACTCTTTCTCTATGGTCAATAATATTCCCGCTAAACTAACTATTGTATGCACTAATGTTCACACCCAATATTTGTATCAGGATGGACATGCCAGAGGCTTCTGAAGGCCCCTCAAAAAATGTTCGCATGCGGCTCCTCTACACACAAAATAAAGACACCTCCAAAAAACATAGACGTCTCAAGTATAACACTAGGGTTTTCCCCCAAACATGCCAAAATATACCCCAAAATCATGTTGCTCTACCCCAACATCCTCACACTTCACTTCCAACCCCATCTGCTTCAACAAGTCCTTCTACTAATCTTCCTTCCCTTAACCTTCCTACCTTCACTTCTACCTCCCCCTTGTCTGCCTCGCACACCTTGTCATCAACACATGAAAATTCATCCTCCTATCCTCAAAATCTATTCAACCCCACCCTTAACCATGCACACAACCAATTTTGTGCAAGGATAGATGACCTATCTCCCTTGCATGTTTGCTCCATATGCAAAGAATCTTACCCAAGTATGAAAACAAAGTTCTTCCATGGTAACATATGTTGCTTACGATGTGCAAATATAAATTCAACCCACTGCTTCTCACTTGCAAACAACATGGACCCGACAACCAACCATTTTTCCTTGTCGCTTTAACCCAAATAGAGGAAATTCTCATAGCACATGTTAATCCAATCTTACAAGTAACCCATGCATGTGGTGGCCAATTCAAATACACTTGCCATACTATTTGTTTCCCACAGGACATAGCTTCTATTTCCAACACCCTGCCCCGCCTAATTTCTGACTTAGACATCCTTGTTGTTACTAAACATGGCTCTGACCAAAAGGCATATGACTTCTTCGTAAGCAAGGCCCGTGTTGTTGCAGCTTTGGACTATAAACTAGCGCATGATCCCTACTATAGCGAGGTCTGTGCTGACCAAACTGCAGTGATTGCCTTGCCTTCTCACCCTATGGATGTCTCTTCGCTCCTTCGTCACGTCACCTCATCCTCTCCTGACCCTGAATTTGACCTTCCTCGTTTCAATCACGACCTTCCTACACTATCCACCACAAAAAACCTCCAACCTTCCTCTTTTGTATCTACATTCCCATATTCCCATACTGAAATTGAAGAAATATGTGACTACTTACAATCTTCCCGTCCTGCTTCCACCACTTCGATTCCTTGGCCTTCTATTTCACTCTCAACTGTCAATGAATACACCACAGAAGACCTCTTTTCTATGGCCTTCCCCGCACTCTTCCCCACAGGAGTTCCCATGTTTGCTCAACCACGCCTTTTGAAAGTTGAAATGCAAGAATTTTCTTTGCACCTCATCTGCTACCATGATAACCATTTTGGCCAACACCCAAGATTCTGATATTACTTGTACAATCTTATGTTGCGACACTGCAGCCAAGCAACGACTGCTATATTTGTTAAAAGAAACATCGAGGACAACTTGCCAGAAACCATTGAAGACCTTCAGACACGCCTACACAACATGCCTAATTCCATACTTCCTGAGCAAATTATGTGCTTTGGCTCAGCCCTCAAGGGGACACGCTCTTTCTGGAACAAACGTAGAAATGAACTCACTAATATGATCACACAAATAGGTAGTCCTACCTTCTTCTTCACCCTTAGTGCAGCAGACACCAAATGGCATGACTTGCATATGATCATGCCTAGAAACCCCACGTCTACTGCCGTTGAGCTATCCCAATGGAAATTCCACAATATAATCAAGAACCCGCATCTTGCATCGCAATACATTCATTGTCGTTTCACAATCTTCCTCGAAGAGGTGTTGCAAAAAGGCTTCCACACAAAAGACTACTGGTGCAGGTATTCACTTATCCATCCTTCTTTTCTTTGTTTTGAATTCTACATATACACTCGCCTCACAAATTACCATTCCTCCTCTTTCCAGATATGAATGGAAAAATAGGGGTTCTGCACACATACATGGTTTCCTCTGGTTGGAAAACACACCTGATGTCGACAAACTCAACTGGAATGACCAAGTTGAAGTTGACAAAGAAAAATTCTATTTTGATCAACACATTTCTGCTTGGAACCCTCGCCCTGCTCAACAACGTGAACCTTATTTACATCGTTTTGCAGACCATGATCCATGCATCCTGCCAACGCCATCAATATTTGCATCCTCTCACATTCAGGGCTATGAAGAAATTGTAAATTGTGTTCAAAGTCATACAAAATGACATCCCTCATCCTGCCTTCGCAAGAAAGGCCCTGCTCTTACTTGTTGGTACGGAGCACCATGGAAATTGCATCACACATCTTCATTGGCTATTGATGGGGATGGATGAAAGGCATTCATCCTAGCTCGAAATGACGACAGGTTGAATGTTCACAACTCTTACATGCTATCCATTTGGAGAGAAAACATCGATTGCCCGCCAGTTTTGTCTCAAAATGTTGTTCTCAACTACATCTCAAAATATGCAGCAAAAGCAGAGACAAAATTGAAAATCTACTGCCAGATGTTGTCATGTATCTCACAGTCTGCACACCCTGCAGCATCTGTTCTCAATGTCATCCGGAAACTCTTGACAGAAATAGTTTCCGATCGGGACATAGGCGCACAGGAGACATGCCACATGCTCCAAAAAAATTGCGCCTCTTGCTTTCTAGCCGCTCATTTGTTTCCCTCAATGTTAGTCGGACTATTTTTAGATGTGTTCCTCATGCTCGAGGTGCCTCCCCCCCAACACCACCCTTCATTGTAGCATACATGAATAGACTTAATTCACTTGAAACACTACCTCTTATTGAAGCCGCATGTTCTTGGTCCTTCTTTGCTCGCCGAAAGCATTCCCAATGGAAACACATAAACACTCTAAATATTGTTCTTGTCCTTCCTTGCTACAATGCCATCCCTTCTTCTACTGACGCTTGCTATGCTTCTTTCTGTTGGAGTGAACTACTTCTATACTTCCCTTTTCGCACACTCCCAACCGATGTTGGCTCCACTGATGAAGAAATCATCTCACATTGGGAACTTAAAGAGGACACATATATTGCATGGCATGTTCACCGTGCCTCTAAAGACCCTCAATCCCCTTCCTCTAATGATACCTCCACTCCTTCAATGCCCACCCACCCTGACTCTGTAGACATGCATGAAGGGAAATTCCTTTCTCAACTACACCTAGGGAATAACCTTGAGGTTGATGATCTTGACATGCTTGGGCATCATGACTTTGACTCAAACCATAATTGGACCCATACTATTATCCCCTCCACTTTGCAGAAGACATCCATAAATTTCATAGAGTTCAGCCGCTCTTTCACTTAGATCCAGTCTACCCCCTCTCAAGTTCCACACTCCCTTGACTCACAATCGCCCACACAACAAACTTCTATAAACATTATCCTTGCCCACTTTAGGACCACTTACTCCATTCCTACACTTAGAATGATTGTCCAATGTACCGCTGGCACAGGAAAATCTTTCTTAATTGATAGACTAAAAGCTTCATTCCTTGTCGAATCTACTCCCACTTCAAACCCATTGCTCCTACTTGCTACAACTGGTGTTGCATAATTTAACATCAGTGCACTTACAATCCATTCTGCCCTCCGCATTCCTATAGGTGCAATGCATCCCCTTGAGGGGAAAACACTTCTACATATACAAGAACAACTACGTCATGTTTAATACATTCTAATCGATGAAATGAGATTTATTGGGCCTAAACTACTTTCACACATAGACGATCGCTTAAGGGAGGCATTCCCTTCACATCAGAATTTGCCTTTCGGCAATCGTTCTATCATCCTAGTTGGCGATCTTGGGAAAATACCACCTGTAAAATGCATCCCCATGTATGTCGGGACCTCACACGGGAATGCCCTTTGGCGTAGCTTCGACAGTGTAATCACGCTTTCTACAATCTTCCGTCAACATGGGACCACCCCTTCTCAAGTTGCTTTTCGCCAACTCCTTACAAATCTCAGAAATGCAACACCTACTACTGAGGACTAGAACCTTCTCATGTCAAGGGCTACCTCCTCTTTATCAATGGTTGACAACCAAGCATTCGACAAATCAATGCACCTATATCCAACCAACCAAGCTGTTGCATTGCATAACAAACAAATACTAAAACAATTGAACATGCCAATAGCACGTCATCCTATGCAGAGAGAAAAAACCACCATCCTAATACTGCAAAGGAAGAAGATGAACAACTAGATGCAAAAGTTCTTATTTGCAATGAACAACAAGTGCTCCTCACATGCAACTTATGGGTTGAAGCAGGCCTTATCAATGGAGCCCTTGGTAAAGTTATTTCCATTCTCTATCTGCTGGGCATAAAACCCCCTGAGTTGCCATCATTTTTTATTGTTGACTTCTTCCAATACAAAGGCCCACTATGGGATGCCTTCAACCCAACCTATGTTCCACTCCCCCCAATAATAGGAGGTTCTCGCAGGCAAATTCCCCTTCGAATGGCATGGGGATTGACAATACATAAATCACAAGGCATGACATTACGAAGGGAGACAATGGACATTGGAAATGTAGATCGTCAAGGTTTAACATTCACTGCCATCTCTAGAGTTAGAAGCTTGAACGACCTCCACATCTCTCCATTGTTTCCCTTCAGTCGCTACTCCCACATCCAAGGCAATGTTTACGTGGCACGCAGGCAACAAGAGGAGGCCATATTGACTTCAAGGTATATACAACCACCTGCAATGTGATCGCTACATCTATTGCCTTCCAATCTCTTTCCAGTAAGTTTTCTTTTGACTCAACTGCCCCATGCCCCTTTCTCTACAACTGCCTATACTTTTATCACTTTTTACATTTCCTCAATATTTTAATCTTTATTTTACTAAAAAACACTGACTCCCACTTGTCACATTCAACTAATTCAACAACTCCTTTTTCCCCTCTTTTAGATTATCAATATGGATCACAGGTACTTATCCCGACTACTCTAAGGAGATAGATGACTAGTAAGTTTCATGGAAAGGATACAGTAACAACGCTTTGGTTCTCTTCCGAGTTCCACACTTATCCTAATGGTGTTGCCTCTGAGTTCCACACTTATCATAATGGTGCTGGTGTAGATACATACTGGTGTTGTCATACACTCCTAGTTCAATACATTCCCAGTTCAATACCTCTTCTTCAATGGGAATGTATAAAATAGGAAATTAACTTTTACTTGTTCCAAACACTTTTGAATTACATCACATGCAATGTTATGCTATTTTATTTATACTATTACTCTCGCCATGCTAGGTGCAATGTAGTTTACAAATATGATTACCTACCAATTCAATACCATCTGTTCAATGGGAATGTATAAAATAGGATATTAACTTTTTCTTATTCCAAACACTTTTAGATTGCATTGCATGCAATGTTATGCTATTTTATTTGAACTATTGCTCTCACCATGCTAGATGAAATGTAGTTTGCAACTCTTCCTCTATTTCAGAACATATCGAATGAATGTATTAGAAAATAAAGCACCATTTTTTTGCATACCTTCATGCCACTGGTTCAATGGCAATGTATAAAATAGGAAATTAACTTTGACTTGTTCCAAACACTTTTGGATTGCATTCCATGCAATTTTATGCTATTTTATTTGTACTATTGCTCTTACCATGCTAGATGCAATGTAGTTTGAAACTCTTCCTCTATTTCAGAACTTATCGAATGAATGTATTAGAAACTAAAGCACCATTTTTTTTGCAACTCTTCCTCTACTTCAGAACATATCGAATGAATTTATTACAAGCTAAAGTACCATTTTTATACGTTGCTCAATCTTAAAAATATATAAGGCTTCTTCGAAGTCTATACAGCCACCCACAATGTGATCACTACATCCATTGCCTTCCAATCCCTTCTGAGTAAGTGTACTTTCAACTCAGCAGCCCCATGCCCTTCTCTACAACTTCCTATACTTGTATTACTTTTTTTCATTTCATCTATCTTTTATGCTTTCCTTTTACTTCAGAACACTAATTCCCATATATCACATCCAACTAATTCAACTTCTGTTTGCCCCCTCTTTCAGACTACCAAGATGGATAGCAAGTACTTGTCTCGACTTTATCGATACTGTGATGAGATATATGGACAGGAATTTGCTCTTCTTCACATAAAGGCAAGACACCTTCCGCGCTCAGCCTTCCTTCTTCATCGTCTCCAACCAAATATTGACCTTCTGAAAAAGTTAAAGGCCTTGTTGCAACAACTTATACATCTGCATGAAAGGGATGCAATAAGAAAGCTTCGGTTGGATTTCCAGTCCTGCAATTCTCATCTTGGTGTTGTCATAGATATAAACTGGTGTTGTCATTGTCGTTGCACCCTCTGCATATATGATTAGTTGCTAGCTCAATACCACTTTTTCAAAATAAAATGTAAAAACATAAATTGAATATGCTTCACTCCAAACACTTTTGGATTGCAGTGAATGCAATGTTATGCTATTTTGTTTCCATATTTACGCTCGAAATGTGCTTCATTCCAAACACTTTTGGATTGCAATGAATGCAATTTTATGCTATTTTGTTTGCACATTTTCACTCACCATCCGGTATGCAATGTAGTTTGCAACACTTCCTCTGTTTTGAAACATGTCGATTAAATATATTAGAAATTAAAGAAACCATTTTTATAGGCTGCTAAATCCTATAAAATACATATTGCTTCATTTTCAAAGCCTTTGAAAGAGCTTGTTTACTATCTTTATAATATAGCATTTCAAAATTAGTTGTTGAATGTAAAGGCAACCACCCATCATGTCTTCAAAGTTAGAAATGCTATTTTCTTCCTCTATAATTGTTTTTTATTCATTTCAATTTAGTAGTATACTTTCTTCATAATATACACTACACAAAATGAAAATTAGTTATTGAATGTAAAGACAACCACCCATCATGTTAACAAATTTATACATGCTATAATTGTTCCTCTACAACTATTTTCTATTCATTTCAATTTAGTAGTCATTGTAGGTAGTCATACAACACTTGTTTTATATTCATTTCAATTTAGTAGTCATTGCAGGTAGTCATGCAGCACTAAATAACAACATAGCATGGAACTTCTCCCTGCCTAGTTGAAGAAAAAAACATGACTGATTCAAAAAATTGGTTGTATGGGTTGTATGTAACTCCTCCCTTACAACACTAAATAACAACGTAAGCATACATACATTTCATACAACACTAAATAACAATGTCAACGTAAGCATACATACATTTCATAAAGCACTAAATAACAACGTAGCATAGATTTCATGGTGCATAGTCCCTCTCTTTAATTTCAACAACATTCTCCTTGGAGGCACAATTTTCTCTGTCATTGCATGTTGTCTTTAACTTCAACAACATTCTCCTCTACTATCTCTAATCTCGACAACCCATCCTATCTTTAATTTCAACAACATTCTCCTCTGTTGTCTCTAATTTTAACAAAATTCTCCTTGGAGGGGAAAATTACATGCTTTTTTTAATTTAAACAAAATTCTCCTATGCTGCCTTCAGTTTAAAAAAAAATCTCCTTGGAGGAGCAAACTTGTCTGCTATACGCTTGATAAAATGTCTATAAAGCTCACCTGCCCCCAAAACAAAATGTCAACTATACAACTTCTTCATTCCTGCCTTTCTATCTTCTAATCATCTTTTATTGCAAAGGTATGTTCTAGTCATCTTTTATTGCAAAGGACACAAAAACATAGTCCCTATTGTTGTCATATACAATGCCCTTATTCATGAGTTTTATAATAAATGCAAGCTTGCACAACTAAGAAATTCTTCTACAAAATGCCCAACAAGAAAATAGTCCCTCATTATTGTCACATACAATGCATTCCTTGATGCCCATATTAAGGAAACAAACTTATTGCTTGTTATTGCAAAGAAAACAAACTTCATAAAACTTTGGGGTTCTTACATATTACTTGTGCTTACTCTCAGAGCAAGCCAAGCTGGCACAAACTAGGAAATTCCTCTACGGAATGCCCAACAAGAAAATAGTCCCTGATGTTGTCGCATACAATGCATTTGTTGAAAGCCACATTAAGGAATGGCAACACAAGGAACCCATAAAAGTACTTCATGAGATGCTGAACAAACGAATTAATCCAAACCTTTCTATTCGTAAAAATAGATACACTTTGCTTAAAATTTATACAGTTTCATTATTTTGGCTTATCTTTTGGATTGATTTCAGTTCGATTTATGTTGATTTTATGAAACATAACAACTTGTTTAAGAGTTGCTCATTTCATGCTGATTTCAAAGTTAGACTAGTTAGTTTTCTCTCTAAATTTTCAAAACTAACCTGTATACTCTGACTTTTCCTTATGTATGTTTCCATTTCATGTCAGTGGCACTACCATGCATATATACACCTGTCTCAGTTTAAAACTTATCTTCTTAACCTACTTAATAATTACTCCCCTTGCCATCTATTTCCCAATAAATTCCAAATCTGCATCCTTGTTTCTCGTAGAACTGCATCAACAACACTATACATTTCTCTACATTTCTATCGACGTGTCTTTGCACCCTCCTGGTGCAAATACTAGTTATATAATTTATAAATAGTTAGTAAAGTGAGATTGTGTTATATAGTAATTTTATTCATTTGCTCATGTCTAAGACACTAACGATTTTTAACCATCACATTTTATATTTAATTTAAAATCCAACTAAATGATTTATTGTGCACTTTCAATGTTTCTGGTCATGATTTAAAGGGAAGAATTCCTCCCGAGATCGGGCATCTTAAATTGTTGAAATTACTTGACCTCTGCTCCAATGAGCTCAATGGGTTTATTCCAGTCGAATTGGGGTTGCTTCACAAACTCCTGCACAAACTCAAATTATGAATTGAAAGGAGGAATTCCATGGGAGATTGGCCAAATTAAAGCTTTGCAACAACTTCACCTGAATAGCAATAAGATCAATGGTCGTATTCCAATTGACTTGGACCACCTTAAACCTTTGTGAGTTACAATGAGCTCAATGGTTCTATTCCAGCCGAATCGGGCCTGCTACAGAAACTAGAGCAACTGAATCTTGAAAACAATGAATTTTCAGGTAGTATACTGCCTCAGTTAGGTAATATGACACAACTTACACAACTTTTGATTTCTGGATTGAATATTTCTAATCTATTCCTTCTGAAATATCCATGCTTCCCCTCTCTAATCTCTCTCTCAGTGTTGTTAACATCACAGGGGATGCACTTAAAGCTATTACCAACTTGACCCTGCTAACTGACTTAGCGATTTACGAAAGTGGACTCACTGATATACCTGTATACATTTCCAATTTGACAAACTTGACCTCCTTTGATCTCCATGGCAATATACTCACTAACCTTTCTGAATGCATTTGACAAAATTGACCTCCTTAGATCTATTCGGCAACAGACTCACTATCACTAACATTCCTGAATGCATTGAATAGCGACTCAACTTGAGTACATTAGATCTTAGCTCTAATATGTTAAGGGTAACATTCCTATAGCCGTTACCAATTTGACTCAATTGCATTTTTTAGACCTCAGTTATAATAAATTTACTGGTAGTATTTGTGAAGTGATTACCAATTTAAAAAATCTTCAATATCTTTCTCTTTCAAATAACAATTTGACAGGGACAATACCAAAAGCCATAGGTCAATTGAAAGCTTTGTATAAGCTAGACATATATAATAACAATATCTCAGGGAGCATTCCTAAGAGTATTAAGGGTTTGATTTCATTACAACTTTTAGATTTATCAAAAAACAATTTGGAGGGACCTATTCCTAATACTATTGGGAATTGTACTAACATGAGAATATTTTCTGCTCATTCTAATAGCTTTTCTGGGACATTGCCCACATCATTGACCAATTATAAACAACATTGTTGGGAAAAATACCGAGAGGGGGGGGGGGGTGAATCCGGGCAAGATTAGGACTTACTCAAAATTTTACTTTTTCATTCTCTAAAAACCCATACGCTACTTTGTTGAAGCCAGCTAGCATATACACGTGGATATCCTTCATAAAACTCGTGTATATACAGAGATCTTATTATGCCATTAATTCTTTACTTATATCTATGCAAAATTCATTCTTATGATGATTAGATAATAGTAAGCATGTGCAGTAATAACATAATAAACCATCACACATAAGCATCACACAAGAACACCAGGATTTAAGGTGGAAACCCAAGTCGGGAGAAAACCACCGCTGTCGTCGTCTCAGTCTTCAATATTTATTATATAAAGAAAACATGTTACAACCATGTACTGGTGCAGACTCATACCAGCACGCAGGCACCCACCTGCAGAAGGCTACAACCTTCTCTTGTTTACCAGCCTCTCCTGGAAGGGAGCTACAACCCCCTGCTCTCGTTTACCAGCCTCACCTGGAAGGGAGCTACGACCCCCTGCTCTCATTTACCAGCCTCACCTGGAAGGGAGCTACAACCCCCTGACTGAAGATTACAACCCTCAGCTCCACCGTGGACCACATTTCATCAATTTTCATACTGGATCCAATAACTTCCACACAACATACCTTGCAGGCCACCAAATTTACTTATTTTCTTCAGAGGTGCATCCTTAATTCAGCAATCTGTTACCCATTCCAAACAGATATACTTCAGAGTGAAGTATTCATTCACAACCCTTATACGTTCTTCATGATTGAACCAAGAATTAATCATCATCTGATCTAAAGATCTTGATCAATCATCAAATTCATAGGTGCGCCATAGATTCAGATATATCAGAGTTTTTTCATACAGATATCTCTAAAAGAGATTCGTTTATTATCGACCCTTTCGCACGCACACACTTCTTCATGATTCTTATCACCTTATATAGTTTTTGATTTTAATAAAACCTTGGGTAAAAACCACGAACCTCTAATGGTATTCCTGGACGGGGTCCAACAATCTACTATAGTCATGACCTCCCCAAAACATACAAAATTTCTTTTACAACACGAAACGACCCAAAAAGGAACTTTATCTCCTCCATATAAGTTTATGATTAATAAATCATTTACAATGGATTGGCGTGGTCATAATCTTTAAAACTTAGCTCCGGCCCCCCACCTATACAGTTAACAAGCCAATCAAATTCCCGCACCGTACACTGGATAATCCTTCATGCATCTTCATCAAGCGAACACCGTCCAATGACCCCTTCCCAGATCAACGATGCTCATCAATTTCGCTGGTCATCCGTGGTCGAACAATAACGTGCGATGGCGCGTAGTGACAGGCGGTTTTGTAGAGTCGTACAGGGACGCGTGTCACCTGATCAATGGAATCGCTACCCAACCGGAAATTACCGCTTATCCCCAAAAGGCGGTGCGAAATGGGAAAACCGGCTTCATAAAACCCGCTTTCACTGTTTATTCCGCACATGATTCCTTTCCATCGCTTAGTGCTGCTGACTCAGCGATAAAATATATTCATATAACCTTTTGGTTATTTTAAAACTTTACACTGCCCCCGTAACATTACTTTTAATCAAATTTCAATGAAATTTTAACCCGGACTTCAATCCTTGACCCCGGGCCCACATCGCAGTCGGCCATTTGCGATGTGCGATATGCAATGGTGCGATCAAACAAAAGTGCGCAAAGTTAACATTTACGATTTGCGATGGGATCGCATCGCAAATTGACAATCAAACATAGGGCGAAACACTTTGTAATATGCGATGGTGCGATCGTGCGATGGCACGATGATCGCATATCGCAATTATCCATATCAACAAGACATTTAAACACAAAAACTTGCGATCTTGCGATTTGCGCTAAAGTGGTGAGGACCACTTGTCCTCCCTTTTTAGAAATTTAAAGTCTTTGGTTCTTTTATTCAAATTTCTTCTGCAAGAGGACTTCACCCATAACAAAAATTAATTCTCCTCTGCAATATTTAGCTACGGCCCATCAACAATTTGTTCTCTGTCTATTTTTCCAAGTCTTTACCTTTTTTCTCTGCAATTCTTCTGTTCTTCTTCGTTGCCCATGCATTCTCCTTTGCCACATCCTTTGCCATCAATGACAATATTCCAACAATCTCCCCCTTTGGCATTGATGGCAATACTCTTCCTCTGATGACCTTATAGATGCCCTTTGTTGCTTTTCCTCCCCCTTTGACATCAATGGCAAAGAGTTTGAACAGACAGTGCCATGCTCCCCCTGAGATCATGCTGCATCTTCAAACATAATATGACCAACAATTCATCCTTCTCATATGACCAATGCTCCCCCTAAGCCTGTGCATTTAGAGATGCCTGACATCACTTCACAACCAATGTAGTCTTCTGTAATTAAGTAGAGCTGATCCTCTGCATGGCAGAGACTACTCCCAGTTTCTGTTTGAGATATTCGAATGCTTCCCTGGGTAGAGGTTTGGTAAATATATCAGCAACTTGTTCTTTGGAGGAAACATATTCTAATTTCACCTTTTTCTCAAGCACTTGTTCTCGTAAGAAGTGATATTTGATGGGAATGTGCTTGGTTTTGGAATGCATAACAGGATTCTTTGAGATACTTATGGCACTTGTATTATCACACATAATGGAGATAGGAGGTGAACATTTTATTTGAAAATCTTGTAGGGTTTGCATCATCCAAATAAGTTGAGTACAACATGATGCTGCAGCCACATATTCCGCTTCTGCTGTAGATAAGGCAATGGAGCTTTGCTTCTTGCTGAACCAAGATACTAACCGGGGCCCCATAAAGAATGCACCACCACTAGTGCTTTTTCGATCATCAACACTTCCAACCCAATCTGCATCAGTGTATGCATGAAGAGTAAGTTCAGCATTCTTTGGATACCATAGTCCAAAGTCTTGAGTTCCCTATAGATATTTGAATATTCTTTTCATAGCCTGAAGATGAGACTCTTTTGGATTAGCTTGGAATCGTCCAACAATCCCAACTGCATGCATGATGTCTGGTATTGTCCTAGTGAGATAAAGGAGACTTCCTATCATAGATCTGTATTCTAGTTGATTCATCGTGGTGGAATCATCATTAGAACTGAGATTACATCCGGTTATCATTGGTGTACTTATAGGTTTGCAATCTTCCATGCCATACTTCTTTAGGATTTGCTTGAGGTATTTTTCTTGTGATAAGAATATGCCATTTGTTGCTTGTTGCACTTGCAAGCCAAGAAAGAATGTTAGTTCCCCAAGTAAAGACATTTCAAATTCTTGTTGCATATTAGAAGCAAATTTCTGACTCATAGACTCTTATTACTTCCAAAAATGATATCATCAACATATACAACCACAATCAATAGTTTGTCATTTTCAGTTTTTGTGTATAAGTTGCTATCAGCAGACCCTTTTGAAAATCCTTGTTGATGAAGATATTTGTCAAGACGATAGTACCATGCCCTTGGAGCTTGTTTGAGAACATATAGAGCCTTTTTAAGTCTACAAACAAGTTTTTCATCATTTCCAAAAATGAATCCTTCTGGTTGTTCTATATAAACTTCTTCTTCTAGATCACCATTGAGAAAAGCAGATTTAACATCCATTTGATAAACTTTGATTTGTTGGAAGCTTGAAAACGTAAGAAACATTCTTATGGCTTCAAGTCTGGCTACAGGAGCAAAGGTTTCTTCAAAGTCTATACCTTCTTGTTGAGCATACCCTTTGCACACAAGTCTAGCTTTATTTATTATAACATCCCCATTCTCATTTAACTTGTTTTTGAATATCCATTTAGTTCCAATGACATTTTTGTCATGAGGCCTTGGTACTAACTCCCAAGTGTGATTCTTTTCAATTTGATCAAGCTCTTCATTCATGGCTTGAATCCAACATTCATCTTTGCTAGCTTGACTGACACTGTGAGGTTCAACAATGGACAGAAATGCCAGATTGCTAGAAGATCCCACAAGAGTCCTTCTTGTTTGTACACCTGATTCCTTTTCTCCCAAAATTTGAGATTCTGGATGATTCTTTTGAACATATCTAGATGGAGCCTTTTCAGACAGCTCCTCTTCAGGTTCTTCACTGGGTGCATTGTTTGTATCATTACTGTTTGATGTAGAAGGATATGTGTCCTCATCATCTTCATCTGTTGTTTGCTTTTCTTCTTTTGGGGCTGCAGTAGACTCATCAATAACAACATCAATACATTCAACAATCTTTCGAAGTCTTTTATTGTAACATTTATATGCCTTACTCCTATAGGAGTAACCAAGAAATATTCCCTCATCAGCTCTGGGTTCAAACTTGCCAAGTTTTTCATCATTATTTTGTGGCTCACACTCTCTCTTCGTTTCTTATTTCTTATGTCATTATCCTTTGCCATCAATGATGTCATTGATGGAAAAGGATGTGGCAAAGGAGAATGCATGGGCAACGAAGAAGAATAGTAGAATAGCAGAGAACAAAGGTAAAGACTTAGAAAAATAGACAGAGAACAGATTGTTGACGGGCCACAGGTAAATATTGCAGAGGAGAATTAATTTTTGTTATGGGCGAAGTCCTCTTGCAAAAGAAATTTGAATAAAACAACCAAAGACTTTAAATTTCTAAAAAGGGAGGACAAGTGGTCCCCACCACTTTAGCGCAAATCGCAAGATTGCAAGTTTTTGTGTTTAAATGTCTTGTTGATGTGGATAATTGCGATATGCGATCATCGCGCCATCGCATATTACAAAGTGTTTTTCCCTATGTTTGATCGCCAATTTGCGATGCGATCCCATCGCAAATCGCAAATGTTAACTTTGCGCACTTTTTTTTGATCGCGCCATTGCATATCGCACATCGCAAATGGCCGACTGCGATGTGGGCCCGGGGTCAAGGATTGAAGTCCGGGTTAAAATTTCATTGAAATTTGATTAAAAGTAATGTTACGGGGGCAGTGTAAAGTTTTAAAATAACCGAAAGGTTTTATGAATATATTTTATTTCTGAGTCAGCGACACTAAGCGAAGGAAAGGAATCACGTGCGGAATAAACAGTGAAAGTGGGTTTTATGAAGCCGGTTTGCCCATTTCGCACCGCCTTTTGGGGATAAGCGGTAATTTTCGGTTGGGTAGCGATTCCATTGATCGGGTGACACGTGTCCCTGTACAACTCTACAAAACCACCTGTCACTACACGCCATCACGCGTTATTGTTCGACCATGGATGTCCAGCGAAATTGATGAGCACCGTTGATCTGGGAAGGGGTCATCGGACGGTGTTCGCTTGATGAAGATGCACGAAGGATTATCCAACATACGGTGCAGGAATTTGATTGGTTTGTTAACCATATAGGTGGGGGTCGGAGCTAAGTTTTAAAGGTTATGACCACGCCGATCCATTGTAAATGATTTATTAATCATAAACTTATATGGCGGAGATAAAGTTCCTTTTTGGGTCATTTCATGTTGTAAAAGAAATTTTGTATGTTTTGGGGAGGTCATGACTATAGTAGATTGTTGGACCTGATTATCTATTTTGACCCCATCCAGGAATACCATTAGCAGTTCATGGTTTTGACTCATGGTTTTACTAAAGACGAAACTATATAAGGAGAAGAGAAATAGAGAACGGTGGGTGCGTGCGAAAGGTTGGATAATAAATGAATCTCTTTTAGAGATATCTGTATGAATAAACTCTGATATATCTGAATCTATGGCGCACCTATGAATATGATGATTGATCAAGATCTTTAGATCAGATGATGATTAATTACTGGTTCAATCATGAAGAACGTATAAGGGTTGTGAATGAATACTTCACTCTGAAGTATATCTGTTTCGAATGGGTAATAGATTGTTGAATTAAGGATGCACCTCTGAAGAAAATAAGTAAATTTGGTGGCCTGCAAGGTATGTTGTGTGGAAGCTATTGGATCTAGTATGAAAATTGATGAAACGTGGTCCATGGTGGTGCTGAGGGTTGTAGCCTTCAGTCAAGGGGTTGTAGCTCCCTTCCAGGAGAGGCTGGTAAACGAGAGCAGGGGGTTGTAGCTCCCTTCCAGGAGAGGCTGGTAAACAAGAGCAGGGGGTTGTAGCTCCCTTCCAGGAGAGGCTAGTAAACGAGAGAAGGTTGTAGCCTTCTGCAGGTGGGTGCCTGCGTGCTGGTATGAGTCTGCGCCAGTACATGGTTGTAACATGTTTTCTTTATATAATAAATATTGAAGACTGAGACGACGACAACGGTGGTTTTCTCCCGATTTGAGTTTCCACCTTAAATCCTGGTTTTCTTGTGTGATGCTTATGTGTGATGGTTTATTCTGTTATTAATACACATTCTTACTGTTATCTAATCATCAGAAGAATGAATGTTGGACAGATCTAAGTAAAGAATTAATGGCATAATAAGATCTTTGTATATAAGCGAGTTTTATGAAGGATATCCGCGTGTATACGCTAGTTGGCTTCAGCAAAGTAGCGTATGGGTTTTTAGAGAATGAAAAAGTAAAATTTTGAGTAAGTCCTAAATGCTGATTCACCCCCCCGTCTCAGTATTTTTCCCAACAATTGGTATCAAAGCAGGTCCTTCTGAAAAAGCTTAGCCGCTAGAAGGAAGATCAAGCAAGATGAGCAATCAAGATGGAACGGCATCTATCAGGCCTCTGCTCTTTAACGAAAATAATTTAATCTTCTGGAAAACAAGGATGAGATCCTATCTTCAGTCTCTTAGAGCAGAGGTGTGGGCAATTGTTGAAGGAGGATATCAATATCCGGCTGCAGTACCAACAGATCTGACGAAAAGAAAGAATTATGAAACAAATGCAAAGGCGGTCAATGCTCTATTGGGAAGTCTAACTGAATCATAATTTGTCAAAGTCATGCAGCTGAATACAGCAAAGGTGATATGGGACAAAATCATTCTAAGTTATGAAGGTGATGCAAAGGTAAAAAGTGCTAAAATCCAAACTCTCAGAATTCAATATGAGAATCTAAAAATGAATAATGAGGAGAGCATTGCCAATTTCTTTTTACGTCTTGATGATATTGTAAATCGTATGAGAAATCTGGGAGAAACAATAACCGAAGCTACTTTGGTTGAGAAAGTTTTAATATCACTAACGACAAAATTTGAGTCAAAAGTTTCTGCTCTTGAAGAAAAACAGGATCTTCAAAACCTTACTGTGGTGAAACTCCATGGCATACTAACTGCTTATGAAATGAGAAGAGGAGGACCATCTGAAGTCAAAGAAGCAGTCTTTAGAACCTCTACAAAAGGGAAGGAAGTACAAAAACAAGAAGGATCAGGATATATCTCAGAAGAAGATGAGATAAACTTCATAAAGAAACATCAACTTGGCACAGGACGATTCAAAGGTAAGCTTCCTTTCAAATGTTTTGATTGTGGAAGAGTTGGTCATTACGCTGCTAAGTGTCCTTATAAAGAAACACATAAAAAGGGGAAGGAAGTAGCAATAAGGAATAAGAATCATTTGAGCTCTAAAAGGAGTTACTATACTCATGAAGATAGTGATGGGTTATCTGATAGTGAGGAAGAATGTGAACAAGATCTGAGACTTCTCATGGCATTTGAAAAAAAATCTCGAGAAGAAGAGGATACTTTTGTGGACGCTCTAGAAGACAGTGATTTTCTTAATGAAAACAATAAACTCAAAATTTGCTTAGAAGAGAGCAAAATAATCATAGAAACTCTGAAAAATCAGCTTGAAGATAAAGAGAAACACAATGAGAAATTAGAGTGTGAAGTAGTAGATCTAAGAAAAGAACTTGAGAAAATAAAGACTCTGAATCTTAGATTTGCTAAAGGGTCTGAAACCTTAGATGAGATTATCAAGGTACAACGTTCTCCTCTTATAAAGACAGGTCTTGGATATATCGAAGAATCTTCTCAGGTCGCAGCACCAAATTATCTAAAAGCAATTACAGCTGGTTTACAACAAGCTGCCACTCAGCAAGGAAATAAAGAATCCCTACAGGTAAAGCATGATCATTTCAATTCAAGGAACACTAACAGGAATGTCTTTCAAAGAAACACCAATCAACAGATAAATTCATATAGAAGATCTTATGATCGTAGAAATTTCTTCTTCAATGGACAATGTTTCTCATGTCACAATTTTGGTCATAAAGCTATTCAATGTGTAGAATATAAAATTATTATGACAAGAGAAGCAAGAAAGAAAAGGATTGATATTGAAGCAAAGAAGAATACTTATAACAACTTTTCTCCTCTTCAAAATGAAGTTGAATGCACTTATTGCAATAACTTTGGCCATGAAGAATCTGAATGCAGGAGCAAAGTTCAACCAAAAGAACATGTTCCTTCAAGCTCCAAAGTATGGAAAAAGAAGGAGTTACAGGTTGAAAATTGTGGCATAGTGTTATTTGCAGAAGATGAAGAAAACCAATGGTACATTGATAGTGGATTCTCAAGACACATGATAGGTGATAAAGACAAACTTCTTGCATATAGTGCTCTAGAAAAGGAGAAGAATGTTACATTTGGAAATGATACTCCTACGGTCATTAAAGGAAAAGGGTCTGTTTTCCTAAAAGATAAGGTGAAAGCTAATGAATTCATGTATGTGGATGGATTAAAGCACAACTTGTTAAGTGTAAGTCAAATGTGTGATCAAGGAACTGAAGTTGTCTTTAGTTCAAAAGAATGTGTGGTACGTGATCTTGATACAGGTAAAGCAATTATAAAAGGAAAAAGAACTCCAAACAACCTGTATATATTGAAGAACCCCAAAGAACAATGTTATTTGAGTAGATCTTCATAAAATTGGCTATGGCATGGAAGGTTGGGGCATCTGAGCTTCTCTCAAATCAACAAATCAAGTAGACTTAAAGTTGTTCGTGACTTTCCCAATATTACTCTACCTGAAAATATCATATGCAAATCTTGCCAATTCGGTAAGCAAACCAGGGTACAATTTAATGCCAAGGAAGGATCATCAAGTAAGCCTCTTGAACTCATTCATACTGACATATGTGGACCTATGAGGAAAAAGTCACCCCGTGGTGAAGAATACTATATCTTATTCATCGATGATTTCTCTAGAATGTGTTGGATTGGGCTGCTTAAACACAAAGATGAAGCATTTGAGAAATTTCAGATTTTCAAAGCACTAGTGGAGAATGAATTAGAATTAAAAATCAAGTGTCTTAGATCTGATCGAGGAGGATAATATACATCCAAATAATTTCTTGAATTCTGTGAACAACACGGCATAAAAATACAGTTCTCTGTAGCTGGCACTCCACAACAGAATGGTGTTGCAGAGAGAATGAACAGAACAATTCAACAAATGGATAGAGCTATGCTTGATGATTTCGGAACACCTGACACATTTTGGGGAGAAGCAGCACATACAGCAGCAAACATTCTCAACAAAGCACATGTTCATGTAAATAGTGATAAAACTCCATATGAACTCTGGTATGGTAATCCTCCCACTATAAAGCATTTTAGAATTTTTGGGAGAAAATGCTTTATCAAGAATAATGATGAAAAACTTGGCAAGTTTGAACCCAGAGCAGATGAGGGAATATTTCTTGGTTACTCCTCTAGGAGTAAGGCATATAAATGTTACAATAAAAGACTTCGAAAGATTGTTGAATGTATTGATGTTGTTATTGATGAGTCTCCTGTAGCCCCAAAAGAAGAAAAGCAAACAACAGATGAAGATGATGAGGACACATATCCTTCTACATCAAACAGTAATGATACAAACAATGCACCCAGTCAAGAACCTGAAGAGGAGTTGTCTGAAAAGGCTCCATCTAGATATGTTCAAAAGAATCATCCAGAATCTCAAATTTTGGGAGAAAAGGAATCAAGTGTACAAACAAGAAGGACTCTTGTGGGATCTTCTAGCAATCTAGCATTTCTGTCCACTGTTGAACCTCACAGTGTCAGGTCAAGCTAGCAAAGATGAATGTTGGATTCAAGCCATGAATGAAGAGCTTGATCAAATTGAAAAGAATCACACTTGGGAGTTAGTACCAAGGCCTCATGACAAAAATGTCATTGGAACTAAATGGATATTCAAAAACAAGTTAAATGAGAATGGGGATGTTATAAGAAATAAAGCTAGACTTGTGTGCAAAGGGTATGCTCAAAAAGAAGGTATATACTTTGAAGAAACCTTTGCTCCTGTAGCCAGACTTGAAGCCATAAGAATGTTTCTTGCGTTTTCAAGCTTCCAACAAATCAAAGTTTATCAAATGGATGTTAAATCTGCTTTTCTCAATGGTGATCTAGAAGAAGAAGTTTATATAGAACAACCAGAAGGATTCATTTTTGGAAATGATGAAAAACTTGTTTGTAGACTTAAAAAGGCTCTATATGGTCTCAAACAAGCTCCAAGGGCATGGTACTATCGTCTTGACAAATATCTTCATCAACAAGGATTTTCAAAAGGGTCTACTGATAGCAACTTGTACACAAAAACTAAAAATGACAAACTTTTGATTGTAGTTGTATATGTTGATGATATCATTTTTGGAAGTAATAAAGAGTCTATGAGTCAGAAATTTGCTTCTGATATGCAGCAAGAATTTGAAATGTCTTTGCTTGGGGAACTAACATTCTTTCTTGGTTTGCAAGTGCAACAAGCAACAGATGGCATATTCTTATCACAAGCAAAATACCTCAAGCAAATCCTGAAGAAGTATGGCATGGAAGACTGCAAACCTGTAAGTACACCAATGATAACCGGATGTAATCTCAGTTCTAATGATGATTCCCCCATGGTGAATCAACCAGAATATAGATCTATGATAGGAAGTCTACTTTATCTCACTGGGACAAGACCAGACATCATGCATGCAGTTGGGATTGTTGGACGATTTCAAGCCAATCCAAAAGAGTCTCATCTTCAGGCTGTGAAAAGAATATTCAAATATCTACAGGGAACTCAAGACTTTGGACTATGGTATCCAAATAATGCTGATCTTACTCTTCATGCATACACTGATGCAGATTGGGCTGGAAGTGTTGATGATCAAAAAAGCACTAGTGGTGGTGCATTATTTATGGGGCCCCGGTTAGTATCTTGGTTTAGCAAGAATCAAAGCTCCATTGCCTTATCTACAGCAGAAGCAGAATATGTGGCTGCAGCATCATGTTGCACTCAACTTATTTGGATGATGCAAACCCTACAAGATTTTCAAATCAAATGTTCACCTCCTATCTCCATTATGTGTGATAATACAAGTGCCATCAGTATCTCAAAGAATCCTGTTATGCATTCCAAGACCAAGCACATTCCCATCAAGTATCACTTCTTATGAGAACAAGTGCTTGAGCAAAAGGTGAAATTAGAATATGTTTCCTCCAAAGAACAAGTTGCTGATATATTTACCAAACCTCTACCCAGGGAAGCATTCGAATATCTCAGACAGAAACTGGGAGTAGTCTCTGCCATGCAGAGGATCATCTCTACTTAATTACAAAAGACTACATTGATTGTGAAGTGCTGTCAGGCATCTCTAAATGCACAGGCTCAGGGGGAGCATTGGTCATATGAGAAGGATGAATTGTTGGTCATATTATGTTTGAAGATGCAACATGATCTCAGGGGGGCATGGCACTGTCAGTTCAAACTCTTTGCCATTGATGTCAAAGGGGGAGGAAAAGCAACAAATGGCGTCTATAAGGTCATCAGAGGAAGAGTATTGCCATCAATGCCAAAGGGGGAGATTGTTGGAATATTTTCATTGATGGCAAAGGATGTGGCAAAGGAGAATGCATGGGAAATGAAGAAGAATAGCAGAATTGCAGAGAACAAAGGTAAAGACTTGGCAAAATAGACAGAGAACAGATTGTTGATGGGCCGCAGCTAAATATTGCAGAGGAGAATTAATTTTTGTTATGGGCGAAGTCCTCTTGCAGAAGAAATTTGAATAAAACAACCAAAGACTTTAAATTTCTAAAAAGGGAGGACAAGTGGTCCCCACCACTTTAGCGCAAATCGCAAGTTTTTGTGTTTAAATGTCTTGTTGATGTGGATAATTGCGATATGCGATCATCGCGCCATCGCACAATCGCACCATTGCATATTACAAAGTGTTTCGCCCTATGTTTGATCGCCAATTTGTGATGAGATCCCATCGCAAATCGCAAATGTTAACTTTGCGCACTTTTTTTTAATCGCGCCATTGCATATCGCACATCGCAAATGGCCGACTGCGATGTGGGCCCGGGGTCAAGGATTGAAGTCCGGATTAAAATTTCATTGAAATTTCATTAAAAGTAATGTTACGGGGGTAGTGTAAAGCTTTAAAATAACCGAAAGGTTATATGAATATATTCTATTGCTGAGTTAGTGGCACTAAGCGAAGGAAAGGAATCACGTGCGGAATAAACGGTGAAAGCGGGTTTTATGAAGCCGGTTTGCCTATTTCGCACCGCCTTTTGGGGATAAGCGGTAATTTCCGGTTGGGTAGCGATTCCATTGATCGGGTGACACGCGTCCTTGTACGACTCTACAAAACCGCCTGTCACTACGCGCCATCGCGCGTTATTGTTCGACCACGGATGTCCAGTGAAATTGATGAGCACCGTTGATCTGGGAAGGGGTCATCGGACGGTGTTCGCTTGATGAAGATGCACAAAGGATTATCCAGCATATGGTGCGGGAATTTGATTGGCTTGTTAACCATATAGGTGGGGGGCCGGAGCTAAGTTTTAAAGATTATGACCACGCCAATCCATTGTAAATGATTTATTAATCATAAACTTATATGGCAGAGATAAAGTTCATTTTTTGGTCGTTTCGTGTTGTAAAAGAAATTTTGTATGTTTTGGGGAGGTCATGACTATAGTAGATTGTTGGACCCCGTCCAGGAATACCATTAGCGGTTCGTGATTTTTACCCAAGGTTTTATTAAAAGCAAAAACTATATAAGGTGATGAGAATCATGAAGAAGTGTGTGCGTGCGAAAGGGTCGATAATAAACGAATCTCTTTTAGAGATATATGTATGAATAAACTCTAATATAGCTGAATCTATGGCGCACCTGTGAATTTGATGATTGATCAATATCTTTAGATCAGATGATGATTAATTCTTGGTTCAATCATGAAGAACGTATAAGGGTTGTGAATGAATACTTCACTCTGAAGTATATCTATTTGGAATGGGCTACAGATTGCTGAATTAAGGATGCACCTCTGAAGAAAATAAGTAAATTTGGTGGCCTGCAAGGTATGTTGTGTGGAAGCTATTGGATCCAGTATGAAAATTGATGAAACGTGGTCCATGGTGGGGAAAGTAAGGTAAAAAGTCACTGTAGTTTTCCGTGAGAGGTCGAACAAGAGTGGGTTGTAGTTTTCCAGGAGAGGTCAAACGAGATCAGTTCGCCTTCACAGGAGAGAGGCCGGCAACGAGAGTAGGGGGTCGTAGCTCCCTTCAAGAGGTCACAACGAGAGAAGGTTGCAGTCACAGGGTGCCTGGCCTGGTATGAGTCTGCGCCAGTACATGGTTGTAACATGTTTTCTTTATATAATAAATATTGAAGACTGAGACGATGGCAGCGGTGGTTTTCTCCCGACTTGGGTTTCCACCTTAAATCCTAGTGTTCTTGTGTGATTCTTATGTGTGATGGTTTATCCTGTTATTACTGCACATGCTTACTATTATCTAATCATCAGAAGAATTAATTTTGCATAAATCTAAGTAAAGAATTAATGGCATAATAAGATCTCTGTACATACGCGAGCTTTATGAAGGATATCCGCGTGTATATGCTAGCTTCAACAAAGTAGCGTATGGGTTTTTAGAGAATGAAAAAGTAAAAATTTGAGTAAGTCCTAAATACTGATTCACCCCCCCCCCCCCCCGCATTTTCCAACACCCTACTAAGCTTTTGAACCTCCAAAGACTATTACAACAAAGAGGGTACTTTCACCCTTCCAATCTCAATCGACTTGGATTTTTTTAGATTAGTACCTTTGAGCCCCACACGAAGGTACTCCACATTCCCTCGTTTTGAAGTTCTAGTTCTTCTGTCAAGAATAGTATCTTGCTGCAATTATTAAAGATATTCAAGGGATAAATCCTTCAATTGAAGGAATCTGAACATTCTCTCCTTGATCTTCAATCAAAGGAGGTTAATATAATCTCAAATTTTCAAAATTAACAAATCCATATATGCTATATTTGCATATATGGATGAAAATCTAACCAAAAGGCATTTTTACCAATATTTTCTCAAATCTTGAATGGACCATATCTTATTCGTTTAATTTTTTTACCTTCTCCTTGGAGTCTTTCCTTGCTAATGTGAAGTCAAACTTCATATCCCACTTGAAAACTATGATCAATATGATGCTTATCATGTCTTGTCTTGTACTTGGCTTGACTCAGTTCCAACTATTCTTGAACCATTTGATGCACCAATTGAAATTGTTTAATGAATAGCTTAGCCTTATCTATTTCACTATGTCCATCAATAGAAACATGTTTCCCAAAGATAAAATCTAGAGGAGATTTTGGTAAGTATCCCAAGCATGCCTCAAATGGAGATGTTTGAGTCAATGAATTCTTGGCTTGGTTGTAAGCATGATGAATGTAGTGAAAATGTTAATCCCACAATTTAGGATGTTTTTTGCAATTACCACGAATAATATGTATTATCATTCTGTTCACCGCTTCTATTTTCCCATTGGTTTTCAAATGGAATGTTTTGATCTTTTTCAATTTGGTATCCATGAGTCCCCATAAATTTGACCAAAATTTCCTAACAAATTGAGAATATCGATCAGAAATAATGGATGTCGAAAACCCATAATGCACCCATATATTTTGAAAGAACAATTGTGCAGTCTATTCAATTGTAACCTACTTCTTACAAGGCATCAAAATACACATTTTTCTGAAACGATCCACAAATACAAAAAGATAATCATGACCTTTCCTAGACATAGGTATACCTCCCACAAAATCCATAGAAATACTTTCCCAAGGATGGGAAGGAACAGGAAGTGGAGTATACAATCCCAACTTTCTATTGCTAGGCTTACTGATAGCACATAAAGAACATACTCTCACATATCATGACACAATTTCAATCATACGAGACCAGCAACAATACCTATGTAATTGTACCATTGTCTTGCCTACACCAAAGTGGATAGCAATAAGAGAAGTATGTGATTCCCTTATTATGTTGACTCTTTCTCCCTGTGGAATACATAGCTTTCCAATATTATACAACAGTTTATCATGCACATAATAATCTAGTTCCTCTACTTGGTTACCTTGACACAAAATTGCATATGCATCCTTAAAATATTAATCTAAAGCATATTGCTCAACACATCTCTCATTCATGATAGAATTATGCTTAATAATAATGGATGCACTGACAATTGGCCTAGTTAGCATATCAACAACTTTGTTATAGATACCTTTCTTATACCTTATCACCAAGTGGAATTGTTGTAAGAAACCCATCCATCTGAAGTGCCTCGCTTGTTGTAGTTTGGTTTATGATTGTAAGTACTGCAACGGTTGGTGATCAGTGTCAATGATATTTTCCTTACTCATCAAGTAAAGTTTCCATTTTTTTACAATTTGCACCAAAGCATACAATTCTTTGTCATATGTAGGATAGTTAATCATTACACCATTAAAATTTTCAGAATGATAACATATTGGCTTACCATGTTTTATCAAGACTGTTCCCATGGCATAGTCACTTGAATCTATTTGTATCTCAAATGATTGTTTCAAATATGGAGGTGTAAGCACTAGTGTTGTATTGATTCTCTCTTTCAATGCATAGAAGGCTTTATTTTGTTTTCCTCCCCAGTAAAAAACATGTTTCACACTTGTCAAAGCATGTAATGGAGCTGCAATGGATTAAAAGTTGGAAATGGACTTTCTCCAATATTGGACTACTCCCAAGAATCTTCTAAACTCTGTTACATTCTTGGGTTTTGGCCAATTCAAAATGAATTCTACCTTTGAGGGATCTATCTTCAACTCACACCCTCCAACAATATGACCCAAATATCCTAAATATTTTTTCCCAAATTCACATTTATACATCTTTAAAAATAACTTTTCTTTTTTTAATACCTCTAGAACTTTCCTAACATGCTTGACAAGCTCTTCACAAGTATTGATGAAAATCAATATGTCATCTAAGTAGAATATCACAAAATCATCAAGAAAATTCCTTAAAACATCATTCATAACTCTCATGAATGTTGCAGGAGCATTACAAAGCCCAAATGGCATAACCAGCCACTCAAAAAAACCTTTATTTGTCTTGAAGTTTGTCTTCCAAATATCTCCTTCAACAATCCTAATCTGGTGATAGCCACTCCACAAGTCCAAATTAGTGAGACAAACAAAATCTTTCAATTGATCAGGTAAATAATCAATTCGAGGAAGAGGGTAACGGTTTTTTACCATGATTTTGTTCAAGGGTCTAAAGTCCACACACATGTGCCATGTACCATCCTTCTTTGGCACTAAAAAAATAGGAGACCCACATGGATATGTGCTTGGTCTGATGAACCCTTTATCAAGTAACTCTTGGATTTGTTTCTTAATTTCTGCATTCTCCATGACTGAAATTCGGTACATACCAATGTTTGGAAGAGGAGAATCCTATTGAAATTGTATCTCATGTGGGGTTCCTCTTTTATGAGACAATCCCTCAGGTTCACAAAACATCTTATCATATGTGTTAACAACCTCAATCAAATCATATTTCAGTTTTACATTACATCCTTATAAGGATTCATTCTCAACATCATCTTTGGGTTTGATCATCAAGAGTACAAAATTCTTGCTAGCATTAACAAGCATCTTCATTTTTACAACATTCACAAGAGATAAATTTAATGTCTTGTGATGTGCTCTAACAATATACTCAATTCCATCTTTAAACAAATGATAATTGTTCTCATGGAGATGAAAGATGTATTTCCTATCATATAGATATGGGCTTCCAAAACAATACCACATATGTCAAGTGGAACTACATCAAGTTCTACCTTATCAATGAAGTTTGCAGTGATGGCGAATTTTAGTTTGCATTTTCTTTTCACTTGAAATTTTGCATTTTCACATACCCAACCCAAAGGATAATCTTTAGGATGAGAAATGGTTTCCAAATTTAATTTATTGATAATGGTTTCTGAAATAAGGTTGGCTTGTGATCCAATAGCAAACGAAGTGTCTATTTTGTTATGTTTTGAGATAACTCTAATATGGAAACCGAAAAACTCTATTCTTTCTTTATCATTTTGAGTTTCATTGAGGTTACTAGAAGAAATAGTACTTGCAATATAATCCTTACCTTTTAATCCCATGGTTGTGACCTTTTTTTCATCTCCAAAATCAAATCCTAAATCATGTTGTGTAGTTGCAACAATATTTTATTTTCCTTTGTTGTTAAAATTTTTGGGTCTCATCTCAAGACGAAGTTTCCAACAATGGTCTTCATCTTGACCTTCTTTTAAACAATGTTTACATGTGAGCTTTTATCCCTCTTTATTGATGGAAGAATTATTTTTCCCCTTTCCTTTGAATTTCCCCTTTCCTTTGTCTCCACTTTTGAATGGCTTCTTGATATTCTCTTGGGGAACATTATCCCCTTTTTCTTATAAATGAGTTTCTTGTACACAAACTTCATCTAGATTTGTAGGGTTAAATATGAGAATTGTGTGTCTCAAATAAATATGTAAACCTCCAACCTATTTGAGTAGAGTGTCTTGAGAGGATAAATCTACACCCAAAATCAAAGCTCCTCTTCTAAACTCTTGGGTATAACTTTGCACACTCTGACCCTTAGCTTGCCTAAAGTTTTTCCAATCCATTATAGCTTTTTTCATGTATGCTAATGGATAAAACTGTCTTCTTAATGCAGCAACAAAATAATTCCAAGAAGTCATATTCTTACCTATTTTCTTGAGATATTCTTGAGTTTTGACCTCCCACTTTCCAACCTTACAGAATCAAGCTAAATCTTGGTCTCATCATCCTTGATTCTTTGTATCCTGCAATACACTTCAATTTGACGAACCCAATTATCCAACTTCTCAACATTTAACCCTCCATTTTACATAGGCAATTCAAATTTTATGTCAAGCTTTAACAATGGAGTTTTACCATGTCCCTTTGGAGATATTGGAGGATTTTTTGAAGGGGTAGATGTAGGACAAGATGAGGGTGTAGATGCAGGTGTGGGGAAATGTGGAGGTAGAGGTGGTGGTTTGTCACCATTGCCTCCATTCCCTTTTGGAGGATCTTTATCACCATTTCCTCCATTTCCCTTTGGAGGATTTGAGATCTCTCCTTACAACCTTGAGTTTCTCTCCACATAACGAAATTTCACCATTTCATTCATTTCAAAGAATGCTTTTTTGAAATTTCTCTCATCCTCATACATAGTTTCAGGGCCCCCTTCATGTGCCATTACTGGTGAAGCTTTGGGTGACACTGGAGGCAGAACATGAGGTGAATGTGTTCTCCTTGAACTAGCGTGAGGCCTTGTTCCCACAATATTTCCTTCTCCTCTTTTGAGTTTCAACCTTGTAAGCATTAGAAAACACTTGCAACAAAATTAAACCTTCAAAACAACCAAAGCTATGATACCAAACTGATTTGTATTTGTAAACATGAAGGTTTTATGAAATGTGTGAGTAAAATTTTATATCTTTTAGGAAATTAATCAATTTAAAAAGGCACATAAACTAAAGGTTTTTAACTTAGCTTGCAGCATAAAAAAAAGAGATAATAACACCATACACAACAACACAAAACAACAAAATGATAAATGAGTTCACCACTCATGGGCTACATCTCCTGGTCTAGCTTCCAATGTTGGGCCTCTTTCATTAAGTGCTCAAATTTGTGATTTCAAGGATTTACAGTGCTCATAATGCCAAAATAATGTCTCCAATGTCTTCAGAATGGTAGAAAATCCCAAGTTGGGCTCTTGTTGGGCTCAATTTGGTTAAAAACCAAGAAATTTATGCTCTAGATAATTTTAGTGCTAACTGCTCTACAAACTAAACTCCCCTGCTAACTGTTTTTGCTAAGTCCCTATATTAATATTGTAGTCCCTTACTATTTTAGTGTAGCCCCCCTTATTGTTATTTTTGTACCCTTGTGACCCCCATATTGTTATTATTGTGCCCTTACATTATTATTGTTAGGTCAGCTAGGATTACATTGTGGCCCCACTAGGATTATATTGTGGCCCCATGGACTCCTATATATATAAGGAGGTTTGGGTCATTTGTATCATCCAAGAATTGTTCATTCATGTAATGTATTGGAGGTTTCCCCCTCGAAGTGGCTTATTTATAAGGCGTTGATATCTCTTTTCTTCTATTTTTGGAGGTATCAAAGGTTTGGATTCTAGGGTTTCGCTACTCCAAACAGGTCATCGTGGCCTTTTCGCTATAAAAAATTTTCTATGAAGTTTTAGAAGCTGAAATTTTTAGAGTGTGAAGCCAAAATCCTGAAGAACATCTTCGCAAAATTCAAGAGCTTGGTTCGCAATATTTTCGGAGATATGATCTGTGGACATTACGTCTTTTTGCAGGCTCCTGAATTTAACCTAAACAGGCCATCGTGGAATTTTCACTATAATTTTTTTTCTACAAAGGTTCAAAAGCTGAAATTTTTAGAGTGAGAAGAAGAAATCCTGAGGAATATTGTCACAAAATTTCAGAGTTTGGTTCGTAATAATTTCGGAGATATGGTCTGTGAAAGTTAGGTCTTTTGTAGGCTCCCAAATGTCATCTCAAAGAGGTGATCGTGGGAAAATATTCTTAACTCTCTCTCTGAGCATCAGATTGTAATTCTTTAAAAAGTGACTGGAAGTACACGGACTGTAGTTTCCTATCTATAAATTTCAGAGCCAAAGGAACAAACAAGGACACGTGGCAAGTCGTACAAGTTCGATCTATTGAACGAGTCCATAATTAGGTCATTGTGGGAGATTGGACATAGATTTGTCTTGAAGAATCCAAATCGGGTCAGACTTGTGGCATTGAAAAGAATATTCAGAGGGCTACCTCAAGGCCGAATTTCAGCTATTGAAGATTCGAAATCACAGATATAACTTAGTTTCAATATCGAGCTACTCAAAAGCAAGAAAAAAGTGTGTATTTGGTTTTTAAAATTGCATAACATTTGTTTGAAAAGTAGTTTGAAGTGATTCCAAGGGCATATTTTAGAAATTTTATCATTATTGGGTTCTATAATGGCTCCCAAAAATAATTCCATACCCATTAAGCCCTCAAAAAGCTATACTATGATGGATGAATAGGAAGAATTGCAGTATGAGATATCAAAATTACAGTACCAAGTGCAACAAATTTCGATCTTACGAAGAGAAACCGAAGTTGACATAGATGGTTTAAAATCAGAAATGGAGGCTAATTTGGATGGTTTGAAGGATCAAATAATAGCTAATATGGATGATAAATTAGTGGAAAATCACATCGAGCATCAACAACAAGTTCTCCAACTCTCAAAGGATAACCTAAATTTGGTGCAGAATCTAATGAAACAACAGGAAGATCAACATCACATCGAAAGAAGTTCTGAAGTAGTTACATAAACAAGAACTCGAAAAGTACGATCAATTTCAGAGTATCTCAGCAAGTGGAAGAAATTTTATGTAGAAGATTCCACATGGGAGGATGAGAATTTTATACAGAAACATCAGGAAATAATCAAGCGTTGAGGACAACACTTGTTTGAAGGAGAGGGGCATGTTAAGTCCCTATATTAATAGTGCAGTCCCTTATTATGTTAGTGTAGCCCCCATTATTGTTATTGTTGTACCCCTGTAACCCCCATATTGTTATTATTGTGCCCTTACATTATTATTGTTAGGTCAGCTACGATTACATTGTGGCCCCACTAGGATTATATTGTGGCCCCATGGACTCCTATATATAGAAGGAGGTTTTGTTCATTTGTATCATCCAAGAATTGTTCATTTATGTAATGTATTGGAGGTTGCCCCCTCGAAGTGGCTGATTTCTAAGGCGTTGATATCTCTTCTCTTCTATTTTTGGAGCTGGTTTCACAATAGTTTTACGAATTCCATCTTTTCGGGAACCGGAAAGCTACATTTTCACCTGACGCCAATGAGATTCGCATTGAATTGGGTGCAAATTGTTGCTTGGTTTAAATGTATAATGACCCTTGTGAGCTGAAAAGTTGGGCCACGTGGGCCATTCTCCTGACAATATCCCCAAACATTCGCAACTTTCCGTAACCTTACATATTATCTGCACTTGTGGTTTCATGGTTGTAAAGTGACCAAGAGCTAGGGCTTGGCCCTGACCCCTTCCACCAAATCATATCCACCGAAACGTTAAATAGTAGCAGGCTGCTATAGTTAATAAGCAACACCCGTGGTGCTATGGTAGAGTGTTTCCCTATCTTGCACTTTGTCTCATGGTCGATCCTCCCCAGTGGTCACCTTGGACTTCCAAAATTTTACATGGCCCTTGGGAGGCCATGTCGATACCTACCATTGGGCCACGTAGCTCCGATTCATAGGTCCACATAAAAACCGCCAATCAACCAATCAAAACATATCAAGCTCGAACCAATACGGTGAGGCCACTTGGAAGCATGTCATTGGCATGTGAATTAAAGTCATATTTCCCAGGCACCATGCCTAGTTAGCTTACGGACTTCCCATTTAGTGTACGGACTTCCGAGATAGAAGTCCTGCATCCAACCTGAAAAAATTTTAGTTGTTTAGGAAAACGATCAGAATGTGATATTAGGAGAATACAGTATCAGTTTTGAGTGATTCAAGTTGCATTGGATTTAGGAAGATGAGGTATAAATTTTGGCACTAGTTTAGAGCACTTTTGAACACTTTGAATTTTTAGCACTTTACTGATCCACTGGATTAGTCCATTGAGGTGTTTTTGTCTCATGGATCATTACCTTGCTACAGGGAGGCCACAGGATTCAATAGCAGGATGATCAATGCAAGTCTAATATTGAGGAGTGCAAACCAATGTTGACAGCAGAGCAGGTTGCTCAGTACCAGAGTCAACAATAACATAATTTTCCCAGTAGACAGTTGCAGATTGATTCAATGATTACTTGTATTTAGTTTTATGTATGCTTCTTAGTTGCAGATGTTGTAGTAGCAACAACAATAGAGAGAAGTGTTGCATGCATTACATTACAAAGGTAGTAGATTGAGTTAGATGTGAATCCCTTTCTTGTTGAGATGGACTGTTGAAAATGGAAACAAGAAAATGTCAATTTCATTTTCCCTTGAATTAAATTGGGAGAAAATTGTAATTCCACATCACAAGACAACAAGAATATGTTAACTAAGTTAGTTTGACTTAGTTGGCTCAGTTAATTCGAGTTGAGGGCCTAACTTGAGTCATGAAGCATGATTTTGTTGACGGGAAAATCTGTCCGGCCAACAGCAGGGGATCTCCCCGGTAAAAGGTCCCAATTATACCTTAAACCGTTTGGAATAGGGATCCCGTCCGGGGTGTGGGTTCGGCTACCACTGATTTCTCCTTTGCTTTGGGTCTCGCTTAAACTCTATAAAATAGTGAGTACACACCTAATCAAATGATACAAGACATATGTTTGATGCATTATATGTACATGCAGCACTATGAGTAGCAAGAGAAAATAATAAAGCATGAAGACCGAAGGAAGCGTTGTTAGCAACACTTCATTAGGGTCATGCTTGTAGACTGTTCTGACCGCAAAGGAAACAATTCCTCACGGCGAGAACACTCTTCACTTCCTAAAATTTTAAATGATAACACAAACGCAGATAAACAAAGTCATCAACATTAGCTAAGAAAGTGAAATAAACTCAACCACCATTAACATACTCAGAAAATTGTTATGCAACTGTGATATGAATTGAAGATGCAGTTCCATTAGTCTAAAGATATTCAGAAACTGAATATATAATACTCAACAGTGCTCGTACATAAAACAACACCAGATCCACAAAAGGGGTTTTACAAAATGCTTGTATTCATCATTAAATGTATATCTACTAGTAATACAATGCACTCAGCTCGAGTCCCAAACCAAAGATCCTTTTACAAGCTCCCGAAGGAGTATTTATAATACAAAACCTACCCTTTGGGCTTCCTTGACTTTTCATCTTCTCGACCATTGAGCTGCCTTGCGACCCAGTATTTTTTGCGACCTGCGACCTGAGCTGTAGTTGCGACCTGCGACCTGACTGGGTCGCGGGGTCGCAGGTTGTAAGAAAATGGCCAAGATGCGACCTTGCGACCTTGCGACTAGGTCACTGGGTCATGGGGTCGCAAAAAGGAGGAAAACCGAAGAAATGCGACCTTGCGACCTTGCAACTAGGTCGCTGGGTCGCGGGGTCGCAAAAGGCAGAAAACCAAAGAGGTGCGACCTTGCGACCTTGCGACTAGGTCGCTGGGTCGCGGGGTCACAAAAGGGAGGAAAACTGAAGAGATGTGACCTTGCGACCTTGCGACTAGGTCGCTGGGTTGCGGGGTCACGAAAGGGAGGAAAACCAAAGAAGTGCGACCTTGCGACCAGGTCGCTGGGTTGCGGGGTCGCAAAAGGCAGAAAAACCGAAGAGGTGCAACCTTGCGACCTGTTGGGATTTGCGACCCCGCGCCCTCGGCCATCAGCGACCTGCGACTTGAAGAAATCTGCGACCTGCGACTGCAAGCAGATCTGTGGATTTTGTAGCAGTATTCCTCATCTCACGTGCTTTGAAAACCGGTCCTCTTGCTTGCTGGGAAAAACTCCAATTCATCGTGCAAATCGATAGCTTCCACCTGCAATCACATATCTTAGGTTACATGTCTTCATTGCTTTAATAACAATGTTAAGAGGCGCATTTAATTAATTACGCAAGTAAAATGAAAACTTTGGACCCCTGTGTGGTCAAATGTTATGTCGCAGCGTGGTCCTTATCAAGTTCTCTTGGGATCCGAATGTTTGTAGTGAAAACCCATTGATGAGGCAAAGGGCTTTTGCTTGTGCCATCTCCCACTGCATGTGATGCGTTTCTGGTTCCCAGCTTTTGATTTAGTAGGGGACTAGGAATATGCCATCAGTGTACCAAATCTCTCGCTTGCTGGGAAATGCTCTGTTTCCTCCCAATGGAATGGAAGTGTTGATTTGGGAAACACGCTGTTTGTGTTCTCCACAACGAAAACTATGCCGGGCTCCAATGATACTTTCATCATGTTCGAAAGTTTGCGCCAAGATCTTACTGAGGGAACACCCCCTCAAAATGGGGTTGATGAGTCTGCATGCTATCATGACAAATAAGGTGAGGGCGTTGCTCCTTAGTGAAGTTGCAGGAAGGAACGTGATAGGTTTCTGTAATAAGAAAAATTGGCAAAAGTCCGATCACAGAGTTAACATCATTTCAACCACTTTGGGATTCTAGGATCTAGCCCTCCTGAATCCGGAGAGGGATCTCTCCAATAAGTGCAAAGATTTATCTTGTTTGCTTTTATGTGTGATTTTAGGCTAGTTGTTAAGGACAAGGTTTTTGTTTGTTTTGGTTGGACAAAGATAAATGAGGGTGAAGGAAGTCTAAATGAAGGGTGAAGATGAATGAAAGCGAAAATTGATTCAGCTAAGAAGATAGGCAAGAAACAGCTTCAATCCATTGGGCTATGGAGTCATAGTAGCGTTTTAATTGGAGTAGCAAGAGGCAAGAGTGATCCAAGGGGCAAGTCATCTATGTCTAAGGATCTCTTTAAAGTTTGATTTATGGAATGGAGTGATACATTAAGAAGGGGAAATAAACAGATGCAGAACAAAGAGCAGCCTAGGATCTGATAAGTACTTTTAAACCAGTCAGCCTTTGACAAACACTTAAGAAGGACATGAAAGTAGACTAGGATCTGGTAAGTGCTTTTAAACTAGCCAACCTTTGACACTCTTTCAATATAAAACATACAAAACAAGGGGAAACACAAAGATAACACAGAATGGTCTAAGATCTGGTAAGTGCTTCTAAACTAGCCAGCTTTTAACACATTCCAAGGGAAACAATCAGACAGTTATGCAGACAAGTCTGGGACCAGGGCTAACCATATCTTCCTTCCAGTTCATCCTCACACAACATATGCAGAAAGTAACATTCAAGAATAATATTCAGCTAAGACAATAAGACGAGGGAACGCCAGCATTCCTATGTCTAAACTGAATTAAATCGTTCCTGAATAACACAGATTGGAAGAAAACATTCAAATAAAGATTTCTCAGCCAGAGAAGGTTACTAATATACAGTAGGTCCTAACCCTGTTTAAACTGTTCTTTACAGTGGAAAATGAAACAAAATGAAAACAGAAATAAAATAACAAGTTACAAATGAGAATAACATCACCGTCAACATAGACCAGGATCCCATAAATCAGCTTGTATTGATGTTCCAAACTAGTTACAATCTTTAAGTCCAATGGTTCTTTACAGCTTCAGGCTTCTCAGCTCAACTTAGGTATTTTCTCTTACAAACAGAGCTTACAGCAGCTTCAGAAAACTATTTACATGCTACAAATATGCAGTGACCAATAGTTTCTCATCTTCTACAGAAGTATTTATAGAAGAATGAGGAGAAAAAGATCTGAGGAAAAGACCTCTTAGGACAATTAATACAGGGTGATGACTTCTCGGCCTTTTGAGGGGCTCGATGGAGAAGCTTACAGGTGTTTCACTGTATTAACTGTTTTACAATTAATATCAAAGCTCGGTGGGAGCTTTATTTGACTTTGAGGCTCCGTGTACACTTGGAGTAACTTCTGCAGATAGTTCTGCATTTATTTCCTTGCAGAAGTAACTCCCTGGCTGTGCTAGAGGCGAATATCTGATTTTCTTCAATAACTTCGCCCTCTGCTTTGAAAGGTTTGAGGCAACAGGTGGCTCTGTGGTAGCTGAGGAATCAATTTGCCTCAGATGTGGCGGTGGAGGCTTTCTGTCTGATAAAACACTTTAGGTTTTCTTTAAATTGTGTTTTGAGTTGGGGACTAGGCTTTTGATAACCGTCTTAGCCGCAATCCTTGCAAAATTGTCTTCAATATTCATTCGCTGTGCTTTATCTTCAAAACTGATACTCTTTAACTGTTCTTTTGAATAAAACAATGTCTTGTCGATGTGCAGGGCCGCACAGGGCTCTTTATGTTATCAACGCTCATGAAACATTGATAAATCATTTAAATTTAACTCTGTGAATGGTTCTCTGTAATAGCTTGAAGGCACAGGAAACGTCTTTCCCAACCCTCGGCTTTCCTTCTTTATACAATGGAAAACCATTAAAACACCTGTAAAACACAAAAACAATTAAGAAATCCTGCGTTTTTAGGTTAAAACTGCTTCGGAAGGCGTGAAAGATTGGGACCGTTGGATGGCTGCATCCAACGGTGGAGACTTTATACAGAGGAGGTTAATAGGGATCGCAAAATCGTATCGCAAATATTTGCGATGAGTGATCAGGGGTTTCACGAAAAATGCGATTTGCGATTTGCGATGGAGGAGGGAATATGCGATGGGCGGATTATGCGACGGAGAGAAACTGCGATCGGGCGGTCGCATCGCAAATATTTGCGACACGATCGAATCGCATCGCAAATATCTGCGATGGATCAAACGAACGTAAACAACGAAATGCGAAATTGCGATTACGCGATTTGCGATTGGGCGGAACGATCGCATCACAAGTTTTTGCGATGGGTCAATTGAAAAAACCATGGAAAATGCGATAATGCGAGATTGCGATTTGCAATAAGCGGTGGGCCATATATTTGAATGATATAATCTTTATAATAAACTTATATAATAACGTATGGCGGGTTATGGAACAAGGGGGTAAGTGGCTAGAACGGCGGGGATTTATAATATAAAGTTTTTATTATAAAGTCCTATGGGTTACTTGAGGGGTTTCGGTAAAGCTAAAGAATGAGTCTCCAACCTTAATAAGAGTGATTTTCATGAAGGGGAGAAAATGAATCATGAAAACAAAAGGGATTTCACGGAGAAAAAGGGGAGCATATGAAGGTTAGTTTTGCGCGGGAGAAGGGCGAAAATGATGGTTCTTCAGCGGTCTCTTCTTATGAAATTAGCAGAATTTCAGAGCATGAAATGGAAATAGTAAATGAAGATTTCGGACAGAGGCATGAGGCCTTCAAGGAGTCTTCAAGAGCCAAAAATTTTTAGTGATAAAATTTGTTCCTTGGAGGCTCAAAAAGTCTTAGCCACCTTTTGGTATAACAAAATATTATAGGTGGCTAACAGTGGCTCCACTTGGGGATGGTGCCTTCTTGAAGGTATCAAGAATTCAGACTTGATTTCTCTGGGACGCGGACTTGTGCCTGATCCATTGGGATGCCCTTCCTTTGCTGGATGATCTTGTTTGAAAACATATTTAGCAGCCATGAAAACAATGGTCCTTCATCAATACAAACTTTCTACTTACCCAATCCTACTGATCTAGCATTTTTTCTTCATTGGAGTGCACTTGGATTGGCAAACTCTTTTCACAACATTTTATTCTTTTGGAAGCATAAAAACTAATCGACTTCTACTCCTTATTCCTCCCTGAACTCAGGTTAAACAGTTGAGCTCAGATATTTCTCTACCTAATCTATTGTCTGTTGGGATTAAACTGTCCAACAGACTTTCATTCTCTAAATTCTACAACAAAAATTTAAAAACAGTCAAGTCAAGATTGAGCTGTTTGACTTGTTGTGATCTATGGCATAAGAAAAAGCTGCACATAGATTATTATTTGCAGAAAACTAAAATAAAAAATGGAAGGCTTAAGATCTGAAAGTTTCTCATCATGGCCTTCTCTTTTCTTCACAGCTCTGTTTTTGCTTTTGTTTGAGTTGTCTCTTCCTTGATATCTGATTCAGATTTTGGGCAGATTAGAACCAGTTTTTCTCTTTTATGACTCAGAAAATAAAACAATTTTGAGTCATCTCTCTTTGGAAACTTTGGTTCGGATTTTGAGTTTATTTGAACCTTCATTTCTATCCTAATCTATCTACATGATAAGCCAAGATTGAACAGTTTGGAAAATTGAATTCACTATCCTATCAGCAGAAAATTTAAAGCTAATTAGTCAAGATTAGGCAGTTTGACTAACTAGAAGTGTGTTTTGAGGAGTGGCATTTGAGCTTGCACACTTTCAGATTTATTTCTCTTTTTGGCATGGGGTTGTGCCTTTCTTGTTTTCCTTCTGACCTCTTTTCATTTTCTTTGTTTTTGTATTTTTGAATCCTTGATTTTTTCTCCAAAGCAGAAAACAACAACTAACTACATGCTCGGAACTGAGCTTTATTGACATTCCTATCTAACCTATTCTAAACATGGAGTATTTACATATTCATATGATACAAAAGTGCCAATGCAGCCAGCTGAGTAATGTCAAGAAGAAGAAGAAACTTTGGCTGCTTGTCAGAGGTATCCATAGTATATTTTGAAGATTAATCTTCAAAATCGAGGCTATCACAAAAGGTGACAACTTTTCATGTCTCTGGCTTTTGCAAAGGATCAATGCTTGATAATTTGAGCCAGTCGGGATTTCCACACACTCTTCCATAGGATCAACAAAGAAAATATGAAGATTCTCTTCCTTTTGGTCCTCCACAATTGGTAGATCATCTACTTCCAAGACATCATCTTTGAGGACTATCTCTTCAGTATGTAGCTTGGAAGTATCATCATTCTTAACCTGCAAAATAGCAAACAGTGAAATATCTTCTTTCTTTGAATCTATGCTTGCTTCTGATATAAATTCAGGCTCTTTAAATGACAGACTAATATCAGTGAAGGGAGAAGTTTCTTCTCGAGAAGATGATATATCCACAGCAGGATAGTCTTCTATTTGTTTTTCTCCTTCATCCTCATCATCTTCTGAACTGGAGGACTCATCATATTTGACAGTGTTGTCCTCTTGTGGCCCTTGTATGCTCGTATTCAGTGGACTAAATTCTGTGAAGAGGTTATTATATTCTTGAGCAGGGGAGTACTTAAAGGTTTCCTCTTTTTCAAGAGGAAGATCCTTTTGCTCAAAAATTTCTTTATTGCTCTTCTCTTCACCTTCTGAGTTGAAAGGCTGTTGATTTTCAATTATGTGAAAGCCATTAGTGATGGATCGAAAAGGATGATTGCGGCTTTCAAGCTGATGATGGTGAAACTCATAACACCAATCAAATGCTGGTTGCCCTGCATGATTGTTTTCTGCTTGGAAATCATCATCATCATAAGACTGATTGAAGTTTGAAAATTTATTAGAATAAATATTTTCATCAGTTAAACATATTGAGATATCAGTAGGTCCCTTTTTATTTTGATCTACAAAAGAACTTTCTAAGTCTGTACAACAAATTCCTCTATGTGAATGGGCAAGAGTGTTTGTTTCGCAAAAAATTTCAGAGAGCGGCTGTTTATTTATAATCTGTTCTATCTCTTTTTCTGTCAAAGGGGAAGACGTTTCTAGGTTCCTTTGAACATGAGTACAACAGTTCTCTGTCTCTTGTGAAGACTGATTTTGAGGCTGGATGTCTTCTTGAGCCTCGGCTATAAGGGATGATGAATCAATATTGGAGTTTTCAAGGATATCTTGAGGAAGGTTCTTTATTTCTTGGATCATCTCTTCCTCAACTGATTCATCTATGTTCTTAAAATTTTTCAATAGGAGATTAAACTCATGAATGGCTATTAAAAGATCTTCAGGATGCATCTCTTCCAAAGCTTCCTCATTATCTATAATGTGTTGGGTGATGTTTTGTGATGGATCATAATATATTGCACCCAATGATAATGATGTAGTGCTTTCTTTATAGTTCTCATAGAACACATATTCAAAGTCTCTTAAAGAAAACAAACTACTAGATCTTAAGCATTCATACCAATCCCTAGCTTTTCCTTCTAATGTTAACATGAACATTTTCATTAGGTAGTCTTCATGCCACTCAACTTTCAACCTCCATACATGTGTGTGAAACTTGATAAGATGTAATAAAGGGTTATCAAACTTTTCACCTTGAAAAACAGGCAGGTTGTCATCCCAATTCACCTGGGGCATCTTATGTGGAAACCCAGGGATATGATCTCTACTCATTGGGGAATATCTTCGTTGTATTCTTGGAATCATGTTTGTAAATCCAGAAAGAGGTCACTGTGTCTGGTCAATCAGTTCAGGGTCTTCTACCAGTGGAGTCATTTGGTCTTCTAGGAGTTTCAGAGTGTGGAGTCGCCAGGTGGATGTTTTTATCTCTTTTCAGAGGTAAAAATTTTTATGGTCCACCACCGTGTACCAATCTAAAGATATCAGGGGTACTCTGAGTCTTAGTAGTATTTAAAATGAAAATAAATCAGCTCCCCAGTGGAGTCACCAGAAATGTTAGGTGACTCCAGCTGGTTAATAAAGCAAATGCTCTATGAACCAAATCTCTGATGTCGTATGATTATCTTTAAATGAAAATGATTCGGGGTCGATCCCCAGCGGAGTCGCCAGAAATGTTAGGTCTCTGTAATAAGAAATATTGGCAAAAGTTCGATCACAGAGTTAACATTATTTCAACCAACTTTGGGATTTTAGGATCTAACCCTCCTGAATCCGGAGAGGGATCTCTCCAATAAGTGCAAAGATTTATCTTGTTTGCTTTTATGTGTGATTTTAGGTTAGTTGTTAAGGACAAGGGTTTTGTTTGTTTTGGTTGGAAAAAGATAAATGAAGGTGAAGGAAGTCTAAATGAAGGGTGAAGATGAATGAAAGCGAAAATTGATTCAGCTAAGAAGATAGGCAAGAAACAACTTCAATCCATTGGGCTATGGAGTCATAGTAGGGTTTTAATTGGAGTAGCAAGAGGCAAGAGTGGTCCATGGGGCAAGTCATCTATGTCTAAGGATCTCTTTTAAAGTTTGATTTATGGAATGGAGTGATACATCAAGAAGGGGAATTAAACAGATGCAGAACGAAGAGCAGCCTAGGATCTGATAAGTACTTTTAAACCAGTCAGCCTTTGAAAAACACTTAAGAAGGACATGAAAGCAGACTAGGATCTGGGAAGTAATTTTAAACTAGCCAGCCTTTGATACACTTTCAATAGAAAACATACAAAACAAGGGGAAACACAAAGATAACATAGAATGGTCTAAGATCTGGTAAGTGCTTCTAAACTAGCCAGCTTTTAACACATTCCAAGGGAAACATTCAGACAGTCCTTGGGAGTGGAACTAGGACCAGGGCGCGCCATATCTTCTAGCATTCATCCTCACACAACATATGCAGAAAGTAACATTCAAAAATAATATTCAGCTAAGACAATAAGACGAGGGAACGCCAGCATTCCTATGTCTAAACTGAATTAAATCATTCCTAAATAACACAGATTGGAAGAAAACATTCAAGTAAAGATTTCTCAGCCAGAGAAGGTTACTGATATACAGTAGGTTCTAACCCTGTTTAAACTGTTCTTTACAGTGGAAAATGAAACAAAATGAAAACAGAAATAAAATAACAAGTTACAAATGAGAATAACATCACCGTCAACATAGACCAGGATCCCATAAATCAGCTTGTATTGATGTTCCAAACCAGTTACAATCTTTAAGTCCAATGGTTCTTTACAACTTCAGGCTTCTCAGCTCAACTTAGGTATTTTCTCTTACAAACAGAGCTTACAGCAGCTTCAGAAAACTATTTACATGCTACAGATATGTAGTGACCAACAGTTTCTCATCTTCTATAGAAGTATTTATAGAAGAATGAGGAGAAAAAGATCTGAGGAAAAGACCTCTTAGGACAATTAATACAGGGTGATGACTTCTCGGCCTTTTGAGGGGCTTGATGGAGAAGCTTAAATGTGTTTCACTATATTAACTGTTTTACAATTAATATCAAAGCTCGGTGGGAGCTTTATTTGACTTTGAGGCTACGTGTACGTTTGGAGTAACTTCTGCAGATAGTTCTGCATTTATTTCCTTGCAGAAGTAACTCCCTCGCTGTGCTGGAGGTGAATATCTGATTTTTTTCAATAACTTCGGCCTCTGCTTTGAAAGTTTTGAGGCAACAGGTGGCTCTGTGGTATTTGAGGAATCAATTTTCCTCAAATGTGGCGGTGGAGGCTTTCTGTCTGATAAAACACTTTAGGTTTTCTTTAAACTATGTTTTGAGTTGGGGATTAGGCTTTTGATGACCGTCTTAGCCGTAATCCCCGTAAAACTGTCTTCAATCTTCATCTGCTGTGCTTTATCTTCAAAACTAATACTCTTTAACTGTTCTTTTGAATAAAACAGTGTCTTGTCGATGTGCAGAGCCGCACAGGGCTCTTTATGCTATCAACACTCATGAAACGTTGATAAGTCATTTGAATTTAACCCTGTGAATGGTTCTCTGTAATAGCTCGAAGGCACAGGAAACATCTTTCCCAACCCTCAGCTGTCCTTCATTATATAATGGAAAACCAAAAACACCTGCAAAACACAAAAATAATTAAGAAATCCTGCGTTTTTAGGTTAAAACTGCTTCGGAAGGCGTGAAAGATTGGGACCGTTGGATGGCTGCATCCAACGGTGGAGACTTTATATAGAGGAGGTTAATAGGGATCGCAAAATCATATCGCAAATATTTGCGATGAGTGATCAGGGGTTTCACGAAAAATGCGATTTGCGATTTGCGATGGAGGAGGGAATATGCGATGGGCGGATTATGCGATGGAGAGAAACTACGATCGGGCGGTCGCATCGCAAATATTTGCGACGCGATCGAATCGCATCGCAAATATCTGCTATGGATCAAACAGACGTAAACAATGAAATACGAAATTGCGATTACGCGATTTGCGATCGGGCGGAACGATCGCATCGCAAGTTTTTGCGATGGGTCAATTGAACAAACCATGGAAAATGCGATAATGTGAGATTGTGATTTGCGATAAGCGGTGGGCCATATATTATATGATATGAACTTTATAATAAAGTTTATATAATAACGTATGGCGGGGTATGAAAAAGGGGAAGTGGTTAGAAGGGTAGGGCTTTATAACATAAAGTTTTTATTATAAAGTCCTGTGGGTTATTTGAGGGGTTTCGGTAAAGCTAAAGAATGAGTCTTCAACCTTAATAAGAGTGATTTTCATGAAGGGGAGAAAATGAATCATGAAAACAAAGGGGATTTTACGGAGAAAAAGGGGAGCATATGAAGGTTAGTTTTGAGTGGGAGAAGGGCGAAAATGATGGTTCTTCAGCAGTCTCTTCTTATGAAATTAGCAGAATTTCAGAGCATGAAATGGAAATATTAAATGAAGATTTCGGACAGAGGCATGAGGCCTTCAAGGAGTCTTCAAGAGCCAACAATTTTTAGTGATAAAATTTGTTCCTTGGAGGCTCAAAAAGTCTTAGCCACCTTTTGGTATAACAAAATATTATAGGTGGCTAACAGAACGCACTCCGACAAATCTCTTGCCCTTCGAACAGCTTGTCTTCGTGGTGGCAAGTCAGGTTATAAGCAGACCAGCACCATTGCTATGCTATATTCACACGATGTTAACAAATCCAATCTTCCAAAGGAAATCTAATAACGTTGATCTGCTGGACCTGCATTGAGATTTGAGTTAGTTATTTCACGCCCTCTTTGGAGGCAGGGATGGTCATGTCAACAAAATCGTTTTAACTTGCAGCTGTTCCTAATATACCGACTTAACATCGAACCCTAAGCCTCCTTGAATCAGCATCTTCGTCATAATTTTCAAGGTCGGACTCTTGCGCTTGCAACAGAGCATTTCTCATCTGCTGTATCGAGGGATTTGCCACTGTGGAAATACGTCCCGTAGTCGTTATTGCACTGGTTAAGATGAGCGTTTCGCTTCTCTTGGAGGATCTGTATCCTACGGCAATGGAAGAAACAATACAGCTGAATTCGTATGCAATTCAACATGCATTAAAACAAGAGCATGCAGCTTCAAATACCATTTTTGGTCGTGCACTTCGATCCCACCTCCAGAAACCAAATCTGTCGTTGTGCAAGGTTAATTTTATGTGGTTTCTTCTCCTCTGAGTCGAAAAAATCTCTTACACATATGTATGCCTGCAGCGAAATGGTTTAGGGTTCTATTTGCATGCATGCTGATGCTGTGAGCGACCTTGGAGGTTGTCTAACAGAGATAACTTTGCAGGTCGACCGTGCTGACTAGGTATGCGAAGGATTCTGAATTATCTTGGTGGATTTAGAATAAATCAAACGGTCACTCTTTCTGTGAGCCCATTTATTCTATGGTGAGCTTATCTTTCCTTCGCGGGCCTGCAATTGAACGTGCTGCAAACAGTCAGGAATAAATCTACGTGGAATGCAAGATCTGGTCAGTAGTGGCAGTCTCGGAAATTCAGCTTCCAACGAGCATGTAATGATAGCATCTTTCTAAACGGGACTAGCGTAGGTTATTAATAGAAAATTCGAAGCGTGATTATATCTTGGAATATCGCCCTTGGGGATACGAAATCGGATTTCATGCTGGCTTTTCAGTCCCTGATTGCAGTCGTAACGCATAAATCATTCAACTTCTATTCCAGCATGACGGTTGCCATGCAGACTGGAGATAGATACGTTGCAGATTCATCCATGCAGTTTCAATGTGTTATAATATTCCGCTGCCACGTGTAAACATACCTTTGGACCATAAAATATATACGCTCCAAACCTCCGCCATCGAACCTTTGCACACCGCTCCACGTTTCAAAAAATAAGACCGTTGTATGTATATAGTTGTTGTCAAACAAAAACCCCGCCATCGACGTTGGACTCCATGCAACGTGTCCATGCACGTTTTGCGTTGGGTTGCAAACGTAAGGTTGACCGCTCCATGCAATGTAAATATTGCACGTTTGACTCCATGCAACGACGTTGGACCATTGAAAATATATATATATATATATATATATATCTGCTCCCAAATATTTACCATAGGCAGAAAAACTGCCTTCGACCTTTTCGCCCATGGGTAATGCACCATAGTCATTTCAACACGTTACTATGGGTTTGTTACGATGTTTGATCCACGTTAAAATGCAAATTTCGACCAAACATAATATATCTGTTTTCAAAGAATAAAACCCGGCCACAGGAATGCTTACGTCGAATCATAATGCATTTTCATATAATTTTGACCCGCGTTTTAGTTGTAACGTTGACCACCATATATATATATATATATATATGCCTCAAACATTCTAACATACGACTTAGGCATAGAAGTATTTGATCCTAACTGTAATGTTCCTCTCGGCGGTCTTACATGGTTTTGAGATCACATGTGATTGCGCCTAGGCTTAAATATACAACATCACCTTAGTCCACGAATGTGCGCCCACTTATAATACTTGCACATATTTTTCTCCACGATCTCCTATGATTTTGGAAACCATATGGTTTCTTTGCCTTGGTTTAATTACATCATACTTAAAACCATAACCTTGGTCCACACATTTGCGCCCACCTTGTAGCTCGGGTTTAATAGGTATTGTTTCTCAAAGGTGTGGTTGATATTTGAAACTCTGTCGTTGGCTTGCCAGCACCACCATGTGTGTTTTCGCACCACTGCTCGACACGAAAAAACCTTGACTGAGATTATCATTCAATGTGAGTCTTCTGAGTCCACTTTGTTCACCGGGCTATACTTTGGGCTAGACTGGTCGGGGTGGTGAAATATGTCCCTTTGTGTGCACCCATCGACATTTAGACGGTATTGTGCAGGATCTACAAAACTTCCTTTAAGGTGAGACACTTACCATCTCGGAGTAAAGATACTTCATTCGGCTCATACGTAAGCCTAGATCATAGCAAATTCTACTGGTTTATGTGAGATGGCGTCCGATACGGACTTTTCCAAACGAAGCGTATTTAAGTATCTGGTGCGCACTGGTGAAGAAAGATTTTTTGCATCAGTGACATAAAAGGTTCTTTCTCTGATCAACCTATATCACACCATCTTCCTTATAACAGTACCGGTCACTTGTTCCTCCTATAATAGCAGCATGGGATTGTTTCTTGATCAGCACCCCCATCAAAATGCAGGTTCCTGGTAATTGTGTCATCACCGTCTTCATCCTCAAACAATCTCATCCTCAAGGTCGTCAAGCGTCGATAGAGCAACACCATGATGAGCAAGAATGTCCTTTTCAAACGTCCATGACTTTCGCTCACTTTGTACTCTAATGATAGCCTTATCTGCATCTTCAAGAGCGTCATTATTTTCCCCAGACCGCGTGTCCAAGAAAACATTAGCTTTTCCACTTTGTTGGTATTCTTGTAAGAGACTCTCCTTCCTCGTGATTGACAACATTCCTAACCATTGTGCTCTTGTTAGTTGGGTTCCGATCTCTTCCTCCCAACGCGATGGTGACATTCTTCGGTATGTCATCTGTGGAATCACCTGCACATAACATTATAACACTAATTAGTTTACAGTTACCTACCAGAGAACGATGCCCCGCAAATAATAAATATTAGACTATGAGCTCGGCAAAGTGCTAAAATAGAATGCCTGGACAATCCATGATACGAGCGCTCTTAATGTAGATACACACAAGTTTCCATTCGAATGTATGCATGGCGATCCTTCGCACATGGCGCAATGGCAACAACAGCATGTGATCATGATGGCGAGACAACTCATGAGGGATTGAGGATAGGTCGTTGGGATATCACTCACTGTAGGTTCGGTGAGAGACCTTAACGACTAAGCGAGCAGAGGGGGACCCGAAATTTTAAATATACCCAGAATTTTGGGTGGTGTTGTAGCGGCTACAACAGATTCCTAAATTTTAGGAGCCCATGTTGAGTTTATTTTGAGTTGTAATTAATTAATTCAATAAATATGAGTTAGAGTCGTTTAAACTAGTTCCAACTGTTGGAGGAACTAGTGGGAGGTATAGTAGTGGGGTGTGTACTCAGTGATCAACCAATTAACTTATGAATCTGCCATAAATAACTCATGCATGTGTGATGTATGAGTTACCTGGTTGAGAATGGATTTCAAGGGCAATGTCATGTCAGTTGTATAATTATCCGGGTTGTACAGATGGTGCATGCAGTCAGAGGAAGAGCCTAAAGGAACTGCGCAATCCAATTGAGGAAAATTTCTATTAAATAGGGGCCTAATTCGTCGTTGACCAATGCAAGGAAGTAGGAGCTTGGAAGGCTAGTAAATTGGCTAAGTGTTGGCCAAAGTTAGTCTAGGAAGAAGTGAGATAGATAGAGATAGTGCAGAGGTTGCTCGGGCTTGAGCAAAGCATTGTAATCTTCTAATATTTTCTGACTAATGCAATATATAGATAGTGGGGTTTTTAGTTGTGGCTTTCCCCAGGAAATCATTGTGTAATGTGTTGATTGAATTATCTCTCTTGTATGCTTCGTGATTTTGCAATCGTTTAAATTGGTTTCCGAAATTGGTAGATTAGATTCAAGTCTATTGTTTTAACAAATTACAATCAACAGTTTGAACCCTCAAGGAATTTCTACACTTTTCTTCATTCTCTTCACAATCTATGTAGAATAATTTCTTCTCAGCACACATATGACCATCAGTGTCTTTGTTATCACAATTGTAACAAAGCCCTCTTGATTTTTTTCCCTCCAATTGTTGTGGTGTCAACCTTGTAGGTTCTGGGAGGGTAGGAGCAGCAGCACTCCCATATTTATAGTTGTGAGTGGTAGACCTCCTTGTTGCCATAATTTTTCTTTCAACTTTTATTCCACCTTGAATGTATTTTCCAATAAATTAGGTTCTATTTTCCAATAAATTAGGTTCCCAAAGGCAAACCTCATATTTGATGCTATTCTTTAAAGTACCTTTGAAGGCATCGATTATATGCTCCTCTAGAATATTAGTTACCTTGATATTCAATCTTTGGAAGTCCTCAATGTGCTTCACCATTAAACCCTTTTGTTTGAAATTTATCAATTAGCTAAGGAAGGTATTTCTCTTTGTATCCTCATAATGTACTACTAATTCCTTTGTAAAAATTTTCCAAGTGACAATTGATTATGATAACAAAGCCATTGATACAACCCAAACTGGGTTCTAAATATAAATTTGCAATGTGCACCTTCTATGTGTTTGGCACATCATGTACATCAAATATTTTCTCCATTTTTGGCATCCATGTTACCGGATCCTTTCCATCAAACTTCCTCATATCAATATTTAGAATATGGTTGGTATTAAACCCAACATTGGAGTCTCTAAAATCATAATTCATATTCCTTTTGTCCTCATCACGGTTTTCATGGATTACCTTGTCACCACCAGGAAGCCTTTCTTGCAACAACTTTTTCAACCCTTCCAACTTGACATTCATTGTGTCCATGTCTACTTTAAAAAATCCCATGTCTACTTTTAAACCATCCTTCAAACCTCCCATGTTCCCTTTTATTTTTTCATCTAAACCATCTGTATTAACATTCATCATCACTTCCAATTAATTTTTTGTTGCTCTTGATGAAACCTTGACTAAAGTGAGAGGGGGGTGAATCAATTTAGTCCATTCATGGACATTAAAATTATTTTCATTAAATTCAGTAACTGAAACATTATATGAGAAACTTAACAAATAATGACCAACAAATTGAATATCTGAACAACAGGTAATATGCATACCAATACATCACATCAACACATAATAACAAAGCATATGGACACCAAATATAAGTGGAAACCGATAAGGGAGAAAACCACGATTTTATTATTGTCGTAATGCAAAGGAAAGCTCCTTCTCCTTATTACATCTGATTTTATGTAGGCTCCAACCTACAAGAGGCTGCTACCTCAAATCTCTACAAGCTACAACATGAAAGGAAGCTCCAACTCCCATATGTTTTCTGCAAGCTACAACCCACAGGAGGCTCCTACCTCAACTGGCTCCAACTGAACATTTATAAAGACACAAATTAAATGAGACCACAATCCCCTCACACAAAATGAAGAAAATATGTTGATTTACCTAGTTATCACTGTCTGTATAGCTCCATAACTACTTATGCCTCTTCTCCCCTTAAAATATGCTTCACATTAGCTTCATATGTACCAGGTAACTAATGCAAAATATATCAATCAACTCTCACACATTCTCCCACACCGTCACATCAAATACCTTCCAAAATCACATATTTTATAAAGACAGTTTTCTAGTTGTTTGTATCCCACATAGGAATATGAAGTGAATAGGATTGACTCTTTTCCTTCCACTCATTTGTTTCCAAACACTTCATATCTTGAATATCGTACCACAACATAAATAAATAATCCAATATTAATTTCAGCCACATGCAATGATTAAATGCATCAACTTAATGCAAACATCAAATAACAATGTCTAGATCATTAACACATCACAAAAATCTTTCTCTTTGCCTTGGAGTCTTGCCTTTGCATCACAACAATTTAGCTCAATCAACATGTGACAATCAATGTTCTACCAAAACACCAATATATCTACTGCTACTTTTTCCCCTTGTTGTTGCATATCTTATTGCTCCTTTGCTTGTTGTTATTTTTCTTTTTTGTTGCTCCTGTATACCTTTGTTGATCATGATATACTCCTTTTCCATCAATGAAAATATTTCCAATAGTCTCCCCCTTTGGCATTGATGGCAACACATTTTCCCTCCCCCTTTTATTCTAAGAAATGTCTTCCTTCCTCTGATTACCTCCCCCTTTGACATCAATGGCAAGGAGGTTACCAATGACTAGTAGCCTATGAAAGAGTCCTCAGTGTAGCTGTCATCGTTGTAATAATTCTTTATAACCTGCAGTGTATTGCATTTTACAAGAAATATTGACCCACTCATTGAATGAATGCAGATTCAAACAAAAAATTAGGACACCGCAGAACACTGCTCTAGATTGAACACAACTCCAAAGTGAATACTACTCCATATGATATATAAATTTTTCTCTAAATACACTTCAAAATGTATTAACATTACAGGAGCACTGTGTTGAAATTTGCAACAAGAAACAATGAAATTGACATCTAGAAATGACAAAATTGACCATGGAACTGGTTTGGGATTCCAGTGACACATGAGTGAGGAATTCAATTACACACTAGTGCTAAATGTGGGTGTCTAATTAATTTATCCCTTAAATAAATTGGAAAACAAATTTTAATTTCATATCATAACAACTTGTATGTGTTAAATAAGTCAGAAAGACCCAGTTAGCTCAAGAAATTCGAGTTTAGGGTCAAAGGTGAGGCATGTAGAGTGATTCTATTATTTTCAAGGTCCAGTTTCAGTTAATGCATTAGTTTGATGCACGTGTAATCAATTAACTGAAATTAATTTAGTTAAAATCAGTTTAACTAGTTCTAACTGAGTGATGAGCTAGTGAGAGGTCAAGTGAATTAAACTAGATTTAATTCACAAGTAGTGATCTATCATACAACTGATGATTCACTATTATTAGTTGCATGCATGTAAATTCGGATGACGACCCAGTGGAGACAGAGGTTAAAGGGAAGTTAACTATCAGTTGTATTATTAGTGAATTGCACGGGAAAAATTATAAAGTCACATGAAGGCTCATGATGGATTCCGCAGTCAAGGAAGGTTGATTGTCCTATTTAATAAGGATTAATTTCCTAGGTATTGCGTGAGCAAGGCTGGGCTAAGCAGGGGTTGAGAATTGGCTAAGTGTTGGTCAATTTTGCCTGAGAATTGCTAGTCAGTTTTGAGCAGGATCAGGGTGAGACGATAGATAGAGTGCAAGATTTTCTCGGTGTGAGAAAGAATTGTATTGTTTCATGATTCTTTGACTATGTACAATCTATGATAGAGGGGTTTTGAGTAGGTGCTTTCCCTAGGAAGTATCTTGTGTTGTGTGATTGACTATTTCTTTCTCGTACTTGCATGTGATTGAGCGATTGTGTTTTATATTCCGTAAATATAGTAGAAGGATTCAATATCTTGTTTTAGTACATTAAATGATCAGATTGAATCCATTGGTATAGAGTTTCTATATAATTTATACATGGTATGAGAGCACCACGAATCATAATAAAAGAGAATAAATTGAGTTTGTCTTGAACAGGTTCAAATTTGCAGATTTATTCTTCAGGATCTCGCAGTAGATCAAGATGTCTTTCAATGGCTTGAGACTAAAATATGCACTCGAGGAAAATTAGAATTATATTGCATGGAAGGACAAGATGGAGGCAGTGTTGGAGGACAACAGGTTGAAGGAATTCATAGATTTTTATATTCCCAAGCCCGCAACAATAAATGCCCAAATTCTTGATGCATGACAGAAAAAGGTAGAAAAGGCGAGAAGGATCTTGTTAGAGGGAGTTCGAGATCATGTCTCGAGTCTCCATGGGAAGGATACTCCATATGTTATGTGTAATTCCTTGACATATATTTTTTAGAACAACAGCAACCAAAGGAAGTTGGAACCGAAGGACAAGATAAAAAAGATCAAGAAGGAGGATGGCGAGACAGTACCAACATACTTGTCAAAGTTCACTTAATGTCGAGATGAGCTTGGTAGTGTTGGTGTTACCATAGACGATGATGACTTGGTGAGTCTAGCACTTGTAGGCCTTCCAAAGAGCTGGCATGATTACCGCGACTTTGTGAATGGGAGGGAGAAGTTACCAGACTGGGAGCGTTTATGGTCTGACTTGCTAATAGAAGAGATCAGGCAGAGCATGAGAGACGGGACCTCCAACACCCATAAACATGAAGATTGTGCATTAGTGGGAAAATAAAAGAAGGCCAAGGGAAAAAATCCCAAGGAAAAGAGGGCAAGAGATACTTGTCCAAGATCAGATGTTTACACTATCATGAGCATGGTCACTACGCTTCGAATTTTCCATAGAAGAAGGAAAGCAAGAAGGAGCCTGCAGTTGCAGCGGATGAAGCATTGGCTTCACATTCCGAGCTTTATTTTACTCTCATTGCATGCATGGCCAGAACTGTAATGGGATGCATGCGGTATCTAGACAGTGGTGCCTCGTTCCATATGACAGGGAATAGAGATCTCTTCAGTGACTTGGAGGAGAAGAACCTCCAGTAGAATATAGAGTTTGGAGATGACAGGAGGTATAGCGCGATCGGCATAGGTACAGTTACCTTTTAGAGGGAGTCTGGCTCCCCTCTCAGACTAGCATATGTTTTGTATGTTCCAGGCCTAAGGAAGAATCTTTTTTACATAACGGTATTGAAAGACCGTAGTTATGAGGTGATGTTTATAAAAGGAAAGGTGTTCCTTAAACACATAGCCACGGGACAGGTGAAGAAGATCGGTTCAAGAGTCAAGAACATGTATGCTTTCGAGTTTGAGGATGCATGCAAGGATTTGAGGAGAAAAGAAGTGGTTAATGACTTGGTGGTTGAGAGGGAGCAATTATCTCTCAACATGCAGCCTCAAAAGCAGTCTCAAAAGGTTGTGGAGAAGCCACAATTGGAGAAGCAAAGAGGAGACTGAGTGGAAGAGTCCACTCAAGCAGAGACCTCCAGGAGGGGGAAATTTCAAGCTAGAAAGGCAGAGGGAGTACATGCAGCTATACCTCCAAGTGTGAGGTGGGGCGATGTGCAGAATTAATCCCGAGAAGAAATTTAGGCGGGTTCCATTGAGATGGTGTGTCTCATGGATCGAAACTGGTTACGAGGAGCCCACATTAGAATAGTAGCAGGAAGGATCCATTAGATTAATGCAGTTAGATGTCAGGAAGATAGAAATCAAAGTGACAGATGTCAGATACTGGAGTGGAGATCATAGTTGGCAACAGTGCAAATTGCATGAATGTAGATGTCAGCAGCAGTGGAGAGAGTCTAGTAGACATGTATTGTAGTAGCTAGCAGTAGTCAAAAGTCTCTGATGACAGATGCATTATATTGATTCATTTGTTTGGAGGCTATTCAGTTTCAGGAGAGTTTCATGTGTAAACAACACTAGAGAAGTGTTGCATGCAAGAACATTCCAAAGGTACTGGATCATGATAGATTTAATTCCTTTCTTGTTGAGAGGGAGTGTTGAAATTTGCAATAAGAAACAGTGAAATTGGCATCCATAAAGGACAAAATTAACCACATAAATGGTGTGGGATTCGAGTCACACATGAGTGAGGAATTCAATTACACACTAATGCTAAATGTGGGCATCTAATTTATATATCCCTTAAATAAATTGGAAAATAAATTGTAATTTCATCTCATAACAACTTGTATCGTTTAACTAAGTCAGAAAGATTGAGTTAGCTAAAGAAATTCAAGTTGAGGGTAAAAGGTGAGGCATGTAGAGTGATTCTATTATTTTTAGGGTCCAGTCGCAGTTAATGCATTAGTTTGATCCATGTGTAATCAGTTAACTCAAATTAATCGAGTTAAAATAAGTTTAACTAGTTCTAACTAAGTGATGAGCTAGTGAGAGGTCAAGTGAATTAAAGTAGATTTAATTCACACGTAGTGATATATCAGACAACTAATGATTTGCTATTATTAGCTGCATGCATGTAAATTCTGATGACGACCCAGTTGAAACAGAGGTTAAAAGGAAATTAACTATTAGTTTAATTATTAGCGAATTCCCTGAGCGCAATTATAAAGTCACATGAATGTTCATGATGGATTGCATAGTCAAGGAAGGTTGATTATCATGTTTAATAGGGATTAATTGCCTAGGGATTGCATGAGAAAGGTTGGGCTAAGCAGGGCTGATAATTGGCTAAGTGTTGCTCAATTTTTCTTGAGAATTGCTAGTCAGTTTTGAGCAGGATCAGGGTGAGCCGATCAGTAGAGTGCAAGATTTTCTTAGTGTGAGAAATAATTGTATTGTTTCATGATTCTTTGACTATGTGAAATATATGATAGAGGGGTTTTGACTACGTGCTTTCCCCATGAAATATCTTGTGTTGTGTGATTGATTATTTCTTTCTCTTACTTTTATGTGTTTGAGCGATCGTGTTTTATATTCCACAAATATAGTAGAGGAATTCAATACCTTGTTTTAGTGCATTACATTAACGGATTGAATCCATTGATATAGAGTTTCTATATAATTTCTACACACTATAGAACATTGTTGTGAGAACACTTTCAAAATTATTGTACAACTTCATAGGATGATCACATAGTAGAACATACTGAAAAAATGTTGTTGGGAAGACACTTTATAAGGAATTATAATTGTACGTATATAAACAATAAGTGCCAAATAATGCTCTCCAATTAATAAATATATTTCACATTGATGTGAGAGAATATGAACACATTGTAGCAGCAAATACCATAAATGTTATTGGAGATCCCATTCGAGGGAAGAAGAAAACTATATACAAAACCAATCCAAGAACAACAAGCCATCCATGGATACTTGTACATCCTTCATCATTCCAATGACACGATTGTTGGAGAGAATATGCCTCTTTGCAACAAAGCAAGTTTCGGGAAGCATCTCGTTTCCAATGGCAGTGCAAAAGCCACATCCAACATCTGACAAAACCAACCAACTCAACAATAGTGGTATTGTAATACATAATAGTATTGATGCCAGTTAATTGTTGAAACGTGTGTACACCAACTCCAACAATTAAAAAAAGTCGTATTTCTTATTTGCTAAACAAGGTAAAGTATCACATTCTTTCCATGGACTACGCCTTCTGAAGTTCTTCAACTACAGCAGAGAGCTCTTCAATTTCACCCTTCAAGTGGTCTGATTTACATACATATAAAAAAAATTCCTTTTTTTTTCACAATTTCAACTGTACAGATCATCATCATTAATAGCAGGTTGCTACCTGTAGTAGTAGCAACCTGATCTGTGAACCATAATTCTGACCCAAAACCTCGAGATTGTTTTAGTGTTTGAGAAAATTCTTGATATTTAAGTATATATGCATCACCAACTCTTCTTCGGGCATATTTCATTGATTCCTCAAAATGAGTTGCCTTTATTTCTGCAACTTCAATTTCATCTCCATCCATGGCTTAAGTATTTTCCCTTCTTTTCCTTTCTTTTTCAATGTCCTTTTCAATATGCTCTCTAATAGCATACTTGCAAGCACACTGACAAATTTCAGTAATATCAGCTCCACTAAATCCTTGTGTGTATTGAACAAGAGTCGCAATTTCAACATCCTTTGCAACAGGTGACTTCCAAAAACACGCTTTAAAGACTTGAAAGTGGGAAGTTTCATTAGGCAAAGGTATGTATATTAAATGATCAAGGCGACCAAGTCGTATAAAGTCAAACCAATAATGTCAGGGCGATTTGTAGCCCCAGTAATGAAAAAAAAATTCTTAGCATACATGCCTGCATCCATCTCAGTCAGCAACTGATTCAAAACACTGTATGCCGCACCCGCAGCATCTCCCGGACTACTACCACGCTGGGTAGAAATCGAATCAAGTTCATAAAAAAAAAGGACACAAGGTGATGACTGCATAGCCTTATAAAAAATATCGCGCACAATGGGCCTTTCACACGGATAAAGTTGGCCTAACACTCATTGGCAATGGCCTTTTGAAAGAAGTGGCTTACCACAACCAGGAGGTCCATAGAAGAGAACACCTTTAGAGGGAGACATGCCAAACTTCTTGACTTTCTCTAGATGTTCCACCAGATATTGCACAATCTCCTGAAGCTCTCTTTTGACATTTTCCAAACCCCCAGTATCCTTCCAAGAAATTTTTGGCACCTCCATAATAGTCTCACATCGGGCAGAAGGGTTGCTAGAGCCCAGTGAAGCCTAAAGTGCTCATTTGTAACAACCATAGAATTCAGAACTTTCACATCAATAGTTTCATCTTTTGATTCAATCGACCAACTTCATCTGGAACCCCAATGTCAATTTCATGGTCGAACCTACCAAACCTTCTAAGTGTTGGATAACAGTAAAAAAATTAGGCATTTATTTACGGCGATACATTTCAATATCAAAAATCCCCATTCAAGTATTCGAGTTTGATTCTCATTTTGGTGGATTTGGACAATTGAAAGAGAGATTGTAATGATTATGGGCTCCAACCATCAAACAAAAACCACCCATTCCGGAAAGAATATCCATATCAAGAAGATCCTCATACTGATTCTACTAATTCTGCACCTGTGGCTCTAGCGTCCTAGTCGAATCTCAGAATTTCTGGCATTTGTAACGTATAACATGTCCATATTTGAAAATATTTCAAATGTTTTGGCACGTAACCGGTCTGGTATTCACATACAGTAGTCACAACTCTGAATTGTGTCACGCAGATCTGATGTTCTTTGATTTTCTTGGATGTAACGATCTCTGCCAGAGTATATTAACTTAGCCATCAAATGATAATCTGACATTAAAATTTAAAGTTCTTATATTAATGATTAATCTAGTCAATTTTGTGTGTTATGATAGATGTAAATTCTTCCAAAGCCGGGCAATATAAGGCTTCAGTGATATGGAAAAGATGTAACTGGTCAGTCTCTGTAACGTTCTCTGAAATTGGTATATTCTCAACATATGATGCTTTAAACTTTTGGAAGAATAGAACCATTCTTCAACACTATTTTATTCTTAATTCTGTTCTTGAATTATGACCAAACTACTGTAGAAATTTCCTCCAGCAACTTTTCTAACATATCTCTTGTCCACTCCTCCCCCATTCTGGCGACGAGTTTCACTCTGAACTGAATTTTGATACCTTCACACTATTGTAAATGCATTTTTGTTACCAACCCTCTTGCATCCTATTCTCGCTGAGTATTGTTAATTTTTCCCATTGAAACTTGTCTCTAATTTTATATATTCGGCCATGCCTTCATTCAGACCAACAAGAGCTTCTTCCCTTCCTTCCTTTTATATATATATATATATATATATATACACCAAAGCCATAGAAGGAAGACTCGTTTATCAATAGAGGAAGCCTTTAATATCCTCTTCCAATGCATACATTCACTACGTAAATACGGCCCCGAATTTCCCTGAAATGTCGACAGGTCATCACCATATTGTCGATGTCCTATAGATTGAGCTTGGAAGTGCATTGAACTAAGCTATCCATGTCCAAGTTTGTAACCCCCTCACACTTTTCTCTGTCTTGTGGCCCTTGTTATCACTATTGATGTGAGTGAACTCCATCTTCAGAATAATAAGATTTCCCTTTATAATTTCTGATATGTGTATGTCTTTTACTCCATTGTTTGAATATGTTATCTTGGGTAGCGAGGTTTTTCATAGAGCACTGTTGTTTCTATCGATTCAGAAGTTGAAGTATATTATTCTCATGATATTACTCTTCCTTTTTTGGTTGTCAACACATAAATAAAGCTTATTTTCTCCCTCTTCAAATATAAATGTTGATTTTATTATTATTATTGTTATTATTTTCAGGTGACATTCTTACTTTTCTAATGAATACATGATGCATTGTTGTTCTAAATTGATTAGTCATTTCTATAATTCCTCCACATATCTGCTTTCTCTTCTAAGACATTCTTGGGCTGCTCTCCCCCTGACATGGTGCTACTCGAACATAGGCCAAGTTTTTCATTGCTTCCTTAAGCAGCTCCCCCTAAGACCAAGCTAGGTCACTAGTTGTTCTTTATTCTTCCTCTTCCACACTTTAGTAGGCTGTTTTCTACTGTCTTCATTTCCTTTTGTCACATTGTTTGTTTTTCTTGTAGTGTATATCTTTTGTCTGGGCTTCTTTAGGGTATACGATAGCTTGCAGTATTTGGCCTTGTGGCCAAGGATATCACACACATAACATTTTGTTTCGCCAAGAAATGCAGAAAATGGTTTGCTCCTTCTTGAGTTCATGCTTTTATTTGTGTATAATTTGCATTCAAATGCTTTATGTCCAAATTTATTGCATAGATAACAATAACCAAAAAATAGTTAGTGTACCTGGTTGATGAGAGCCTTCTTTGTTCGCTTACATCATGGAACTTCATTGTCTTCTACACCTTTTGTTGACTAGTATTGATTTTATTGCTCTTACATTTTGCTGCTACATGTATCGGTTCATGGCAATGGAAGCATGAGACATATTTCCTCCTTTGAAATCTTATAGTATTTCTAACATCATCTCTATGAGTAAACTGCATTCTTGCAAAATAGACATTATTTGTTTCATTATTTTGTTTTTAGTTATGCTGCTTGTTTTTGTTAGATTCTTTACAAATCATGTTGTAGTTGGCTTCTTCTTATGTAGGTAGGTTTAGGGCTACTCCATTATCCTTTATGGCTATTTTTTCCATGTTCTTTATGAATACAACCTCCTCTTCTAATTACTTACACAACATGTTCTTTTCGTCTTACTCTCTTCTAGCTGAAATAATCTCATATTGTAATCTTTCACACTGTACCTCTCTCTCCTTTAGCCAACTATTCATCATCTCTTCTATTCTCTTTGCCTGTTCAAGTTGGGTCTTTAGATTAACATTTTCTTCCTTGTACTAAGGCTCTCTCTCGTCACATATCTGCACAATTTTCTTCATGTCTCTACTCCCATTCCTTAATTTTTCTATTTCAGCCAATGTTAAGTCAAACCTAGCTTGATGTTTATATGTCTTATCTTCATGGAAATCATGTCCTTTCACACTAGCAGAGACCTAATTTTACTGAACCTTTTCCTTTTGAAAGGGATTTTTCTTCTTCATGTTTATCTTCTCCTTCTTGACAGTGAAACTACTAGTGTCTCCTTCATGCATCATATGCAATATATTCCATATTTATTTTGTAAAAGTTAAATATGTTACTGTATCAAGATCCTTGTTATGAAGATTATTATACATCACACATTTTTCCTTAGAATTTCATTGTTCTTGCTGAGAGGGAGAGTCTTTGCAATAACCGTCACATACAAGTTTCCATACACCAGGTCCATAAGCCATAAAATTTGTTTTAACCTTATCTCTCCATTCATGAAATTTTGTTGCACTCAAGACAGGTACACTTTGGTAGTCCATGACTCAACCAAATCTCCTTCAAGCTATTAGGCTTACACCGAAGGAACAAAATCTGATACCAATTGATGAAACCTTGACTAAACTGAGAGGAGGGATGAATTAGTTAGTTCCATTCATGGATATTAAAATTATTTTCATTAAATTCATTAACTGAAAAATTGCATGAGAAACGTAACAAATAATCAATAGCAAATTGAATATTTGAACAACAGGTAATAAGTAGACCAATACATCACATCAACACATAATAACAAAGCATATGGACACCAGATATATGTGGAAACACATAAGGGAGAAAACCATGATATTATTATTGTTTTGATGCAAAGGCAAGATCCTACTCCTTATTACATCTGATTTTCTATAGGCTCCAACCTACAAGAGGTTCCTACCTCAAAATTTTGGAAGTGTTATGAAAGCAACTCCAAAAATAGAAGAAAAGAGAGATCTACACCTTAGAAATCAACCACTTCGAGGGGGAAACCTCCTTTACATTACATAAATGAACAATTCTTGGATGATACAAATGAAACAACCTCCTTTCTATATATAGGATTCCATGGGGTCACAATATAATCCTAGCTGACCTAACAATAATAATGTAAGGGCACAACAATAACAATAGTGGCTTTTATGGGGCACAATAATAACAATATGGGGGCTACAGGGGTACAGCAATAACAATAAGGGGACTTAACTAACAACAATAAGGGACTACACTAGTAATATAGGGACCTAACATGCCCCTCTCCTACAAAAAATTGTTGTCTTCAATGCTTGAGTAGCTCTGGATGCTTCAGTATAAAATTCTCATCCTCCCATGTGGAATCTTCAGTGGGTAAGTTCTTCCACTTGATGAGATACTCTGAAATTAATTGATTTTGTAGCTATCAAGTTCTTGTTTTCGTGACTGCTTCAGGTTCCAATATGATTATTTCTTCCTCATCAAGTTCTGACAATATTGTTTGAACTGGAAGTTTGTCACCTATAACCTTCTTTAAGCATGAAACATGGAAAATTGGGTGCACTCGAGAAGAAGCAGGAAGCTCCAATTTGTATGCCATAGTACCAATATTTTGCACCACCTTGTAAGGACCATAGTACTTTGGCAATAATTTATCATCCTTCTTAGTTTTCTTGAGGTACATTTGTTTGTATGGTTGTAGCCGTAAGAATACCCAATCTCCTACATCAAAACTTCTCTCACTGCGATGTTGATATGCCTGTTGTTTCATTCGATTTTGTGCCAAATTTAGGTTATCTTTTAAGAGTTAGAGAACTTGTTGTTGATTCTCGACGTGATCTTCTAGTACTTGAACCTTAGAATTTTCTCTTAAAGATGATGTGATGGACGGTGGATGATATCCATAAAGTGCCATAAATGGAGTCATTTTTGTTGCAATATGAAAGGAATTTTTATACCACCATTTAGCCAAGGGCAACCACTTGACCCATTGTATTTGTTTATCAAATACAAAACAACAAAGATATCCTTCCAAACATTTGTTCACTATCTCAGTTTTCCCATCAGATTGAGGATGATAAGATGAGATATGAGCTAGTTGAGTACCCAAACAAAAAAATAATTTTGTCCTAAAATTTCCAGTAAAAATGAGATCTTTGTCGCTTACAATAATCTTTGGGTTTCCATGTAGCTTTTGAATTGTTTCCATAAATGCAGTAGCAATTGTACTTGCTTTAAATGGATGAGATATTGCACAAAAGTATGCATACTTGCTAAGTCTATCAACTACCACCATGATGACACTCTTTCCTTCGGACTTAGGTAAAACTGTGATAAAATCCATTGAAACCTCCTCCCAACATTGACTTGAAATGGATAAAGGTTGTAGAAGACTTGGGGTCTTAATTGTCTCAAATTTATTTTGCTGGCAAATTAAACATTCTGCCACAAACTTTTGAATATCAGATTTAAGACCATCCCAAAAAAAATATTTCTTCACCCTGTGGTAAGTTTTTAAAAATCCCGAGTGTCCTCCTAAGGGAGAGGTGTGCAATTCCAAAAGAAACTTTTGTTTTAGTTGGGAATTCTTACGAAGATATAAGCGCTCTTTGTACCATAAGGAATCATTTTTCCAACTAAATGTATAAGATGTACTAGGATCTTATTGCAACTTTTGAACGAGTGTCCACACTTCTTCATCATTCTTCCATTCATCACTTGCTTCGGTTATCCAATCTGGTTGAATAATAGAAATGGAATAAAGCAATGCTTCCACCTCTTCATCCTTTCTTGATAGAGCATCTGCAACAGCATTTAGCTCCCTTTTTTTGTAGATGATTTCAAAGTCATAACCCAACATCTTTGTGACCCATTTTTGCTGCTCTTCTGAAGATAGTCTTTGTTCCAAAAAGTATTTAAGACTATCATGACCATTTTTTACCTTGAAGTGTCTTCCCATTAAGTAAGGTCACCATTTCTTTAGTGCATGTAGTATTGCCAACATTTCCTTCTCATAAATAGCTTTCTGTAAATACTTTCCTTTGATTGGAAGACTTTCAGAAGAAATGGGTCTTCCTTCTTGCATTAAAACTACACCAATTCCATTTCTTGAGGCATCACATTCCACAATAAATGTTTTTGTGAAGTCTAGCGTAGCTAAGACCGGTGTTAGGCACATTGCCTCTTTAATATGTTCAAAGGCCTTAGTTTCTTTAGGAGTCGATGAAAATGCATCTTTCTTCAATAATGATGTTGGAGGTGTTGCTATTCTCCCATAATTGTTAACAAACTTACAATAATACTCTGTTAACCTGAGAAATCCTCACAACTACTCTATGGTTGTGGGGACTTTCCATTCCTGAATGGCATTAATTTTTTAGGGTCTACCTTAACACCCTCGTGAGATACAATATGACCCACATATTCCACATCTTGTACTCCAAAGAAAAATTTGGAGATTTTTGAATATAATTGCTTCTCCTCCAATAGTTTGAGCACCCTGTCAACATGTTGAACATGATCCTTCCAAGACCTGATGTAGATTAGTATATCATCAAAAAATACTAACACAAATATTCTAAGGAATGGTTTGAAAATGGAATTCATCAACCCTTGAAATGTAGAAGGTGCATTGGTAAGTCCAAAAGGCATGATAAAATCTTCATAATGACCCACATGAGTTTGAAATGTTGTTTTTAGAATATCTTCAGTCTTCATTCTAATTTGATAATATCCTGAACGAAGATCCAACTTGGTAAATTAAATTGCTCCATGTATTTCATCCAATAATGCATCAATCATGGGAATGGGAAATTTATCTTTAATAATGAGCTTATTGAGCTCCCTATAATCCGGACACATGCACCATGATCCATCCTTCTTATGCACCAATACTACTAGAGCAGAGAGAGAACTTTGACTAGGTTGAATTATACCAGCCTCTAACATTTCTGCAATCATACATTCAATTTCGCTCTTTTGAACATAAGGATATCTGTAAGGCCTGATGTTTGGAGGAACACTTCCCGGACTCAAATGAATAGCATGATCATGATCATGAATAGGTAGGAACCATTTAGGAGTTTCAAACACCTTGGAATGATTGTCCAATACTTTATGTAGATCTCGAGAAATAGATGATGTTTATGTTGGAATTTCTGGTGAGCATAATTGTGCAATTACGCCTCGTTGTTCTTTCTTCATAATATTTTTCATGACATTAGAGCTTATTATCTTTTTTGGTTTCCCTACGATACCCTGTAATTCAACTTCCTTTCCTTTCGAAAAAAAAATTCAAGAAAAGTTCTTGAAAATTAAAAGATAAAGTCCCCAAAGATTGTAACCATTGTACTCCTAGTACAATATCAACACCTCCCATTGGAATGGAAAGCATTGGACTATTCAATACATATCCCCCATGGTTAGCTTGATATTATGGCATTTTCTAGAGCAATTTATAGTTCCTCCAATTGCAACCATCACTTGACACTCTTGTGCTGGGTGTAGGAAGAAATTCAATTCCCTGGCTACCTTACAATGAATAAAATTATAGGTACTACCCGAATCAATCAACACTATTACCTTTTTCTTCTTGATTTGTCCTTCTATATTGAGAGTTTGAGGAATGGTAATTCTTGCCAATGCATTACAAGATATGTCAGATTCATTTCTTCTTTCTCTAGGGTTGGTTCCTTGTGTATATCCTCTTCTTTTGAAGTTTCTTGTTCATTTTCTTCCTCCTCTTCAAAATCTATGTAAAATAATTTATTCTTAGCACACTTATGACCTTTAGTGTATTTACTATCACAACTGTAGCAAATCCCTTTTGCTCTTTTTTCTTCCAATTGTTGTGGTGTCAAACTTGTAGGTTGGGGAAGTCTAGGAGTAGCAACACTGCCATATTTATATATTTGAGTGGTAGGCTTCCTTGTCACCATAATTTTATATTCAATTTTTCCTTCCAACCTGAATGCCTTCTCCAATGAATCAAGTTCCCAAAGGCAAACCTCATGTTGGATGTTATCCTTTAAAGTTCCTAGGAATACATCAATCATGTGTTCCTTTGGAATATCAGTTACCTTTATATTCAATCTTTGGAAGTCCTTAATGTGCTCCACCACTAAACCCTTTTGTTTCAGATTTATCAATTGGCTAAATAATGTGTTGCTCTTTGTATCCTCATAATGTGTTATCATTTACTCCGTAAAAATTGACCAAGTGACAATTTTTTTACGGGAGCAAAGCCATTGATACCATACATATGTATTTTGTTCTAAATATAAAGTTGCAATGCATACCTTTTGTGTGTTTTTCACATTACTGAGATCAAGATATTACTCCATATGTAGTATCCATGTTATAGGAACCTTTCCATCAAAATTACTCATGTCGATCTTTGGAATATGGTGGGTCTTCAATCCAACATTAGAGTTTATGAAATCGTGATGACATTTATTTTTTTCTCATCTTGAGTTTCCTCTACTATAATTTCACCATTAGGAATCATTTCTTATATCAACTTTCTCAAACCTTCCATGTCTTCTTTTAGTTCATTCTTCATGTCTTCCATGTTGTCTTTCATTTTTTCTTCCATTTCATCCATATTAACTTCCATGCCATTCTTCAAACCATCCATCTTAGCTTCCACGTCTTTCTTCAAACCATCCATCTTAGCTTCCATGCCTTTCTTCAAAACTTCCATATTTTTTTTGTTGCTCTTTGCGAGAGCGAAAGTTGTTACACTTGCTCTTGTAATTTTGATATATCATGTTGCAATTCTTCCTCTTCATGAGTCATAGTAGAGCCTTCTGAGGGCTTAATGGGTGTTGAATTCTTTTTAGGGGTAATTTTAAAACCCAATATTGATATATATGCTTCAATATGCCCTTGGAATCACTTCAAACTGATTTTTCAAACAAGACTTATGCAATTTGAAAAAAAAATACACATATTTTTCTTGCTTTTGAAACTGAAGCATTTCTATAATTTCGGATCCCCAAGATTTTATCTTCAGTCCTTTAGTAGCCCTATGAATTTTTTTTCTAATGCCACAGATCTGACCTAATTTGGATTCTTCAAGACAAATTTATGCCCAATCTCCCACAATGACCTAATTATGGATTGGTTCAGTAGAGAAAACTTGTACAACGTGCCACGTGTCATTGTTTCCTCCTTCGGCTCTGAAATTGATACATAGGAAACTAAATTCTATGTATTGTCAGCCACTTTTTACAGAATTCCAATATGATGCTCAGAGAGAGAGTTATGATGGTTTTCCCAAGTTCATCTTTTTTAGATGAAATTTGGGAACCTGCAAAAACCCTAACTTCCACAGATCATATCTCTGAAAATATTGCGAACCAAGATCTGAAACTTTTACACGAAGTTCCTCAGGATTTCTTCGCAAATGTTTTTTTGTTTTAGCTTTTGCACCTTTGTAGAAAAAAATTTATAGCGAAAATTCCACGATGACCTGTTTGAAGCAATGAAACCCTAGAATCCAAAGCTCTGATACCAAATGTTATGAATCCAACTCCAAAAATAGAAGAAAAGAGAGATCAACGCCTTATAAATCAGCCATTTCGAGGGGGAAACCTACTTTAAATTACATAAATAAACAATTCTTGGATGATACAAATGAAAAAACCTCATTTCTATATATAGGAGTCCACGGGGTCACAATATAATCCTAGCTGACCTAACAATAATAATGTAAGGGCACAACAATAACAATAATGGATTTTATGGGGCACAATAATAACAATATGGGGGCTACAGGGGTACAAAAATAATAATAAGGGGGCTACATGGGTACAACAATAACAATAAGGGGGCTACATTAACAACAATAAGGGACTACGTTAGTAATATAGGGACCTAACGGCAAGATAAAACATGCAAGGAAGCTCCAACTCCCATATGTTTTCTGCAGGATACAACCCACAAGAGGCTCCTACCTCAACTAGATCCAAATGAACATTTATCAAGACACAACTTGAAAGGAGATCACAAACCCTCACACAAAATGAAGACAATATGTTGATTTACCTGGTTATCAATTCTGCATAGCTCCATCTTTACTTATGCCTCTTCTCCCCTTCAAATATGCTTCACATTAGCTTCATATGTACTAAGTAACTAATGAAAAATATATCAATCAACTCTCACACATTCTCCCACACTGTCACATCAAATGCCTTCCAAATCACACATTTTATAAAGATAGTTTTCTAGTTGTTTGTATCCCACATAGGAATATGAAGTAAACATGCATGACTCTTTTCCTTCCACTCATTCATTTCCAAACAACTCATATCTTGAATATTAGACCACAAAATAAATACACTACAAGAAAAAAGGACATTAGTGAGGGGTTGAAAAATGTCACCATAAGCTCATTGGTGACGGTCAAAAGAGCCTCTGTCACCAAAAACCAAACATCACCAAATGTGGCGTCGCCAAAAGTATAGGTGATGTAGTGAAATTCAAGTTTCGTCACCAATAATGATTTATAATGACGGATAGTGACCATCGCGATTTTATATGAGGAATGGTGACAGACCTTAGCCTCCGTCACCAAAAAAATGAACATCACCAAAAGTATAGGTGTTGTGGTGACATTCAAGGTCCGTCACGAAAAATGATTATAATGATGGATAATGACCGTCGCCATTTCATTTGAATAACAATGATTTATGGCGACACACCTTTCATGCCCCTCGCTATTGATGCATATATATGGTGGTTGTTATTGACCCTCACCATTTCATATTTTGGTGAGGGTCAATGACTGCCACCATAAGTTCATTGGTGAGGGTCGAAAAATGTCACCATAATCTCATTGGTGAGGGTCAAAAAATGTCACCATAAGCTCATTGGTGATGGTCAAAAGATTCTTTGTCACGAAAAAACTAATCGTCACCATTCCATATGAATATCAGGGCACGATGGAATTGAACCACCAACCTCCTACTTGTAAACCAGGTGCTCTTCCATTGAGCTAGAACCCTTTAAAGAACTATACTTTAAAAAATCAAACCTTGAAACTTTATAAATTGTAAATTATACAACTTTCGATAGATTATAAGACTTTGTAAAGTATTCGAAAATATTATACTAAACAAGCAAAATAACATCAAAGTTGCAAGTCCCTACCTAATGGTTATGGAAGTTATAGAAAGTGGGTGGAGGTGTAAATGAAGTGTTGGGAAGTACCAAACATACAAGTAGAATACATTTATTCCATTCTATAAGTCTTAGAAGAAAGTTTGAGATTGTAATCTTTATGAACTAAGTTAACTACTCTGTGTAAAATATGCATATGCTCCAATGAATAAATCAAGACTGCTAAATGTATATTTGTGCTATGAATATTTTTATCCTACACCAATATGGAATAGGTAGTGTTAGCCAACTGCAAAGTAATGTACATGTAAAAGACAAAATCAATAAGAGGCGACCATTTCTATGACTTTTGGGGCACAATTTCTACACTACCTATCTTTGAATGTCCCTTAGGTAAATATATTACTATCTTTAAAGCTCTAGCATATTATAAGACCAGAAGAATATTTCCCTATTTAATTCAGAGCTGCTCTTCCATAGGGAGAGAAGATACCCTTATGGATGATGTACTTTACTATTTTTCTACCTAATTTCAATCACTTTCACCCCTAATTGGAATGATTAAGCTCTACACTATGCTGACAATCAAATATATACACAGCTATATAAATCATATACAAGGACTATGAGGCAATACATCCAAACTCCTAGTAGGCACATTTATTGAGCATGCCAAGAAGGATAATTCGACATTTCATCGCTAATTTCTTAACTTCCACAATAGAGATATTTACCTTGGATGGTAGTAAAAACATTCCATCTACCTACATCTTTTATGATATTTTTCTAGGTTACTGCATGAGTTAAGGCAACAAATCCTTGTGATCTCAAAGTCAATGTTGCAAATATTGTTTTGGGGAATCTGTCATTAAGGGTCCAAAAATAAATTAACCAAAAACGTTGGGGAAAATATTGGAAGTTATTGAAAATTATTGATCGACATAAACTTGGCCTGAAAACCTAAAAAAGTATTAGAAACATTGGCAACCTGAAAAGCTTGGAAATAACTGAAATTATTGAGAGAACTCAAAGATATTTTGAGAGAAATCCAAGATATTTGTAACATTGCTGAGAATCAATCAATTATTAGATCGAACCCTTTGAAAGGTGTCAAGAAACTATATGGTTTTTGGTGAGCTAAGAAGATTCATTATTGCTCCACAATTGTAGACATCTTAACATGGATTGTACGATACTAACATTATTTTTTGCAATTCCATCAAATCTAAAATGCTTTTTTCCAGTTTTTAGGCTAGAAATGCCAGTTTCCCTTGTTATTTTGAGTGGTTGAAAAAAAAGTCAATTTACAGGTCATCTACTTTGTAGGCTTAACCAAATTTTATTTGACGAATATTTTATGAAGGGAAAATATTGAGAAATTATCTCGAATTCCGCAACCAGGTTTTTATCCACCATCCCCAACCCATTGGGTATTAATTTCAACAAGGATATTGATTTTAGGACTTTCATTCTTTCCCCTATTTTATAGGACATATCTCTTTTATAGGTATGTTTTTATTTTTAAATATTGATTTTTAATTTACATTACTTTAAAACTCGAGTGCATACATAAACACATAAATAATGCTGCATTGAATAAGTAGGGCACTTAAGTTCATGTTTAGACATATATAAGACCAGCTCCCTCCTTGTGCCTAATTGTAGCACCCTAAATCTCAGGGACACAATTGGACTCCAGGGAGTACATGGGATGACATAAGGGACATCAACCATTATCACAAGAATAAAAAATATAAAGTTTGGGGTCTAGACAGTTAGATATCATCTTTAGCTTGCAGATCCCACAATTTTCTAATGTCCCCTCCCTACTTGCAAAATCTAAGATGTCCTTCACTCAGGAGTTTGAATTCTTCACTACTTTGGTAGGTGACTTCTCTTCAAAACCAAAAAGGTCAGTATAAGGACAGTTGAATTCCATAAAGGGGCATGGACATTTCGACTTTGTTCTTGTTTCTTTAGTTCTTTCATTTCCAGTGGTGTGATGTACCATTATTTTCTGCAACTACATCATGAGATAGTGTAAAAAATTAGATATACCTTGCACTGTCAATTATATCCTTAAGAAATTAGTGGTTATAAATCTAGCGTGAAGAGACTATTTGTGGAATATTAGTGTTGTGGATAGCTTTGATTCCATTTTTAAAAGACTTTCCCAACATGAAAGAGATTACTATGGATGTCATTTCAAGAAGTAATGCTTGAAGGAAATCCATTAAATCTTTGATGGAAATTACAGGTTCAGGATTTGACAAAGAAAAAAATGGTGCAATTAATGCACTTATCAAGTCATCATTGGATATTATTCTGAGACAACTACCATTGCAGATGCTGAAAGTCATCTTATAGAATTGATCTTTTTAAAATATCTCAGTTTGGATTGGAACTGGAAGAGTCTTGGGAGAAGTGGCTATTATTTCAATTATATAAATTTCATTCAACTCTCTCTATATTTATAAATAGAGGACTATAGTCGATGCATCTCAAGAAAATGGGGATTTGAGTTGGAATGAAGTGAATAATTTAACAACACAAGCCAATAAACATTTTTCTTTCATATAGTATATGGGACAACATCCATCCATGAGGAGATCAACATAATTCTTTCTTTTAACTTAAATTTTTGGAATGAATTAATGCAGAGGCCATTTCAATGAGTATGAATTTATATTTCTAACTAGAATATTGTAGCATCACCATTGCTACATGTTGAGCACTTTCTGGACTACTTTATATTTCAGGCTATAATATAAGCCCATGAAAATGCCAGAACTAATGAAATAGGATGAAGAATGCTCTGATTGTGGTGTTATATTGCATTTAACTACAAAAAACTGGGATTTGTTTGTGAAGATGGGAGAAGTACAACAATGCAGGTTCATCCATCAATCATCTAGCATAATAACTATGACACCATCTACCAACAATAGGCTCCTAAACAATATGAAGGTCCAGACTGTTATTCACCATATTTCATATTGGAGTATCTTCAAATACAATGATGCATATATCTATATAATTTCCATCTTTGGTGGATTCAGATATCAAGGGATTAGGAAACAAATCTAAAACAAGTCAACAATGATTGTGGTAGACAGACTTTGAACTAATACTCAAGCAACTTACAACCACAATATTGACAAAATGTTATATTTCTACAATTCGGGTATATAGATTCATTTAGGAAACCAAATAATAAACATGGAATGTGTGAGGATTCCCTCCCAAATGGGGATGAATTAACCCCTCAATGAACACACGATAAAAATAGGCCTATGATGGGATACACTTCAAGAGTGCCAGCTACTATACATGCCTACTAGTCATGTTAGATTAGTTCCCAAATACACTACTTACGAATGGCCAGTCTTCTTAGAACGTTTTTACTCGTGCAAAGAAAGAGCATAAACTTATGTTATTTGTTAGGTCCCTATATTACTAGTATAGTCCCTTATTGTTATTAGTGTAACCCCCTTATTGTTATTATTGTACCCTTGTAACCCCCATTTTGTTATTATTGTGCCCCTAAATTATTATTGTTAGGTCAGCTAGGATTACATTATGGCCCACTAGGATTACATTATGGCCACATGGACTCCTATATATAGAAAGGAGATTTTGTAAATTGTATCATCCAAGAATTGTTCATTTATGTAATGTATTGGAGGTTACCCCCTCGAAGTGGCTTATTTCTAAGGCATTGATATCTCTTTTCTTCTATTTTTGGAGCTGGTTACTCAACATTTGGTATCAGAGCTTTGGATTCTAGGGTTTCGCTGCTCCAAACAGGTCATCGTGGAATTTTGCTATAAATTTTTTTCTACGAAGTTTTAGAAGCTTAAATTTTTAGGGTACGAAGCAGAAATCCTGAGGAAGAATGCCTAAAAATTTTAGAGCCTGGTTCGTAATATTTTTGGAGATATCATCTGTGGAAGTTAGGTCTTTTTTCAGGCTCCTAAACAGGTCATCGTGGCATTTGCGCTATAACTTTGTTTCTATGAAGGTTCAGAATCTGAAATTTGTATGCTGTGAAGCTAAAATCTTGAAGAAATTTGTCAAAAAATTTCAGAGCTTGGTTCGCAATATTTTTGGAGATATTATTTGTGGAAGGTAGTGTTTTTTCAGGCTCCTGAATTTCATCTCAAATAAGTGATCATGGGAAAAGTTCAATAACTCTCTCTCTTTGGGCATCGGATTGGAGTGCCGTAAAAATTGGTCACAAGTACACGGAATTTAGTTTCTTGGCTATCAATTTCAGAGACAAAGGACGAAACAATGATACGTGGCAAGTCGTACAAGTTCGCTCTATTGAACCAGTCCAGAATTAGGTCATTGTGGGAGACTGGACACAACTTTGTCTTGGAGAATCCAAATTAGGTCAGACCTGTGGCATTTGAAAGATAATTCATAGGGCTACTTTGATACTGAAATTAAAATATTGAAGTGCTGCAATCACAGAGATTATCTAATTTCAATATCGAGCTCCTCAAAAGCAAGAAAAAGGTGTGTATATTTTTTTTTTCTTTCCAAATTTCATAAGTCTTCTTTGAAGAATCAATTTGAATTGATTCCAAGAATTGTATTATAAGAATATGTAAACGATGTTAGGTTCTAAAATATGCGGAGAAAAATAATTCAACACCCATTAAGCCTTCAGAAGGCTCTATTATGACTCATGAAGATGAAGAATTGAAACATGATTTATCAAAATTACAAGAGCAAGTGCAACAAATTTCACTCTTGCAAAGAGCAACAAAAAATGAAATGGAGTTTTGAAGAAATGCATGGAAGCTAAGATGGATGGCATGGAAGCTGGCATGAAAGCTAAGATGGATGACATGAAAAACAACATGGAAAACATGAAGAATGATCTAAAAATAGACATCGATGGTTTGACAAAGTTGATACAAGAAATGTTTCCTAATGATGAAAAGATAGTAGAAAAACCTCATGATGAGAACAAAATAAATGTCAATTGTCATTTCATAAACTCTAATGTTGGCAGGAAGCACCACCATATTCCAAAAATGGATATGAGGAAGTTTGATGGAAAGGATCCTGTAACATGGATACTACAGATGGAGCAATATTTTGATCTCCATAACGTGCAAAACACACAAAAGGTACGCATTGCAACTTTACATTTAGAACAAAATACATTTATATGGTATCGATGGCTTTTCTCCCATAAAAAAATTGTCACTTGGTCAATTTTTACGGAGGAAATGATAGCACATTATGAGGATACAAAGAGCAGAACCTTCTTTAGCCAATTGATAAATCTCAAACAAAAGGGTTTAGTGGGGCAACATATTGAGGACTTCCAAAAATTGAATATAAGGGTAACTGATATTCCAGAGGAACACAGGATCGACCTCTTCATAGGCACTTTAAAGGATAACATCCAACATGAAGTTCGTGTTTTGGAACCGGATTCATTGGAGAAGGCATTCAAGTTGGCAAGAAAAGTTGAATGTAAATAAATGGTGACAAGGAAGCCTACCACTCAATTCTGTAAAGAAGGAGGTGTTGCTACACATAAATTTCCACAACCTACAAGGTTGACACCACAACAATTGGAAGAAAAAGAAGAAAAGGAGCTTTGCTATAGTTGTGATAGCAAATACACTAAAGTCATAAGTGTCTTTGAGAAGAAAATTATTTTTACATAGATTGTGAAGAGGAAGAAGAAAATGAACAAGGAAAGGGATATACACTAGAACCCACGACCCTAGAAGTCGAAAGTAGATACGACCATATCGTGTGATACTGGCAGTGGGAATTACCACTCCTCAAACTCTCAAGATAGAAGGACATATCAAGAAGAAAAAGGCAATAGTGTTGATTGATTCGGGTAGTACCCATAATTTTATTCATTGTAAGGTAGCCAAGGAATTGAATTGTTTTCTATACCCAACACCAAAATGTCAAGTGATGGTTACAAATGGAGGAACTATAAATTGCTCTGGCAAATGCCATAATATCAAACTAACCATGGGGGAATATGTATTGAATAGTCCAATGCTTTCCATTCCAATGGGAGGTGTTGATGTTGTACTAGGAGTACAATGGTTACAATCTTTGGGGATGGTAGCTTTTAATTTTCAAGAAATTATGAAATTTTTTCGAGAAGGAAAGGAGATCGAATTACGGAGTATTGCAGGGAGCGGGCAAGATAATAAGCTCTAATGTCATGACAAAGCTTCTAAAGAAAGAACAACGAGGTGTAATTGCATAATTATGCTCACTAGAAGTTCCAACATCAAAATCATCTATTTCTGCAGATCTCCAACAAGTCTTGGACAATCATTCCAAGGTGTTTGAAACTCCCAAAGGACTCCCACCTATTCGCGATCATGATCATGCTATTCAACTGATTCCAGGAAGTGTTCCTCCAAACATCAGGCCTTATAGATATCCTTACGTCCAAAAGAGTGAAATTGAACGTATGATTTCAAAAATGTTAGAGGCGGGTATAATTCAACCTAGTCAAAGTTCTTTCTCCGCTCCTATAGTATTGGTACACAAGAAGGATGGATCATGGTGAATGTGTCCGGATTATAGGGAGCTCAATAAGCTCACCATTAAAGACAAATTTCCCATTCCTATGATTGATGAATTATTGGATGAATTACATGGAGCAATTTATTTTACCAAGTTGGATCTTCGTTCAGGATATCATCAAATTAGAATGAAGACCGAAGATATTCCAAAAACAACATTTCAAACTCATGAGGGTCATTATGAATTTTTGGTCATGCCTTTTGGCCTTACCAATGCACCTTCTACATTTCAAGGGTTCATGAATTCCATTTTCAAACCCTTCCTTAGAAAATTTGTGCTAGTATTTTTTGATGATATACTAATCTACAGCAGGTCTTGGAAGGATCATGTTGAACATGTTGACAGGGTGCTCAAACTATTGCAGGAGAAACAATTATATGAAAAAACATCCAAATTTTTTTTTGGAGTACAAGAGGTGGAATATCTGGGTCATATTGTATCTCATGAGGGTGTTAAAGTAGACCCTAACAAAATTAAAGCCATTAAGGAATGGAAAGTCCCAACAACCATAAAGCAGTTGCGAGGATTTCTCGGGTTAACAGGGTATTATCGCAAGTTTGTTAAGAATTATGGGAGAATAGCAGCACCTCTAACAACATTATTGAAGAAAGATGCATTTTCATGGACTCCTGAAGCAACTAAGGCCTTCGAACATCTTGAAGAGGCAATGTGCCTAGCACCGGTCTTAGCTACGCCAGACTTCACAAAAACCTTTATTGTGGAATGTGATGCCTCAGAAAATGGAATTGGTGCTATTTTAATGCAGGAAGGAAGACCCATTGCTTTTGAAAGTCGTCCAATCAAAGGAAAGTATTTACAGAAACCTATTTATGAGAAGGAAATGTTAGCAATACTGCATGCACTAAAGAAATGGAGAACTTACCTAATGGTAAGACACTTCAAGGTAAAAACTGATCATGATAGTCTTAAACACTTTTTGGAACAAAGACTATCTTCAGAAGAGTAGCAAAAATGGGTCACAAAGATGTTGGGTTATGACTTTGAAATAATCTACAAAAAGGAAAGCTTAATGTTGTTGCAGATGCACTCTCAAGAAAGAATGAAGAGGTGGAAGCATTGCTTTGTGCCATTTCTACTATCCAACCAGATTGGATAACTGAAGCAAGAGATGAATGGAAGAAGGAAAAAGATGTATGGACACTCATTCAAAAGTTGCAGCAAGATCCTAGTACATCTGATACATTTAGTTGGAAAAATGATTCCTTATGGTACAAAGATCGCTTATATCTTTGTAAGAATTCCCAACTAAAACAAAAGATTCTTCTAGAATTTCACACTTCTCCTTTAGGAGGACACTCAGGATTTTTAAAAACTTACCACAGGGTGAAGAAAGAATTTTTTTGGGATGGCCTTAAATCTGATATTCAAAAGTTTGTGGCAGAATGTTTGGTTTTCCAGCAGAACAAAGTTGAGACAATTAAGACCCCAGGTCTTCTACAACCTTTATCCATTCCAAGTCAACGTTGGGAGGAGATTTCAATGGATTTTATCACAGGTTTACCTAAGTCCGAAGGAAAGAGTGTCATCATGGTGGTGGTTGATAGACTTACCAAGTATGCACACTTTTGTGCATTATCTCATCCATTTAAAGCAAGTACAGTTGCTACTACATTTATGGACAGAATTCAAAAGCTACATGGAAGCCCAAGGGTTATTGTGAGCGACAGAGATCCCATTTTAACTGGAAATTTTTGGACGGAGTTATTTTCTTGTTTGGGTACTCAATTAGCTCATAGCTCATCTTATCATCCTCAATCTGATGGTCAAACTGAGATAGTAAATAAATGTTTGGAAGGATATCTTCGTTGTTTTGTATCCGATAAACAAACACAATGGGTCAAGTGGTTACCTCTTGCTGAATGGTGGTATAACACTTCCTTCCATACTGCAGCAAAAATGACCCCATTTATGGCACTTTATGGATATCATCCACCATCCATCACATCATATTTAAGGGAAAATTCGAAGGTTCAAGCAGTGGAAGATCACATTGAGCATCAGCAATAAGTTCTCCAACTCCTAAAGGATAACCTGAATTTGGCACAAAATCGAATGAAAAAACAGGCAGATCAACATCGCAGCGAGAGAAGTTTTGTTGTAGGAGATTGGGTATTTTTACGGCTACAACCATACAAACAAATGTTCCTCAAGCAAGCTAAGAAGGATAATAAATTATCGCCAAAGTACTATGGTCCTTACAAGGTGTTGCAAAAGATTGGTATTATGGCATACAAATTGGAGCTTCCTGCTTCTTCGTGAGTGCATCCAGTTTTCCATGTTTCATGCTTAAAGAAGGTTATAGGTGAAAATATTCCAGTTCAAACAATATTGCCAGAACTTGATGAGGAAGGAAAAATCATATTGGAACCTGAAGTGGTCATGGAAACAAGAACTCGACAGCTACGGAATCGATCAATTTCAGAGTATCTCGTCAAGTGGAAGAACTTACCCACTGAAGATTCTACATGGGAGGATGAGAATTTTATACAGAAGCACCCAGAGCTACTCAAGCGTTGAGGACAACACTTTTTTCAAGGAGAGGGGCATGTTAGGTCCCTATATTACTAGTATAGTCCCTTATTGTTGTTAGTGTAACCCCCTTATTGTTATTATTGTACCCTTGTAACCCCCATTTTGTTATTATTGTGCTCTTAAATTATTATTGTTAGGTCGGCTAGGATTACATTGTGGCCCACTAGGATTACATTATGGCCCCAGGGACTCCTATATATAGAAAGGAGGTTTTGTAAATTGTATCATCCAAGAATTGTTCATTTATGTAATGTATTGGAGGTTGCCCCCTCGAAGTGGCTTATTTATAAGGCGTTGATATCTCTTTTCTTCTATTTTTGGAGCTGGTTACTCAACATTATTAGTTACTTGATTCAAGAGATGGCTACGAAAAAGGAGGGTATGGAAATATTCATACACATTACATGATACAAATCTTGGCACATAGTTCGTTAGAGTTTGCAATGAATCTAGGAATTGTAAAAGACCAATAAGAGATAGAATTTCATAAGCTATGAAAGAAGGGACTTAATACATGCTCCATATTATGTTATAAAAAATATTTGATTCCCTAGGAACAAAGATATTAAAGGCTTTTTTTCAATGGTCTAATTTGAAAAAAATCTCAAAACTATACTAGAAAAATGTCCAAGTGGAAAAATGTGTAATGATTGTTCATTCTCAAATTCAAGTTTTTAATGATACCCACAATGTAATGTGTAATGAAAAGGTTTTTGGTAGTATTAATAAGTCTATGTTGTCTAGGCTAGCAACGAAACATGTCATAAAGCTACATTAGCTTTAATCTTTCCAAACTTGAAGCAGGAAAACAACTTTGTCATCAAATATCAAATTAAAATATGATGGAACAAGCTAGGCATCAACAAAGCATCAAGGGACCATTTAATCTGCATGACATCATCAATTGTGTAAAATATTTTAACATAGATGGTATCCTTACAAGGCATGAGGTTTCTTAGATATTGAAAGGTATTTTGTGGATTTTACAAGAGGTTTCATGATCGGTAATGTGGCATTTGAAGCTCTGCAATTAGGAAAGGTTGCTGGAAAAGAACGAGGATAAGCATTTGAGATCCACCTCCAAATTTTAAAACAAGCAAAAGTTATGGGTATGGAAACCACTGGGTTAGCGAAAAAATTATAATGTTCTACAGATGTTGAGAGCATAAATAGTGGTGATAGAAGATGCTACAAAATTATGACTAAGTTAGTAGTGAAGCGTCGTGGTGCAATGTACCATTATTTTTCCCAACTAGATCATGATTTAGTGTAAAAAATTAGATATACCTTGCACTGTCAATTATATCCTTAAGAAATTGGTGGTTGTAAATCTAGCGTAAAGAGACTGTTTGTGGAATATTAGTGCTTTGTATAGTTTTGGTCCCATTTTGAAAAGGCTTTCCCAACATTAATATGGGTGTCATTTGAAGAAGTAGTGCTTGAAGGAAAGTGTATTAAATGAAGGACCATGGTTTTGGGGAAATGGTAGGCTCTTCACGATACCCTGGTTTCCCGAATTCGATGCTACCACAATGGTGATATCCAAAATGCCTGTTTGAATCAGGTTACACAATCTACCTCTACACTTCTGGTATCACAAAGTATTAGAAGTTATTGGGAATTTCATGGGGAAATTTCTTAAGATTGATTAAGAGCAAACTTATAAAGACATATTTTCTTTTGCCAGAATTTTTGTTGAAGCTTATCTCAGTCAAGGATTACCTGATTGCATCAAATTGATCTATAATAATAAACAATGGCCGCAACATCTTGACTATGAAAATAAGACATTTTGATGTTGTACATGTTTACAAATGGGACATCTCCAAAGCACATGCCCACAAGCTAAAAAGGACCTCAATAGAAAAAAGAGACAACCACAAAATCCCAAAGGTTCGCAGTTTTCAGAATCAAAGGAAGAAGAAGCAGAAGATGCAGATATCCCAGGAAATGACACAAAACATAGTCCTTAGAATGATAAGATTACTCCACTGAAGGATGAGATTGAGCACAACTCCACGCTAGTTCCAATATCTACAATCCCACAGTTACATTTTTTAAACTACAAACTATAGTATGTTTTGGCTTGCTGCTTCCAGGAAAAATGTAATAGTGACATAACTTTCAGGGGAGTCTCGTCTTGGCAAGCATGGAGTTATGATCCCTCTATAATAGCAATTCTAATAATCATTATCAAAAGACAACTACACAAATTTTGGTACCATTGTGTGCTAAGTTGGCCAAATATTAAGAGTAGTACTAATACTAATCATTATCTAAATACAGTTGCATCAAGTCGAAGTTGTTAACACCTTTTGTATTTCGTGTTTTCCACCCCTAAAGCACTAAATCGGGGTCAGTAATGACAGTCTGAGTACAGAATCTAGACCTCATGGGAGAACGCTAGTACGACTAGGACGTTCGCACTCAAAATGTGATTGTGTTCCACGCAGTTGCGAACATGTCAATACTTCTCTCAGACCCGCAGTCGATTTGGACAAGATGTTGGTTGATGAAATTGGAGATGTCACAATCACCAATGATGGAGAAAATATACTAAAGATGTTGGAGGTGGAGCATCCTGCTGCCAAGGTTTTAGTGGAACTTGCAGAATTGCAGGATCGAGAATTTGGTGATGGCACAACCTCAATTGTTATTATAGCTACAGAGCTACTCAAGCGGGCCAATGACCTTGTTCATAATAAGATTCACCCTACTTCTATCATCAGTGGTTACGGACATGCAATGAGGGAAGCTTGCAAATGCATTGATGATAAATTGGTTGTTAAGGTTAAGAAGCTTGGAAAGGATTATCTTATTAATTGCGCAAAGACAAATATGTCATAAAAATCATTGGTACTGAGAATAATATTTTTGAAAAAATGGTTGTGGATGTCGTTCAAGCTGTCAAAACTACTAACAACAAGGGTGACATAATATATCCAATCAAGGGAAAAGTTCAAAATATAGTTATCTATTGAATGGGTATGCTTTAAATAATGGTCGTGCAACTCAAGGAATGCCTACCAGAGTGGCATTGGCAAAAATTGCATGTTTGGATTTCAATCTACAGAGAACTAAATTGCAGATGGGAGTGCAGGTTCTTGTGAGTGATCAAGGGAGCTTGATAAAATTCGTGAAAGAGAATCAGATATAATAAAGGAACGTATTGAGAATCTCTTCGAAGCTGGTGCAAATTTCATATTAACAACAAAAGGAATAGATGACATGGCTCTTATGTATTTTGTAGAATTTGGGGTTATTGTTGTGCGTCGTGTACGCAAGGAAGACTTACATCATGTCGCCAAGGCAACTGGTGCTACTCAGTGTCTTACATTTTCTGATATGGAAGGGGGTGAAACATTTGATCCATCATTACTTGGATATGCAGATGAGGTTATAGAGGAACACATTGCTGATGATGATGACATTTTACTGATGATGAGGCTCTGGATTTTTCAAACAATAATCTCTATGGACAATTGCCTTCCAGTTTCAGTAATTGCTCTTCTCTCAATGTATTGAATGTTGCAAATAATAATTTGGAAGTACAAATATTGGTAGAACTCGGAAAATTAAATAAGCTTTAGGTATTGCACATCAACAAAAATAGGTTAAGTGGGGAAATTCCCTTGTCCCTGTGAAATTGCAAGATGTTAGAAATTTTGGATTTGAGCGGAAATAGCATATCGGGCAGAATCCCTGAATGGATTGCGATCTTCCAAATATCCACATAATCGTTCTCGAGTCAAATAATTTAGAAGGTGTGATACCAACCCAGATTAGCTACCTACAGAGATTCCAAATTCTTGACCTAGCAATGAATCATCTGTCAGGCTCGATACCACCACATCTCTCATATTTAATAACATTGAGAAATGGATATTCCTCAATATCGCAGTCCACTGCTCTTGTATACGCAAATTTCTATAAGGAAGAAGTTAACCTGATGGTCAAGCATCATAAATGGGCGTATAAGTACATCCTTTTGACTTTCACCAGTTTGGACCTCTCAACAAATAGCTTTAGTGGTCAAATCCCTGAGGAGATGGGATATCTCAAGGTTTTACATTCTTTGAATCTGTCGCACAATCACCTGTCTGGGGACATTCCAAATAGTCTTAGAAATATGACAAATTTAGAAGCTTCAGATATCTCATACAACCAGTTGCGGGGAGGTATACCTGGAACATTAGCATATATAGATTCCCTAGGCTATTTAAAAGTATCAAACAACAATCTGTCAGGTAGGATTCCAGATGTACGACATTTGCAGGCATTCGAGGGGTCTTCTTTATTGGGTTATGCAGATGAGGTTATACAGGAACGCATTGCTGATGATGATGCCATTTTGATCAAAGGAGCTAAGAGTTCAAGAGCAGTTTCCATAATATTAAGAGGTGATAATGATTACATGATGGATGAGATGGAATGATCAATGCACAATGCCTTATCCATTGTGAAAAGGACATTAAAGTCTAACATCGTAGTTTTTGGTGGTGGTGTTGTTGAAGCAGCTTTATCAGACAACTTGGAGAACTTGGAAACCACTTTAGGTTCTAGGGCACAACTTGCTATTGTAGAGTTTGCGAAATCTCTTTTTATCATACCCAAATTTCTTGTTGTGAATGGTGCAAAAGATGCTACAGAGCTAGTTGCTAAACTTCGTGTTTACCATCACAGTGCTGAGACAAAGGCTCACAGAAAGCATCTGATATCAAACATGGGACTTGATCTTGCAAAAGGAACTGTGAGGAACAATCTGGAAGCAGGTGTCCTCTCTTATCATTTTATTGTTCGCATAACATTCATACTATCACAATAGACGGGAATGGAACTTGGTTTTGTACCTTAGCAGGATACAGAGACGTGCATCAAATAAACAGAGCCCAGCAAATCAAAATTTAGCAATTTAAATTAACATCATACTCTCTTAAATTCTATTGGTTGCAGAATGGTTTATTAAATTGCAATAAACGAGAATCGAACTTGGGTTTGTATCCTGACAGGGTAAATAGACGCACATCGTAAAAAATGAGAAATAGGAAAATACAGTTGCACTAGAAGGGAATCGAACTTGGGTTTGTATCCTAGCAGGGTACAGAGGCGCGTAAAATACAGTTGCAATAGAAAAATGATAGGAAATAGAAAAGGGCCCAGCCAGGTTCGAACCGGTGACCTCTTGATCTGCCGTCAAATGATAGAAAATGGCCCAACCGGGTTCGATCGCAATAGACGAGAAACAATCTGGAAGCAAGTGTCCTCGAACCAGCCATAAGTAAAGTGAAAATTATACAGTTTTCCACTGAGACTGCTATAACAATAAAGCAAATTGATGATATGATTGATGCCAACAACAATTTATACTCCTATTGGGGAATTATGGTGGAGCATGAAGCGTTGGAGCGTTTCACCAATGTAGGTTAACCTAATCGTAAGGCAAGATATGCAGTTCACTAAAAAGTTTCAATAGTTAGACCTGAGTCAAGACGTTGTTCAGTACTCAGATCTGAGTTAGGGTGTTGTTGGGTTTAGCAATTTCGATAAACATATTTGTTTCAATTTCTTTATACCCACAACAATATTTTTTTTTGTGAGAAATATGGGAAATCTTCATCATTATAGTTGGAAAAAAAAAAGTAATTGTTCAACAAAGATATAAATTTTAAATGATGCAACTGCATAAAACCTAATAAATAAATCTTCCAAATTGTAATTTGTGCCTTCAAAATATCTGTTATCGGAAATGGATCGAAGAGATTTGGCTTACCATTGATAGACATCTAGTTTGTTGTCTTGATAGAAGTAGCTTGGGTTGGCAAAAGTCTCTTGGGTGATTCAACTCCTGTATGGAAGGCATAGGTTAGCCATAACCAGGAAGACTTGCGAAACCCTCAGAAGAAACAACGAAGTATGAGTGGTAGAGTAGGTCCAAAACACCTAGTCATCAAATACATTTGCAAAATACCCTTCTGATAAGGACAAATTCTCTTTCTTTTGGCCCTTTGGTTCCATCAAATGGTTCAAAAATTTTGAATAGGATAGAGTTAGTTTACTAGCAACTTGTCGGATCAAATATTTATTGAGAATGTGCTTTTCTAAAGGGCATCCTTGGAATGAAAACAATTTTTTTTTTGAAGAGAAATTAGGGCACACTTATTTGTGAGAATAAGATAGAGATAATCCTGAAGCCTTCGTGTTTTTGTAAAAGTTCGCACTTTTTAGACGCTTTTGTCAACACCTTTCCTTCTTTTTCATGTATATGTGAGCAAGAGATCTTAGCCTCCTATGAGAGTAAAAAATATATTTATGTTTATTATTCATGCTACTATATGTGTTAGGGCTCTCCTAACCTTTAACTTGGGGTTTAACCATTCTTGAATAGGGTGAGATGGTTTAAGGTTTAAGTAATTAAGAAAGGTAACATCAAGAACTTGATCTCTACACCAACACTTTTTTATTTTGTTTTTAATTTTTTTTTATGGATATTAAACTAATTTTATTTTAATTAAATGTTTTAGCAGGAATTTGGAATTATAATTTTAGTCGTTGAGGATGTATAGTATAAATGTTTTCACAGATTTAATCTATTTATATATTTAAACGTATAGTTTAAATAATATAAAATTGTGATTTTGTTTTCAAATTTTGGTGATGATTCTTGCTTAAAAAATAATAATAATAATAACATTTGATTTCTCCATTATATATATATATATATATATATATATATATATATATATATATATATATATATATATATATATATATATATATATAAACATCCATTAGTTTTATCATAAAAAACAAATAAAAATTAATTTGAATCACTTATTTTAAAGTTAAATGATGCATTTGTTTACAACAATTGTTTTCTTCACAATTTTTTTTTGCAAGAGTCCAATTATAATTCATGATAATGTTTCTTTGTGATCCAAAAGCCCAAGAGAGCTCTGTTCAAGTTATTATAAGTGAGAAGGATTTTTAATTTTGATTTGAAATATAAGTTAAGTGGGCCTAATAGTTAGAGGTATGTTTCCTCATAAGAGGGCACTTGAGAAGATAGAGTATGTACGTTTTTGTAAAATTTAGTAGTTAAATCGTTGCACAAAGGAGGGTCCCTTGTCCCATAAACAAGGGGGTATCATACACCAATTTGGTGTCTCCCATGGGTGTGAACTTAAAAATGGAGTTATTGTTATTATTATAATGAGTCATATGTGTTCGTATTAAAATGGTGATAATTACTTTACCTCTAAATTCCTAAAGCATCTATAGCTTAACATCTAAATTTTATAACCCCTAACCATATAATCTCTCTTATAGCCACTGTCATAAATAGGCTCTAATATAATTTTGGTAATGTCTATGTCTATAGCCATAATTTCTAACCACTATAAACCATTAAGACCTAGCTTTTATAACCTAATAATATCAGGGCAAACCCCTATATGCCCTAATATACCCATAGATTAAATAACTTTAATACCTTTTTGTTTGTAACTAATAGCACCTATAACTTGACCCGTATAGCTCCTTATCCTAAAAAATTATCAACCCTACTTATTAATCAAAATAACACATGATTTTTTCACTCTTATAACAAGTCCTCACTAAACCACATAACCTATCACATGGTTATGCTTAATGTCAATTCAATTTATCTATTTTAAAGAAAACCCACACTATCACCAAATTCAATTCTTTATTCCCAAAACATGTTCTGGATGAGGTTTCAATATGGTTATGCTTCATGTCAATTCAATTTATCTATGTTAAAGACAACCCACAGTATCCAAATTTAAATGGAGCTTGAGGTATAGTTTTTATAAATAGAAAAAAATATCCATTTCAATTTCATATCTATGAAGCATTAATAGAAAGGGATCAAAAATAAATTAGGATGTCAATTATGTTTAGTTTGGATGGTTAAGAGGATTTGTTATCCTCATTGTCTAAGGTCAATATTACTTTTGATGTTTTTATTCCTTAAGTAGGGTTTGCATTATCCCTTGGATTTCCAACTCAACCTTTTGAATTCCTCCATTCTACCATGAATCGTTTCCAATCTGTTTTACATTCAAATCATTTTTATGTTATTATTCATTTTATGTTAAGCAAAGTATGGCTTGTGTTGGTCACATATTGGTGCTACAAAAGATGGTCTTATTGGTGTATTTATTATATGGTGAACAATAGATTATATGTGTTGTGTATGTAAATAATTTTGTTCCGTACACTTCTTAGTATGTTGAACTATGTTTGGTTGTTCTTAGGTATTGTAACAATGTATTTAGACACCACCTCTATTTTAAAATACGAGTTTTATAATATACAAAATCCCTCGATTATCCAACATGGTATTAAAGCTAATGGTTTGAGATGTAGCATGTTGCCTACAAGTCTTATGCAAGTTGTAGATGCTCTTAAAAAGTCATATTTGTTTAGTGGATTGATTCGAGGTTTATAATTGCAAACAAAATCTAGGATCAAATCAGTGGGTCAACATTATGAGTTTCATAGGACTTTATAAAAATAATGGTTCTTATCCAAGGAATAACTCATAAAATTTTTTCATCAATAGGAATGAGGATGAGGTTTTAGGAGTCATAACAACCTACCTCTAAAGGTGGATTCAATGTCATATAATCCATATCAATTACTCATATAATCAATACGCTTTAGTATATCAAAGAGCTATAAATTGATGCTTCTTTTCCCCTAAGACCCTACAAACCCTATATTCTCCTTGCAAACCTTAGCCTCTATAATAAAAGCAAAAAAATTCCTACATAATTTATAATGTCATGAATTTGAGAATTCCACCAAGTCAGTGACACTCCAAAAAAAAATTTAGAAAATGAAATGCCTAGCTCAAATGAATCCATGCGTGGAATTGATCACCATGGTGTCACTCTCTAGTATATATTTTTTGGTGGACTCACCAACATAATTTATTTTGATCTTTCTCCACATATTTCTCTCAAGGCATTGATTATGTTGGGCCATATCTTACACAATATTTTTAGTGGCCAAGTGGTTCCATGACACACACCTAAAATATGTCATCCATAAAGGACACAAAGTAAATGGTTTAGTCCCTCTCATAGTACATTAACACTCTGGGCCTAGTCACTCAGCGCACCATAGACCAACATGCCTTCCCTCACTGTGCAAGTTGGCCTTTATTTTTAGAAGATTGGGAGTTTGAGGGTAAGCATGATGAGGGTGTCATTTTCTCAAGATGAGTCTCTCGTAAGGATAAGAACTTTAATGAGAAAGAAAATAACAATATTGACCACTCACTTCTTACCATTCCCACACCATAAAAAAAAACCCTAAAAATGCCAGTCTTAAAATCTCTTGTGTAGTTTCCTATTGTCATTCAAGTAGAATATCTCAATTACTTATGTCAGTAATGGTGTGAACAATTGTTTATTCTCTTAAAGGAACTATTTCTAGACATGCACCCCATCAAACATAAATCATTGAATCAAAATGAATGGAAATGAATGAATAAGAGGGTGTGTTAGCGAGTGTCAGGTGCGCCAAGGGGGGAGTGACAAGGCATGCTAGGGAATGTTAGGGCATGTCAAGGAGTGTCAAGGTGTGGTAACATGTTCAAGATAGTTCCCAAGGCATTCCAATGCATTCCAGCCATGCCAAGACATGACATGTGCTAAGGCATGACAAGATGTGCCAGGTGTTGTCAAGGAGTGTGAGGCGACAAAAGGGAACACCAAGTTAAAATGCAAATAAATGAACATATATGAGGGTTAATAATTCAGGACATTACCTTTTCAAGAGGGGCATGCTAGGCATACCAACACTAGTGCCAATACATGCCAAGGGCCAAGTGCTAGTGTGTCTTAAGTGCCAAATCATCCTCTATTACTTCTCTCTTAATTGTGAATAATTGATTTTAAATAAATTTTATCTTAAACCATGCCAAGGAATTCTAGGGCATATAAACGCATGCTAAGAATAGTCAAGTGCCACTAAGTGCCAAGAGCCAATATGTGCCAGGGAGTTATAGGGCATGTTATGGAGTTCCAGGTTTTCTAAGGAGGGAGTGACAATATATGCTAAATAGTTCGGAGGCATGCTAGAGTGTTATGGAAGCATACCAAGATGTGTCAAGTGCCAATGTGTGTTGAGTATTAGCGAGTGACAAGGAAACACAAGGGAGAACTATGTCAAAATGCATGGAAATGAATGAATAAGAGTTTGTGATAGGGAGTGTCAACGAGTTCCAGGTGTGCTAAGGAGGGGGTGACATGGTATGCTAGGCAGCGCTAAGTCATGCTAGTGTGCTAGATTGTCATGCGACCAAGATGTGCCAGGTGCCAGGGTGTGCCAACACATGCTAGGAAGTGTTACGAAGCCCTAGGGACACACAAGGGAGAACTAGGTGAAAATAATTCATGCAAATGAATGATTAAGAGATTGTGATAGGAAGTTCCAATGAGTTCCATGTGTGATAAGGAGGGAGTGACAAGGTATGCTAGGTAGTGATCATGCATGCTAGAGACTAGGGAAACATGCCAAGATGTGTTAGGTGCTAGCTGGGTGTGCCAATGCATGTTAGGGAATGTTATGGAGTGCCAGGGAAAAACAATGGAGCACTAGTTTCAAATCCATGGAAATGAATGAATAAGAGTGTGTGACAGGGATTATTAGTGAGTTCTAGGTGTGCTAAGGAGGGAGTGATAAGGTATGTTAGATAGTGCCAAGGAATGCTAGAGTGGCAGGGTGACATGCCAAGATGTGCCAAGTGTCAAGGTGTTCCAATGTATGTTAGGGAGTGTTAGGGCGTGCCACGGAAACAAAAGGGAGAACTAGTTCAAAATGCATGGAAATGAATGGATAAATGTGTGTGATAGGGAGTGCCAGCAAGTTCCAAGTGTGCTAACGAGGGAGTGACAAGGTTATATGCTAGGCAATTCCAAGGCATGCTGGAGTGTTAGGGCATGTCAGGGAATGGTAGGGTGTGTTAGGGAGTTCCAAAGCATGCCAAGGAATGCATGGGATGCTAACACGTGCCACATAGTGCCAAGGTATTGTTAGACTTTCCAAGTGTTATGGCATGTCAAGATGTAAACTATGTTGCTTAGTTGTTTTATGGCCACGGTTGGACGTGAGCCTGGAATTGGTAACTTGTTAAGTGGGATGAGTTAAGATTGGATTTGAGTAGCCTAAGATGAGTTATAATCCATTCTTAGGTGAAAAAGGCATAGTATATTTGTAGTAAATGAAACTTTGCCAAGTTGTTGTAGTTGAGGTGGGACGTGATTGGGTTCCCAAGTCTAAAAGAAAATAAGGGTAGTTAAGAGGACATGATAGTTAAGGAGTGTCGGGGTGTGTCAATGAATTTAAAGGTGTGCTAATTCATACTAGATAGTGTCAATGCATGTCGAGGAGTGTTGGAGAGTGTCATGGCATAACAAGGGAGAACTAGTTCAAAGTCCATGGAAATGAATGAATAACTAGAGTGTCTGTCAAGGAGTGTCAGTGAATTCCAGGTGTCCCATGGAAGAAGTGTGTTAGGAGAATTTCAAATAGGAATTGTAGGAGGAAATTCTATGATTGTGGTAAGGGGATAGACAAAGCAGTTTCAGACAAGGGGAGACTTTGGGCTAGACACAACACTATTTTTTCAATGACTTGATTGGGTTCCCAAGTCATAAAAAGGTAAGGTTATCTATGAGGGCATGACAACTAGGGAGTGCCAAGGTGCGGAGGGAATCCTAGAAAGTGCTAACACATGTTAGAAATTTCCAAGGCATGTTAGGCATTCCAAGATGTGCTAGGTTATAGGGTGTGGTGCCAATGCATGCTAGGGAGTCCCATGGAAACAAAAGGGGGGACTAGTTTCAATGGCATGGAAATGAATGAATAAGAGTGTGTGATAGGGAGTCTTAGCAAGTTATATGTGTGCTAGGGAGTGAGTGAAAAGGTATGATAGGCAGTGGCAAGGCATGATAGAGTGCTAGGAAAGCATGCCAAGATGTTCCAAGTTCCAGGGTGTGCCAATGTGTGCCAATGTGTGCCAAGGAGTGTTATGGAGTGCTAGAGAAACACAAGAGAGCACTTGTCCTAATGCATGGAAATGAATGAATAAGAGTGTGTGACAGGGAGTTTCAACGAGTTCCAAGTGTGCTAAGGAGGAGTGACAAGCCATTATTGGTAGTTCTCAGGAATGCTAGAGTGTTAGGGAGACATGCAGCCAAGATGTGCCAACACATGCAAGGAAGTGTTAACTGGGAGTGCTAGGGAAACACAAGGGAGAACTACATCCAAATTCATGGAAATGAACAAATAAGAGTTTGTGATTGAAATTGTCAGTGAGTTCTAGGTGTGCTAAGGAGGGAGTGATAAGGTATGCTAGGCAGTGTTAAGGCATGCTAGAGGCCAAGGCGACATGAAAAGATATCCTAAGTGCTAGGGTGTACCAACACGTGCCAAGGAGTGTTAAGGAATGTTATGGAAACACAAGGGAGTACTAGGTAAAAATGCATGGAAATTAATGAATAATATTTTGTGACTGGGAGTGTCAATGAACTCTAGGTGTGATAAAGAGAGAGTGACAAGGTATGCAAGGTAGTGCCAAGGAATTCTAGAGTGATAGAGTGACATGCCAAGATATGCTAGGTGTTAGGGTGTGCCAATGCGTGCTAGGGAGTGTTAGGGAAACATAAGGAAGAACTAGATCAAAATGCATAGAAATGAACAAATAAGAGTGTGTGGTAGGGAGTGTCAATGAGTTCTAGGTATGTTAAGGAGGGAGTGACAAGCTTATATGTTAGGCAGTTCCAAGGTATGCTAAACTACCAAGGCATGTTAGGAAGTGCTAGGGTGTTTTAGGGTGTGTAAAATCATGCCAAGGAATGTAGGGGATTCTAACACATGCCACATAGTGCCAAGGCATTTAAGACATGCTAGGTATTATGGCATGTCAAGATGTAAATTGTGTTGCTTATTTGTTATACAACCACATTTGGATGTGATGAGCCTTGTCTTAGTAACTTGTTAAGTGGGATGAGTTGAGATTGGACATGAGTAGCCTAAGATGAGTTACATGTAGTTCTTAGGTGAACAAGGCGTATGTTGAACTTCCACGACATATGAGAATTTGTGCTAGGTCTTAGAATCTTTGATGCAAGCACACTCAAGTGCCACAACACATCTACTTCGCACAAAAAAATCTACATGCATTAGGGAATCAAATGGTGCACATTACAATTTTTAACTTTTTCAAATCGTTCTTCGTTAAATTACAAACTATAATAGAATAGGCTATAGCTCTCATACTAGGGATCATGGCACTTTACAATCACACTGATACAAGGAATACAACTAGGGCTTGGTGTTAGTATTTTTATAACCAATCTACCTCGAACAAGACAACACTTGATCCATTTTTTTATGGTGGCCACACATAGCCCTTTCAGTCCACATGTCCTGAATGCATCTGGCAGTTCCTCTTGCCTCCCATTATGAAACTCCTCAATTTGCCTCTATCAATGAACTCAACTCTTTTAGGTTAATGAAATCAGCTCAAAATTGTTTTCCCTATATCTACCTCTTTTTTCCTTTAAGGTCTAAAACACTTAGGGTTTTCAATCAGTTGTTCACAACTCTGTTTGTGAACATCTCTTTGGTCTGCCCAATTGTGTGGTACTACTGCTCCAAGATGAAAAATCTAGGGCTATGGAGGTTTCCATTCTTCTCACTGACTAAATATTTTACAATATAGTAATTAGGGCTATTGGCTAGCTCACTTTTCTGCTACTTTAGTCCTTCAAAGTCTGCACATCCTTAGGCGCAATATGCCTACCCTTCTATCAACCTTGTTTTCCTTCACAAGTACAAGACTTAGGGCTCCTCTTTGACAGTCACCTAACAACCCTCCAACTGTACTTGGATTGCCATCAATTTTCCCAACCACAGTCAATTCATTTACTGATCATGTGACCACAACACTGCCCTCATCTAGGCCCAGGGCTCTTCAAATCTGCCACCTAATAGTGATTTGAGTCCTCTCAAAATCACTATTCTTGTGTACCAATTTATTTGTTGTCCAATCTATGAACAAATCTGAACTACTTCTCTTGTCATCCTTCTAATAATTTGTAGATGATTGAACTAGGGTCAGAAATCATCCACTAACATTCCATTGACTAACTGTTTATAGGCTGCTTCAGATCTTTGTCCAAAAATCTATGGATAGTCCACAAAAATCAACTCTTCTTCATGTCAATCCATTCCTCATATGGCACATTTATTCTGCTTAATATTCTACTCAGGTTCCACCTTCCTTTGGATTTTCTATCTCCGCACATACTTCTACAAACCATCCTCCAAATATGTGGTATATATTGTAGAGATAAACCTCTGTCTAAGGGTCACGACCCTCTTCTTCTATGAAGATTTGTCATAGTCTTAAGGGTGTACCTTGTGGATTGAACATGCCAGGAAACCTCCCTAACTAGGGTATTATACTTCTATTCTAATTTCTTTACAACAAAACCTATCCACCCATAGCAATATCAACAACTCTTTCCTCCATAAGAGACTTGACCTAGCTCATATGAATCCACAGATTCTGGGAATTTATTTGACTGAATCTTGACCTGAACGTTAGATCTCTACCATGACCCTCAAAGTACGATCACCTCATTCAATATTACACCTGTGGTTACTTCTGTTATGGCCTAAATTCTAGTGCAAAACCTCCTCCAGTTGTGTTGGTATTTATCACAAACCTTGCAGCCTACTAACGTCCACAAGATAGGGTCTGAACCCTCTCTACTATTTCAAAATTTGATGTGGCCTTCACATAGAAACACCACTGAAATCACATGCCCAAATTCTCATAAGCTACCTCTCTTGAGCTCGATCTTCCATAAGAGAACCAATAGTATGCCATCCTAATTCCTATATTGAACCCATTAAGGTATGTAACATTCTTATGAACCCTCACATGATGATCTTGCTCTTGGTTGATGATCATGGCCTCCCTTTAGCAACCCTTACTCAACCCTATAAATCGACCTATTTTAGGACTACATCTCTCCTGAACTTCTTGAACAAATGAGATCCTTCTCACTTGATGTTCTCGCCTTCATACTAAGGCATCCTTAAATATATTTTCCTAGCTAGGCCTATTAAGAACCCTCTATGACCTACGAGATTTATACACTTAGACCTTAGGAAATATTGTTTTTCCCTTTTAATTTTCTTTTAGATTTTAAACCCCATATTGGGTCCAAAAACCCTTCACTTGGGTTATTTTCCCACAAAGCCTTTTGTGACCAAAATCACACAAACCCATCTCACTAGGCTTGTGGATTACCTCCCAAGCTACACAATTCAATAACATACTCTAGTTGTAGTAATTGTAACTTGGTCAAGCTCTTGTAGTCAAGTGAGGACTTGGTTGGGTTCCCAAGTGGAAAATTAAGTAAGGGTAGTTGTGAGGGAATGATAGCTAGGGACACTAGAAAATTTGGTCCAATTTCTAACGGCCAGTTCATCGCTATTCTGACACATAGTCGTCGCAAGAGCGACAGTTCGAGGCTGGACAAAACGTGGTTAGCCATTACATCACAATTCCGACGCTTTTCCAAAGTGTTGCAATATTGACACATTTTCTGACATTTCCAAATAATCGTCGCTCTTCCGATGCTTTCCAAACCGTCGCTCTTCCGACGTGCGAAAACGGTCGCAATTCCGACAATATGTGGTCCGACATTTTTATTGTCGCTCTTCCGACGTTTGTAAACCATCGCTCTTTCGACATGTGTAAACTATCGTAATTCCAACGATATGTGGTCCAACGTTTTGAACGTCACTCTTCCGATGCTTATTAAGGTGTCGTAATACCGACGCTATGAAGAAGTGTCGCAAGACCAACGCTGTGCCGGAGTGTCGCAATATCGATGCATTGAAAAATCGTCGCAAGACCGACGCCAGGAAGAAGTGTTGCAATACTAACGTAAAATTGAATGTCGCAAGACCGACGCATATAAGTCGTCGCAAGACCGACACTTATAAGGCGTCACAAGACCGACACTTATAAAGCATCAGTATACCGATGGCAGGTACCAAGCTGGTGATGTGGTCACTGATGTTTATGAATTTTGTCATCAAAATCAATTTTGATTACTTCAGTTTCTTTCCGAGAAAATTTAATTGACAATTCAGTTTCTTTTCAAATAGTATATATTCAAATATCGGACGAAAATATTCACCATTTTTTGAAGTCTCAAACATTGACACTTATTCTTCCAATTTTTAATTTCGGGGAGATGATTATTTCCTTCTTACTAGTAAACAAGAGAAGAAATAAGGTTAAAATCATTCACTGGGTGATATTGATATTGGGTAAATTTAATAAATATCAAACCAACTCTGGAAATTTCACCTTATAACTTCGGAAGATTTAATATCGCACTATTTCTTCTTAGGTTATAACCCCATGTACACTTACATTCAAACCCCTCACTTCAGACCCAAGGTTGTTTCACAACCGAGATCCTAGGCCTTATAGAAACAATTGGTTTAAACACCAATCGGGTTTATATCTCCAACCCCGACTATATATTTTAACCCCAAGACCTATCATAACATTACTTCATGCGGCATTCACCTCCGGATTGATTTATTTAGTATCAATGTATATTACCCAACAAACATCATAGGGCCTTGTCTTAGTTAGTCGCCAACACATATGGATATTCGCTCATATAATACTCTGACCTTGACTAGAAATCAAATACCGACAATGAACCATATTGGACCCACAAACATACAACCTACGAGCTTTTGGTTATATTCAAATATTTACATTATTTTGACTCGGGCCCACAGTTCATTTGACATACCTTTGCATTAACTATCGCCCCATCCAATGGCTACAAGTCTATCGCGCTACCCTTCAGTGATCTAATGGTAGTCGCACAATCACACTATCCGAAGGTTATCTCTCCAACCTCACGCAATGAACTGGGCCCGATACTTAAATCACCTTTATCATCCGATGGCAAGGACATCATCGCGCTAACATCAATGATCCAACGGATTAAAACACATATCGCGTGATTTAAATGAACGAGCATTAATTCACAAAATTCGTGCGATATAAATGGTTTTCCAAAACCATTCTTCTCCACGTGTCAGCCAACTACGTATATCGCGTTCGAAATTCAAATACAACTTACCACTTGTGAACTTGCGTGATACAGCCAGTATTCTAACCTCGGTTTCACTATTCACTGCAAGTTTCTGATCTCTCCTCTATTCAAGGTTCCGTCTACTTGCCTTTTTATTATAGTTCATTCGATTCAGGGCCTTTGCAGAGATTTAAAATGCTCCATCGCATAGCTTCCAAGGTTTAATTATAAAACCACACTATTGCTTCACCCATTATTCTCCTTCGGTCTTTTCTCGGCACATTCTTCATAGCCCATTGGTTGATAATTCGATGCAATTACATTCAAAAGCCCGGATTCCTATTCAACTATGCCCTTAACTTTCATAAGGGATCTTCGCCCATGAGAACAGAGACATCACTAAAACCCAATGCATACAAGAGTTTCAAATTTAGCCTTCTACTGAGAGGTTAATTCAATAATGAGAGGTAGTTTGGGGAATCGATCACTCTGTGATCGATTCACTGATACTAATCATGCTTCAAATTTTAACCACGCAGGCTTCAATATGCACTTCTCATATTGTTGAGGAAACCAAGACTAATCTTCAAAGGAATTTATATTTCTTGAAAAAAATGTACTTCCCACTCTCAAAAACGACGACTTTACTTGAAAATTTTGAAGTTATGAAAGATTATTTATTTTTGTTTTTTATTCTAAAAGACTCAAATTGAATTTAAAAAATATTCTTCTTTTGTTTATTCCAAATCATCTAGAAGAAGGAGATATTAAAGATATAAAAAAATACATTGGACGTAACGGGCCCAATAGTAAATAAAAAAACCAATTATTCCACATAATATAATGGCCGCTCAAAAATTCAAATGATCTAGTTGTTGCATGATATGCACCGCTAAGATTTATTGCAAATCCACATGAAATTCCCCAAGGATACCTTAAAAACTTTCCAAGATACTAATGGATAAGATAAAAAAAAACAATAGAAGGGCTTTCGTATGGTTACACAGAAACCCTTATATTTATGGATTAATCCAGAGTGTAGTTCGATAACTTGACTCATAACAATTTTATCTTATCACCATCACACATACGAAGATAGCTAAAATGAAACTTCCAACAACTCTTTGTTTTGCATAGATAATTGAAGCTTTTTGAGGAAGCCTTGTTATTGGTGCCCACGATCTTGTGCATATCTTTGCTTTCCGAATTGATGCACTAAGAATTTGTTAAGCTCAATTCTAATGGTTGAAGATGTACATTTGGGTCTCATACCACTTTTAAATTCTACCATAGATGCATACATGAGGCAATGTTAAGCTATTAGTACACTCTCATTTGTTGAGGTTAATTAGTATATAAGACTTTTATAAATGAATATCAATTGGTACCTTATTTGAATAAACTGCTTGAACAAAATGAGAACTCTATCTGATCATATTCTCCAACTCCTCTCCTGCTGAAAAGTACCTTTGTTACCGGGATACGAAGTTTCTCATCAAGAATTTATGCAATAAGTTTACACCAGCGTGAGTTCTACGAAAAAAATATAGATGGAGATAAATGTAAAAACAATATATCTAATATTATGAATGCAATTGTTTTCCTAAAAACATTCTTTCATTACTTACACTTTAGCTATTTTGTCATTAATCCTTTCAAACTTTACTACTGTCTCACTTAATTTGATAATCAAGAGCACAAATTCAATGAAAAAGTACTGCATAAAAACGAAAGAAAATGAGCATAAACATATAGTAACTATACCACGTATAATTAAATGCAGTATAAACAAAAAGAAAATGAGCATAAACATATAGTAACTAACTTTCGTTTTAGATTTATCGAGATGCTCAAAAGCATCCTTGACTAGAGTATTAGAAAAAGGCCTCATTCTTCAAAAAAACTTTCTTCCCCATATTCGCCTGTCAAGTCGTGCTTTCAAGTCTAGAAGTGATGACACCATGTCCTTGTCTTTCATTTCATCCACTACAATGCCTTGCCCGGTGCTTTCAATGTATGCCACTGAGAGCCGGCTGAAGTAGCTCAAAGCGCACTCACCCTTTTAAAAGAGAGAGTGCATAACGTGCTGAAAGGTACTGGAATGCGATTGGCATCCATGAGCAAAGTAAATCCCTAGGGAAATCATGATTTAGACAACTTATGTTAAATACATATGAACCAACATATTTCGAGATTTAGAGAGGGGATTTGACTCCATCGGTCATAAAGAATGGGCTTCATATATCAATTTATTTCCACATAGAAGAGACCATAATGATTAATTACATAGAACATCCAATCAATCAAACAAACATGGGAATTTCAACAATTAATATGAATGAATATCATATAACTCAATGGAAAAGATCCGCATTCCCAATCTCCATCGATTTTTTCCAAAAAAATACACGTGATTTGAATGGTAAAGTATGTGCAGGTCATCATTGTTTCTTTAGGTAAGACATTTCAACATGCAAATTGTATTTGGCACCTTCTGCACACAGTAACTTATGGACATACTCCCTTTATAAATGCAAACTCTTTAATTTTTCCCGGAATGAAAAATAAGAACAAAAATCTCAATTGAGGGTTTACACCAATCATGCAACCATTTTCCAGAACTTTGTTTGATTTTTTCTCGGAAAAGCGTGAAATGAAATGGAGACAGAAAAATTGAGTTTGCTATAAACTATGAGACACACATGAGAAATAGAAAACCATCGAGGTGCACCCACTTTGATCAATAATATTATACATATTTTACGGATTGCACTTCAATAGAATAACACAACTCTGCGCATAGTACATAAAGCTTCCATAGAAAATGTTACCACATAACCATGACCTGCTTGTGGCATGACAAACTACATTTTCTATTTCCATTTCAAGTGCATTCAGACTTTACAAAGAGCTTCGACCGAAAAGTCACCATCGGAACAATGCACTGCCAGGGAAAATTACGTAGATATGGTAAGCAATGCATAGTTTTTGTTTCAACTTTGCTCCAATGAATAAATCTTAGTGAATTTGATCAATAATGGAAAGCAATAATGCTGTGAATATCCGTGAATATACAAGGATGTCAAAGAAATGAGAGAGCCAAAAACGGGGGACATGGAGCGCGAATTCCAAAGAATTTTTTGAATTTTCAAAAGTCTGCCGGGTCAAGAATAGCGGGGTAAAAGACTCATTGATAAGCTTCAAGAAGGGCAATCCAGGAACTATAAGACAAAGCAAGGGAAAAGGATAGGGTTATAGTTTTATCCACAATACCATGATTAATTTTGGGGAGCTAGAGGAAGATTTTCGAGATTTTGTGTACGATGGGATTTTGTGCCCAGAATAAAAAGGTTCCTTTATTGACCTAATTCTTAAGTCTTGGGACGAACATCTTTATGGTTGGTTTGCATATGAGAAGCTAAGGAACCTCTTGCTTCTTCCACTGCTGATTATAAACCTTCCTAGATACCATTCTTACGTGTAAGTAATTCTTAATGTATGAATGCTAGCTATTGTAACAAATAGACTTGAAGATCATCTTCTTCTGTAGTAGCCATCATTGAAAGACATTATTGGAAGCCAAATCAATACTCTTGATAGATTCTCTTTTCATTTTACAAGTAAGTTATCCTCTATGCTCTATGTACATGCAATCCAAAGAGTCTATATCCTAATTTGAGACTATGGTACGAAGCATCTTTCAAAGGATTACTGTAGGTTGAATCCTAAAGGAATGCAAGAACCAAAGAGTGAAAGAATAAATCCTACATCTCTTTGAAGCTAATCTCTCGTACCAAGTTACTGAAACAAGCACTTATGATGACACCAAACAGTTACATGTGACTATACATGACATTCGATACAATATTCTTTGTGCATTTATGGAAGAAGATGAAAGAATATCCAATGAAGTTTGAAACCTCTTAACCATCTATTATAACTCGCTCTTGCTTAAGGTTGAAGGTCAAGTTTATGATAATCATCTTTACAAAAAGGATAAATATTTTATGGGCAAATGAAGGTAAAAATGAAGCGAACGAGCAATTTGGAAGAGTACTCAGTATATATGTGACATGTGATTTGAAGTATGTCAAAAGATCATATGACAATAAATTTGTTAAGAAGCATCTAATCTCAAAACATTGGGAGAATTGTTTATAATAGAAAACACGAGAAGCATTCACGATAGATCTGAACACCATGACTTCTTTGGTGGCATCCGAATCTTTTATGGCATTATAGTATCTTGATTTTTGTCAACACTCGACATACAAATTTTGAAATCTTTGTGGCATTATGCCTATGTGGTAGTTGAGTTCTATGAAATATCTACTCTCTTTATATGATTATTTTGTGGCACTGATTCATTGTGCTAAAGCGAATGTCAAAAGGGTACATAATGATGCTAGTCAGAGACACCTTTTCAATAACTTAGAAGTAGCCCTCGATCGAGTAAAACCCTACTAGTTGAAGATACATGAAGAATTTCAAAAAAATGCCTTTCAACATAAAAATGCCTTCAATAGAGGCCTACTGCAGAATTAACGGTAGCATTCTCTTGTATGCTCACGAAAATAGAAAACCCTCAAAGATACGATGCAACAACACTCTACCGGCGGTCAACTTAATTTACAACGAGAATAAACGCTAACGAAACTCTACCGCAACGTCAACTTAGTTTCCAATAGAACATTGATAAATCATAGACAGAAGTAATACATTGTACAACACTGAACGCTCCATTCCCCTCGATTTCTATATGTAGTACATAACATTCAATCTTGGTTAAAAATATTATGCGCAAATGTGTTAGTTTTAAGTAAATAGGTGACATATAGCTTATTCGAAAGTTTTGTCCAAGCATCGAGTAAATAGGGAGATAATCCCCGAGATTTTAATAGATGTTCAGCGCATAAAATATGTCAAATCTCTTTTGCTATATCACGTCTTTGAGGAAAGCTGCAAGTAAGACAGGTCAAAAGTATGGCGGCTTCAATAGAACCAAACCTCAATATAGGGTTGCGATTAGGTCAGGGGTTTAAACTGATTCAAGTCTTAATAAAAAGGCTACAGCTTACATAACCGAGGCTCTTATGGTATATCTCTATCATCGATAATGAAAAACATTAAATTCTCTTGAGCATGGTAATAGAACTAAATTTGTTTACAATGATCCACACAAGATATCCATTCATTTCTAGAAGTGTTAACGAGAAAAAATAGAAAGTCATGTGTAACAAAGTATTATGAAAAAGACTTCAAGAAACCAAACTTAGCATGAATATCCTAAAAGCTGAAGTTGAAACATCGTCTCTCGAAGGTGTGGTGGATGTATGCAATCCTACATTCAACATTGATACAAATGCTCAGCAGTTAAAAAGATGAACCAAATAATAGCATTCAAAGGAAAGACTAGGATGTCACCATTTCTACTGCTATCCTTGAAAAGAAGGAGAGATTACTTAAATGCTTTTGTGTTTTCCAAGGTGGACTTGAAGACCATGTTCATCTGGGAATGAGCCTCGAAAATGAACTTTTGTTTTTGGATTCGTGATATAGAAGGACGAGTGTTGTCTAAAAAAATAGTGAAATGGAGATCCCATAGAGGGCCCTCCACCTTTTACCACCCATGGATTTTGAAATGAGAAAACTTTCATCCATAAATATGAAGTCCAAAGAATGTAGAGGCGAGTTGACACCCTTGCTTGAAAGCTACTATGTTAATGTATATAATAGACCCCCGAGATGATCATTTGAGATCTCATATAGGGTCATAATTATAGAGATCACCAGAAAGCATAGGGGAGAGGTATACCTTGACCTCTCAAATAGTAGGTTTCTTCCAACTATACGAAAGGCTTAACGAGGGTGTCCATGGATCAACAATATACTTACCACTTTTCTTCCTCGATAGCATGATTGGGAGGATTGAAAAATAGTCAAAAGATACGGTGATTCCATTTGCCACGACTAAACCCTTAAACTTGCAATTTCTTCCTCTCTTGTCCATGGAGATAAATTTATCGCCTCTTCTAGAAAAGAGTTTGAACATGGTGTATCCCAACATGGTAGTCTCGCAATTTATTGATTCGGAGAGTCAGGGATGTATGCGGGGAGGTGGAGGGAATTGAGTGAACTACCATACTAAGAAAGGGAGAGTACATGAGTATTGAAGCCGGGTATTGCTTTCCCCGGTTGAACACTTACGATTACTTAACGTAATGGGTTTTACATATTAAAATTGTATTCATACTAAGAGAAGCCAAAATAATAGAGATTAAATTTTCTAGATCCAAATACCCAATTTCCATAAAATCAGAAAAATTGGGTTAAAACGGTTTGCATAATTGATATTTCAAAAACTAATGTCGGGAACAAGTACGTAGCTAGCTTAAACCTAACAAACGCACTTTTGAATTGGATGTTCATGGCATGTTGTCCAGCCCCCATGTTAGTTAGATTGGAATTACACCTTGCAATTTGATAAGAGTTTGTATTGCTTGATGAACAAAATGCAACTTTAATTGCAACCAAAAAAAGGCAATCCTCTTACGAGAGTCCATAAAGGTGGTAGTTCTATATGGCCGAGGCTTCACTTGAACAAACATGTACATGCCATTACATTTTTGAGATCTGCTCTTTCCAAACGGAAGTTGTGGCTTAAAGGATGAAATGCATGCTCAAGAGTTCAACTGTGAGGCAAAAACTTGAGAAATTTAAAGAAATTGCACCTAAAATTCTCGGTAACACCTACCTTCATTGGAAATGGCACCTTTGGTACATATAAACAATATTAAAAATGAATTGATGAGAAATAAAGAGGAAGAAAAAATTGGACTCAATGCACGGCTTTAGACTGCAAGATGAGAAATAAAGGCACGTTGACAGGCCATCTCACACATAGACTTGCAATCGAGACAATGCAATTTTATGGCAAACAACGAGTGCACATTGATCATGGGTTCAAATCAAATTAAGCGACTTTCGAGAATAGCTGCCACTCTATACTAGATGTGTTGAGGAAGGAGAAGGGATTACACAAGGATTTCCCTTTCAAAAGCAAAAATCCATTTACTCTTGTATGTATGTCAGATGCATCACAATCAACACTTTCGGCGACATTAACCATGTGCTAATCTATAATTCTAAACTTGAACAAATATGCATGAAAGAAAATATGAAGTTGTGTCGGATTTCATGAGTGAACGTCGAGGAGAATTTGGAAGATTCAAATGGATGACCCTACGCTATAAATCTAGCACACCTCAGATGAAACCTAGCATTCTCGCTCTAAGATGAGGGTGCTGAAGCGATGAACGTAGAGTCTTGAAGGGGTACAGCTGATGGGACCAAGCTACGTTAGTAGAGGCCAAAAGTGAAGTAATCATACTGCACTACAACTCAAAGACATTAGTCACTGCCAAGTGTAGCATGCCAATGGAGTTGTCCCTAAAGCGAAAGTGTGAATGGTGATCACACTGCAAGATGCAGACAAGATCTAGAGGATCGAGTAGCATGTTAGAACACGATACTGATTTTTTAACGTTTTAGATAGTTGTATTATATAGTGTAGATGAGACATTAAAAGTATCAAATTTACGCGTAGCGATTATAGATTGCACTTGATTAATTATATTATACGGTTGCTCAAAAAATCGGTTAAAGATTGAAACTTTGGGACTAAAATGAATACAATGTTTCCCGGGACTAGAAATTGTGCCTTATAAATAATTTTAGTTTGCGAGGAGGTATATTTTTCCCGAGAAAGAGATTGTAAATATGGTTGTAGAGGGCTTGGTTAGTTTATATGATCAGATTTTACTATATGCATGCTCAAACAACGAGGTGATGCGAATGACATGGGGAAAATATCAGAAAAGCCAGAAATACGGAGAACTAAAGCTCATCACCAACTCAAAAAGTTAACGACTTTACATGATGTAACCGTGAAATCGTAAATGGAGAAATCATAGTAACAATAAAGTAACCTATGTAACAATAAAGTCGGATTTATCTGCGAGTGGTAAATGGAGAAATCATAGTGAGACAACGGAAACATGCAGAGTTGCTTACAATCAAATAGATGAAAAAAACACATACTAAAAAACCTAGATAATAATCATGAACAAGCTTAATATTGAATTATGATACATGCAAAGGAACTTACAAAATGTGACATTACTGAACCCGGTCAAGTGCACAAGCAAAAATATCTTGGACATGCACACACTGGTTGACAAGCATTCGTATTGCTCATGATGCAAGAGGATTTGTGCACACTAGCATAGCGAAGTCAATCAAAATCCATACATTACTCTATACTAATAAATACGAAGTAAGTGATGTAGAATTTTTACTCTAAGATGCATTCTTATGATAATGTTAGAACATATGTTGAAAATGTCAGAAACATACTTTGAATAAGCTCCTCTTCGTTTCAAGAACAATTTGTTGAGTCGATGAAGCTCGGGAACAAGCCTCACGATGCGAAGAGTAGCAACTAAAGTCGACGATTGAATTTTTTGTTTGCCTACGTTGGATCGAGGAGGAGTTTTTTCTCCGAGATTAAATCGCTCCAATAAATTGACTTCTCTACTAAACAAGGTCAACCATGTGAAGGTGGAAGCTCTTATGCCCTCTCACATCACTCTCAATTCCCCAATACCCAATCTATATTTCATTTTTTACTTTCATGAGCATAAAAAAAAATATTCGATAACTACAATAAAAAACAATTCAACAAAAAGTACGCAAGGAAACATTGAAATTAGTGTTTGACATAAAAATAGTATGATAAATGAGTTTTTTATACTATAAAAAACATTCCAAGTATGGTACGCGTTTGTCTTATAATAATAAAATATTTTTACATTATCAAAAATTTTCTTTTTCTTCTTCCTATTTCTAAAAGCTCCTAATTACATCATAAATATCATCGTGCTCTCGCTCTTCGTTTCATGCCTTTCGACCGCATAGCTCGACACTAGTACGTGTAGTCACGATGATCCGGTCATCATCCGAGTGACGAGGGCATCGCCTACAACGCAGATAATATTAAATTTTAATTGTCGACTTTTAAATATCATTGAACTAGTTCGGTAATATTAATAAAAAAAATTGCATGAGATTGTTTACACAGTCGCACTAGTTATCGATCGTGTAGAATTTGTGCCTTATCTTCACTCTCTGCAGTGGTAAGATCCTCAAGGAAATGTTCCTCATCATTTTAAACAAAAAACGTTATAAGGACAACCATAAAGGTATAATTAGAAAAAAAATATACAGTAGAGGGAAATTAATTACGATCACGGCCCTCAGCGATAGTAGCATTGTCGGCTCGGTCCCCACTACAATGATCGGGTTGCACATGAGGAACATCTACATACGGCATCTACAAGCGGGTTATTTGCCTCGTCGGCAGGTGTTGCTCCCACAGTTTAAAAACAAAGTTGTTAGACATTAAATTTAAGGACGAAAACAAACATATTGAAAGGTTAACGTTTTACCTTATCGAGGGCATTATGGATCTTGGGACCCCTTTGAAGCTTCACGACGTTCAAGTACGGCTTGATAGCGAAAATAGGAAGCGATATTTTTTATCTTCCTCTTTGTAGTTGCTGTTTCGAAGTCATCACCCTACATTACATATGATTTTTTGTATTTTTTAATGTTATTTGATGAGGATTACAAAAATGTTGGAAGGCGATACAATTAATTATAAGATGTTTAGCTACTTACAATTCTTGCGGCTAATTTCAAGTAGCCACCCACAGCCTAGCTTGTGATGGCCCTTTTTTTCAATCCTAGCTTTGGTACTTGCCTTTGAGGTGTGTCGTGAAACCTATCATAAAAAGATTGAAGTCAATGATATATGACATAGCACACTTTTATTTTAGACATCAGAAAAATTAAAAGCTATTGAATTAAAAGTTGCTAATTTACCTTGCTTGAGGTCCGATTGGCATTTTTCCTTCTTTCTTTGCCCTTTTCTCTTTTCTATCATGGATGAGTGCTCTCCACTCACTTTTTGGAACAGTGAGAGGACGCTCATATCTAGGGTTATATTGCAATTGCATCCTATAGGTGTCCCTGGTATATTTCAAATATTTTCTAGCTACCCGAGCCAGCGTGCAGCCATATGTCCACCCCAAAAAGGGCTTCTAGATAATGCTAGAAGTTCTTTTTATCGAATTGGAGATTACGGGAATTCCACCTTATTTGTATGGATTTGGGCCAAAAATTACCCAATGCATGGCTCTTCAAAAACTTTGTAGAACTCATTGTTTCCTACACGGAAAATATATATACTTATATATTATCATTAATTTAAAAATAAAAATCATGATAAAATATGTTTTAGATAGAGTACATGAAATAGTTAAAAAATATTAAAACTTTGCACAGGGAGTTGTACATGTACTTTATAGGGACACAGCTTCATCGTTCACCAACAATGTGTCATTAATGGTCCCCGTGGATCGCGCACGTGTAGCTCGAGGGAAACGCTAATAATGTAGTTGGCGGTACTGCCAGCCTCATCACTTTGCCAACACGTTCGGCGGTTGGGCGGGTGTTTGCTTGGGCAAGATGTGTTTCTTGGGCGGCACCTAAAGAGGTGAAAGGTGTACAAGAGGGGTTCTTTGAGCAATCTCTTGCCCTTGTGTCCCACTACCACCAACATGAGTTCGACCAAAGTGTCGAGGAAAACGTCTACATACAAAGAAATTTTTGTTAGTTTAGTCAATGTAAAAAATTAAAATCAAAGCCATCACAATTCATCTCATGCATAACAAAAAAAATATCCTTTTGATTTTTTATTATTTCTTTGATATGTTTTAGTTGGGTCATAAGTTGTTTTATCCTCTCTTAAAGTTTCGGGTGTTTTGAGGTGACGTCCACAAAGTATCAGAATTCGACCTTGCATTTCGCACCTTTTTTTCGCAGCAAAAGGCATCATGGAGATAGGGATGAAGAAACGACTCTTCCTCATAGGGGAATCATCGGGCGTACCATGGCCAGAGTGTACCGCATATTTAAACAAAATTAATATTATTTCAATTATGTAAATAACTAAAATCCCTCCCGAAAGATAAAGCAATCGCTAGCACTTTACATGTTCTTCCCCTTTGGCCCCCTTTACTGCGATCATCCAGTCTCGGGGTTGTTCTGTCTATTTGCCGATTAATTTCTTTGCCACATTGAAATAAAATTATAAATCTAAAAAACTTGAAAACAATATCTAACTTGAAAACTACAAAATGAAAAGACTGAAATAATTTCTAATAAGACACTGGGAAAGACAAAGTTAGATTAGAGTCTCAAATATGCCTTGTATTGAGATTCAATCATAGAAACATGTCATTGCACATTAAGGCACCCAAACAAGAGATGAGTTGACAATGAGACTAAACCGGGTTATTTGTAGTGAAATTTTAAAATCTCAAAAGGTATATTAATTATCGAAAACAAATCATCTTCATAATTAACCTCTTAAAAGAAATCGAAAAATCAAGAGGTAATATTACCATATTAAATATGGATTCATGTTAATGGAATATGATCCAAGTTTGGAGTTACACACCTATATGACATGATATCAAATCTTTGATGGTTCTAATAACTCCTTTATTCTCACTAAGACCTGCCTCTCTTCTTGTTTAACATTATTTTCCCATTAGACCCTATCTATCATCTAGTTTTTTGTTCTCTTGTGTTGCTAACTCACATGTAAGAGATAATTATTTGGTATCTATTAATTACCTTCTGCTCGAGGAGCTTCTTTAGTGTGCAATGATGCCTAAGGTTCACACAACATTTGAGCTTCAAGAAATAAATGAGATAGAGGTTTGAGCTTGATGATAGTAAAGAATCCTCTTGGAACACCTAGTGGATGTCATACCTCTATATAAAGATTTTGATACATTAGAGCCACAACATAAAACACATGCGAGATTGGGAAGGAGGGAAAAACCAAGACCTTATATGAAGAAAAATCACGATATATGACCCTATATTAAAGGCCGACTCTTTGAGCGACTACGTTTGTGGTAGGAACTTATACTTGAGAAAGAAAAAAATCTCCATTTTAGGAGTTGTATCGGTAGAAAGATTACCGGATGACATTTTGTGGTGACAATTATATGTATGAAGTCTCAGAAAAAAAAGGGAAGAGTAGGTTCCACTTAGAGTATTTGATAGAGAAAAATTAAATATGAGAATAGAATTCGAACTTTGAATAGAAAAGTGGAATGAATTGTGATTCTAGACACTACACGAAGTCTTAGAATTCTTTGTTGAGGGCTAGAAATGAAGACTTGGTAAAGGAGACATAATATTTAAAACAAAAAGTCAAATGTTAGAGGATGCATGCCTTAGCATATATGAAAACTAAACATAGGAGGGACAAGAGGCAATTGAAGAAGATTCAAAGGACACAAGATCAAAAATCAACATCCTAATGAAAAAGTGATGGAGTTAGGGCTTCAAAATTTTGGTTTTATGAGTCATTTGCGTCACACCCCCTATTTGTGTGAGGACTTACACTGATGAAGTTGGAGTTTGGGGAATGTAAATATTATAAAATGTCTCATTTTTTTATTTAATACCCTCACCACTCCCTATTTTACCAATTTTGAAGGATATGCCTAGTATTTCCATGCTCTTTTGATGTAATGTCGGAGGATTTGAGTACAAGTTGCTTATTGTTCGACAATGTGGTAGGTACATATTTAATTTGGATCAAAATGCCTCATTTATTATATTTTTATAGTTTAAAACTTTTACAAGTCACTTACATGAAAGATAGGTGTAGCTCTTGTACTCATTTTTGGTGTTCCTTAACTAGTCATGGGATTGATGCACATGTTACGGGATTCTTGCACTAGTTACGAGGTTTGTGCACACATTTGCAAGGCACAAGACTATTGGTTATTGGAGATATATAAAGGGGATCGTGGCCAAATTTGGATGATTGAGATATTTGTGAATATATCTATGAAATTATGAGATTGAAGGAATGTGTGCACCTACCCCACCCACTGCATTCAACATAGTAGCTTGAGGGAGGAAGTAAATTTTTTTCCAAAAGAAACCCTCACACAATGGACCAAATATTTTTTCGTTAGATAATGGTTGTCTTAGATTGAGTCATCGGAGGGACGTTGTTTCCACATTTTTCTTTATATGTGATTGGCTTCATTTGGCGTAGATTTGTAATGCAATCAAATTTTATAACATGAGATTAAAGCTTAGAGATAGGTTAGTGATGTTATGGTATGGTTGAATTGTTAGTTTGAAGTCCGGCATCACTTTTTCTCGGTTGGGTATGAATCACTAAGCTCATCTATGTATTGACATACGGAGACTTCATTAATACATAAGCTAAATGCTAGGTTCTTCTCTATTATTTGTCATTTTTTATGTGATGATCTATTGTGTTACGTAATCTAATATCGCTTTAAGAGGGTGCAATATGAGCTGAGTCAAGGCCCAACAAACCAAGCTTGACATGCCTCCATTCAGAATAGTATCATGTGGTTTTTTAATACCATATCTAGTGTGATTTTCTTATGGTGTGTTTTATCTACTATCTGCAATCTAGTTTAGTTGTCTTTACGCTTTCTGTATTTTTCTATATATATCTCCTTTATACCTTGGTTTTTATGTTATTCGACATGAAGATCTAAAGGAGAATCACCATAAAGTGAATGAAATAGTTTAGTTTCTTTCATATAAACTAGGTTGCACAAATCAAATCTCTAGCACGATTATATTTCGTATATGGTTAATTGGAGAGAGATATTAATGTGATGGGACCTCAGGTGCTTGGCAATCGCTGGAGACACTTGCCCACCCAAGTCATTGCCGAGAGAGGGGCACTCAAATCACATATTTCATCGCATCAAATGAATTTACTCCATGTGCAAGTCGAAGATCCAACACTTAATTCTCATACGCGCCTCCATATGCTCCTCATTGGCTTACGGCCTTCGGCTCTCATCAATCGAGGTGTTATTGCGAGGGGCGATCTTCGATGTAATTCCAATCGAGAAATTTGTAAAAATGGAGAATTGGCTGCGGCTATTCGGGCGTCCTCCTACGATGCACTATATGTGTGCTCTCCAGAGCCACGGGCTCCCCAATCGACGCACGGCTATAGGGAAGAAGAAGCATGTTGAGCTGCTGTCTTATGACCTTGGCGATGGTCTACACTTCTCCTCGTTCACAGCCTTTGATCAAATGTCTACTTATATTTCTCCCGAATATTCTCTTTAACCAAACCTCTTTCACTCACGATCCTCCATCACCTATTTTTTCCCTCATGACGAGAGGGCGGATTCCATGCCTCGCTTACGTCAACGTATGCGTTGCCACTGAGGAGTAGCACCGAAAGCCAACCCTTGCGTACGCCCTCAAGCTCCCACCTCTCGAGTCGTCTTTTCAATCCGGTGAATCTTTCTGCGGCCATTATCCCTAATACCAAAGAAGTGGGAGGGGTCGTTTCCATGAAACTGAGCCATCGCTTGGGCTCCTACGCTACCTCTCGTCCCCACCGCTCGGGCCTCTCCCTCGCTCCAAACTACACATTTCTCTTTCAATTGTTCCTTGAATCACCCTCACATAAACCTGCCTCAATTACGGTTGCTTTCGAAAAGAGGCCCAGGGCGGGGAAGGCCAGAGCCACTCATCGCAGACGGGGCGAGTACGGAAGCTCGGGTTTCGGACCATCGGACGGGGTCATTGAACAAGCAGAGGCAAGGATGCACATTTTAGCAAGGTTCGTGAGAGGGAGATGACTCAAGGTGATCTAGGGACCATCCATGCAAGAAGTGGCTCCCACTGAGAACTTTGTCAAAGAAGGATTAAAGATATGGCTACATGCGGTGTCGCATTGTTGAAGAACCGCTTTGATGAGTAATTGTTCTTTTCTTGTACGGTTTTAGGTGGCTTCAGAGGCCCATTCTCTTGCGGGCTTGTTTTTTATTATCTAGATATATGTCGGTCTATAGTTTTGTTTTTACAAGTTATAATCGATGCTAATCTTCGAGAGGAATCCATAAACTGTTACCCTACGAAGAGACGGCTGTAATAGTACGAGAATTGTTGAGTGGTTTCCTTGTGGGCGGTCGTCTTTTTTGTCATCCATTTTGTCGAAGTATGCCACAGGTACTGAGGCACAGACTCGAGCTTCGGCCATGATGTAAATTATTTATCTTGTTAATAGATTAAACTAACTTAGAAAAAAAATATTTTGTATATGGTTAGTGGTAAATATATAGGTTTAATGTCGAGTTTTGTTTTTGGGTATTTCTAATTATCAAAGTTAATAATAGTAGCTAATCACATATAAACCCATTTTTTTTAGGCATATATTGAGATCATATGATAGGATATGTGATCATCATGCATGAGAGTGAGTCAAGGCCTATTGCGGGGGTGGGTAGATCAAGCGCTACCTTAGATTACAATAAAACCAACATTTTGTCGATAGAAGGATATTCCCAACAATACAAGACATGTGAGGAATCCAAAGCGACATTACACAACCACAATAATAAATTCCCTATTTTGCATATTATTTTTAACACAAATTACTTGTTTCCAAAGTCCTTTGATGGATCCTGACTCGCCTGAGAAAATTTTTAAGAGGAGAGCCATATTAAGAGAGTCACGATGTCTTTATTCCCCCAACCACACGAGGCGAACGTGGGAGTATTAATCAAATACATGCTAACCAAATGGATTTTCCTTTATATACTTGTGCCAACCAAAAAAATACGAGAAATAATGGTTTGTAATCCGTTGATAACACCCTTTGAGTAGCTTGAAGATGCACATCGAGTAGATGGGGATGCTATGAAGGATGGATTTTTATCGAGTCTACCCATAAGAGATATCCACTTTTTTATCTAGTGTTTGAAAGCGCCCTTCTCAATTTTATAAATGAGCCAACCCAAATCATAGATTTTGTAACCATTCGAGTTTCAATATAAGCCCCAAGTATTGAAACCCCCCCCATCCATATTAACAAGAAATTGCAAATTTTTATAACATTCGGGACATTACGGCTAAAGGATTGGTGTATGCTTACCATTTGGTGGATTCGAACCAACGGGTCCCACCTGCTAAACCCACCGAAAGAACTGCTTGCTAAACCCCTCGAACCAACGAACAATTGAAAGGTTGAACAAACGGTCGAACTCTCAGACACCGTTGCGGAGATAATGAGAAATCGATTAGGTGAGAATCGAACTCTCGAGCGTCGTTGAGAGATAGTAAGAAATGGGTCTATGAAAAGATTTACATAAAAAGAGAGCGCGTGGGTAATGAAATGGATTGGTTTGGTGTGATTTTGTAAAAAGGAGCACATGGGTAATGAAATGGATTGGTTTGGTGTGACATCCACTAGATATATCGGTACACATTCCTTCGATATTAGTATATGAGGATAAGTATTTTCATACCCTGATTCCTCTTGTGTTTTTGACCATATATGTTTTATCGATATGATTTACTGATTGATCCTCTAGGGTTGAGATGTTAACCCCTTCTTTACTAGAAATTGTCCCAACTTGCACATGAACTTCTACCTTTACATTTTTACCACAATTTTAGTGACATCCCCCTGCGCTTGAGGTTTTTATGTAACTAATTGTATATATGTGTTTCCTTTTTATAATGTTTAAAGTTTGAAAGACATACTGGAGAATTTTAATTATTAGTACTTTATTACGGCTGATAATGAATGATTGCAAAATTTTATTTTAGATGTTTATAACAAATAAGAGGAGGTTTGGAAAATTAATGTTGGAATACATTTGGTTGAAAGCAGAGAGATGAGGCTTTGCAAATTGATGGTGAATATTAATTACACTAGTAATAAGCCTTAGGCGTCCCAATTTGAATAATTATATTCTATTGTGAAACTATGGAGTTGGCCAATTAATTATTTCCATAAAAGATAGGATGTTTCCCTTTAGGAGTGGGAGAAAAAGAAGGCCCATTAATGATGTTACCAACAAGGCCCATTAATGATGTTATTAGCATATAAGGATAAGTATTTCCTTACAATTCCTCTTGTGTTTTTGACGCATATGTGTTTTATCGATATGATTTACAATTGATCCCTCTAGGTTGAGATGTTAAACCCTTCTTTACTACACATAGTAACTTGCACATGAACTTCTACCTTTCATACACACACTGAAATTTTGACATCCCCTACGCTTGAGGGATTTTTATGTAACTAATTGTATGTATGTGTTTTACTTTTTATAATGTTTTAAAGTTTGAAAGACATATGGAGAATTTAATTATTGTAGTACTTTATTACGATAATAGATGATTGTACAAATTGTATTTTAGATGTTTATAACAAATAAGAAGGTTTGGAAAATTAATCGTTGGAATACATTTTGGTTGAAAACGAGATGAGGCTGAAAATTGATGGTGAATATTAATTACTACTAGTAATAAGCCTTAGGCATCTAATCTAAATAATTATATTTATTGTGAAACTATGGAGTTGGCAAATTAATTATTTCCATAAAAGATAGGATGTTTCCTTTAGGAGTGGGAAAATAAGGCCCATTAATGATATTTACCAACAAGGGCCCATTAATGATGTTATTGGTATATAAGGATAAGTATTTTCATACAATTCCTCTTGTGTTTTGGACCATATTTGTTTTATCGATATGATTTACAATTGATCCCTCTAGGTTGAGGGAACGTTAACCCCTTCTTTCACTACACATTGTAACTTGCACATGAACTTCTACCTTTCCTGCTTTACCTTGAAATTGTGACATCCCTCGCTTGAGGTTTTTATGTAACTAATTGTATGTATGTGTTTTACTTTTTATAATGTTTAAAAGTTTGAAAGACATATGGAGAATTTAATTATTAGTACTTTATCACTGATAATGAATGATTGCAAAATTGTATTTTAGATGTTTATAACAAATAAGGAGGTTTGGAAAATTAATGTTTGGAATACATTTTGGTTGAAAACATATGAAAGTTTTGCCAAATTGATGGGTGAATATTAATTGCACCTAGTAAACAGAAGCCTTAGACATCTAATACGAATAATTATATTTATTGTGAAACTATGGAGTTGGCCAATTAATTATTTCCATAAAAGATAGGATGTTTCCTTTAGGGAGTGGGAAAAGAAGGCCCATTAATGATGTTACCAACAAGGCCCATTAATGATGTTGATTGAGTGCCATATAAGGATAAGTATTTTCATACAATTCCTCTTGTGTTTTTGACCATATGTGTTTTATCGATATGATTTACAATTGATCCCTCTAGGTTGAGACGTTAACCCCTTCTTTACTACACATTGTAACTTTGCACATGAACTTCTACCTTTCATGCACAGCACCACGAAGTTGTGACATCCCCTCGCTTGAGGTTTTTATGTAACTAATTGTATGTATGTGTTTTACTTTTTATAATGTTTAAAGTTTGAAAGACATATGGAGAATTTAATTATTAGTACTTTATCACTTGATAATGAATGATTGCAAAATTGTATTTTAGATGTTTATAACAAATAAGGAGGTTTAGAAAATTAATGTTGGAATACATTTGGATTTGAAAACATATGAAATTTGCAAATTGATGGTGAATATTAATTACCTAGTAATAAGCCTTAGGCATCTAATCCGAATAATTATATTTATTGTGAAACTATGGAGTTGGCCAATTAATTATTTCCATAAAAAAGATAGGATGTTTCCTTTAGGAGTGGGAAAAGAAGGCCCATTAATGATGTTACCCATGAAGGCCCATTAATGATGTTATTGGTATATAAGGATAAGTGATTTTCATACAATTCCTCTTATGTTTTTGACCATATGTGTTTTATCGATATGATTTACAATTGATCCCTCTAGGTTGAGACGTTAACCCCTTCTGTTACTACACATTGTAACTTGCATGAACTTCATACCTTTAATGCACACCCTGAAATTGTGACATCCCCCTCGCTTGAGAAGTTTTTATGTAACTAATTGTATATATGTGTTTTACTTTTTTTATAATGTTTAAAGTTTGAAAGAAATATGGAGAATTTAATTCATTAGTACTTTATTAACGATAACGAATTATTGCAAAATTGTATTTTAGATGTTTATAACAAATAAGGAGGTTTGGAAAATTAATGTTGGAATACATTTTGGTTGAAAACATTTGAGGCACGTAAATTGATGGTGAATATTAATTACCTAGTAATAAGCCCTATGTAGGCATCTAATACGAATAATTATATTTGTTGGGGAAACTATGGAGTTGGCCAATTAATTATTTCCATAAAAGATAGGGGTGTTTCCTTTAGGAGTAGGAAAATAAGGCCCATTAATGATGTTACCAACAAGGCCCATTAATGATGTTATTGGGTATATAAGGATAAGTATTTTCATACAATTCCTCTTGTGTTTTTGACCATATGTGTTTTATCGATATGATTTACAATTGATCCCTCTAGGTTGAGATGTTAACCTCTTCTTTATTACACATTGTAACTTGTACATGAACTTCTACCTTTCATGCACACCCTGAAATTGTGATATCCCCTCGCTTGAGGTTTTTATGTAACTAATTGTATATATGTGTTTTAATTTTTATAATGTTTAAATTTTGGAAGACATATGGAGAATTTAATTATTAGTACTTTATTACTGATAATGAATGATTTCAAAATTGTATTTTAGATGTCTATAACAAATAAGGAGGTTTGGAAAAATAATTTTGGAATACATTTGGTTGAAAACAGATGAGGCTGCAAATTGATGGTGAATATTAGTTACCTAGTAATAAGCCTTAGGCATCTAATCTGAATAATTATATTTATTGTGAAACTATGGAGTTGGCCAATTAATTATTTCCATAAAAGATAGGATGTTTCCTTTAGGAGTGGGAAAAGAAGGCCCATTAATGATTTTATTAGTATATAAGGATAAGTATACAATTCCTCTTGTGTTTTTGACCATATGTGTTTTATCAATATGATTTACAATTGATCCCTCTAGGTTGAGACGTTAACCCCTTCTTTACTACACATTGTAACTTGCACATGAACTTCTACCTTTTGCACACCCTGAAATTGTGGCATCCCCTCACTTGAGGTTTTTATGTAACTAATTGTATATATGTGTTTTACTTTTTATAATGTTTAAAGTTTGAAAGACATATGGAGAATTTAATTATTAGTAATTTATTACTGATAATGAATGATTTCAAAATTGTATTTTAGATGTTTATAACAAATAAGGAGGTTTGGAAAATTAATGTTGGAATACATTTGGTTGAAAACAGATGAGACTGCAAATTGATGGTGAATATTAATTACCTAGTATGAAGCCTTAGGCATCTAATTTGAATAATTATATTTATTGTGAAACTATGGAGTTGGCCAATTAATTATTTCCATAAAAGATAGGACGTTTCCTTTAGGAGTGGGAAAAGACGGCCCAATAATGATGTTACCAACAAGGCCCATTAATGATGTTATTAGTATATAAGGATAAGTATTTTCATACAATTCCTCTTGTGTTTTTGACCATATGTATTTTATCGATATGATTTACAATTGATCGCTCTAGGTTGAGACGTTAACCCCTTACTTACTACACATTGTAACTTGCACATGAACTTATACCTTTCATGCACACCCTTAAATTGTGACATCCCAACACTTGAGGTTTTTATGTAACTAATTGTATATATGTGTTTTACTTTTTATAATGTTTAAAGTTTGAAAGACATATGGAGAATTTAATTATTAGTACTTTATTACTGATAATGAATGATTGTAAAATTGTTTTTAAGATGTTTATAACAAATAAGGAGGTTTGGAAAATTAATGTTGGAATACATTTGGTTGAAAACAGATGAGGATGCAAATTGATGGTGAATATTAATTACCTAGTAATAAGCCTTAGGCATCTAATCTGAATAATTATATTTATTGTGAAACTATGGAGTTGGCCAATTAATTATTTCCATAAAAGATAGGATTTTTCCTTTAGGAGTGGGAAAATAAGGCCCATTAATGAGCTAGAAATTACCTGCCACCTATTGGTGAGGTGGAGGTAGTTACCAACTACAAAAATGAGTGGTAGATGGGAAATAGACAAAGATACTTTTTATATTTTTTTTGTCTTCTTGTTCGAGGGGACTCACGATGTCTGAGGAGAGGTTGTAAGAGAAGAAAGTGAAAAGGAAAACACAAAAGTATATTTGCAAGCCTGTGCTTGAGGGGATAACTTCGAGGAGAAGTATCAAGGTTGGGTGGAGCCAAGTATTCAAACATATATTTTCCAGACAACAAATTCAAGTCATTATTCTTGCCTTATATTATGTTTTGAAGAGTAAAATACATAATTATGTTATGCTTCTACTTCTACGTAGCTTATACACTGCTAGAAATAATGACAAAATGAAAGAATTAGAACAATTGTTCCTTATTTTATTATTTCTAAGAGTGTTTTGAAGAAATAGGTAAAAAGAAAAAAATAACATCTCTGTATCAATATTCTTCTTTTGTATCCTCTTGTTCTTCATCCAACTGATCGACATCTATACCAACATCTGATTCAGAAACGGTGTTTTAATGATCGAACATGTCATCATCATCATCAATTATGTCATTTTCAATAATATCCTCATCGACATCATCATCAATAATTGCTGCCTCATCTCCTATGCCTGGTTCATCTTCTAATATATCTTCTTCATCTGTCAATGCATATTCCTGCTCATCTACCACTGCATCATCTTCTTCTTGATCAATATCATCTTCTTCCTCTACAGTATACTCTATTGGACTTCCTCTTGGATCATATCTAATAGAAAATGACCATAATTCGTTCTCACCTGGAACCTCTGAGTAAAATACTTGTTCGCATTGGCTTGGAAAAACATAGCGATCTTTTCCTGCTTCAAATTGCAATGTTTTAACCATTGGAAATCCATTTTCATGTTGAATAAGTGTTCTATCATCATCACGTACATTCATTCATAGCCTATACCATTTGACGTCGAACAAAACTATTTTGAAGGAATTAAAGTCACACTCAACTATATCATATAAAAACCATAATGTCTATTTTCAGATTCTCGAGGATGTCTGTCACTCCTGGAGGAAACATTAGTGACCTGGAATACTACAGTTATACCACTATCAGAATTTTTCCTGTTATCATCCAACTATTTAACGCGAAATTTACGACCATTGCACCACATAGCCTTGTGGTGTTTCAACTGCAATATGCCAAACATGAAAAAGATTCATTCTAAATTAATAATTAATCATATAATTTACACAGCATGAAAATTATCTGAAAAATAAAACTTGTTGTCACACTATAAATATAGTATAAAATAATTAATGAATAAAATAGGTGAATTAGTTGCTTACCTTTCTATATTTCAATCCATATGCTAAATCGATTTCCATGTCCGTAACGTTTCCATCTCCACTATGATACACTTCTCTAATCAATTCAGACAGTAGTTGCCATGATAACCTACCGTCATTACATGCTTTACATGTTTCAATCCATTCACTCATCCACTCAAGATTGTTTGCAATGTATAAAAGTAGTGCCTCATAATCTTGAGCACCTGAATAAAAAAACAATAATTCATCAATATTAATAAATATTACTTATAACCATGGTAAACTATATTAATTAATAAACTATGAAAGAATAAGACCTAAATGAATATAATGATCATATACATGATGTAAAAAAATGAAACATTATATGTATTATACATAATAAATCTTTTACCTATCACTTTCTTCATTCTACCTTTTCCCAACAGGTGCTCCGCTTCAAATTTTTTGATGGAGTTCACATCCCAAATGCAATCCACCACCTTCATAGCTGGCGCAGCTAATATAGGAAGATAATGACTAATATACACCATGGATTGATATACCACATATCCCTCCACCATAGAACCCTCAGGTCGTGCTCTTTGTCTAACCAAAGCCTTCAAGGATTTCAGGTGCCTCTCGACCATCCACATTGACCTTGTGTGTACTGGTCTACACATTTCAATCTCCTCAACTTGGTGTATCAAGTAGTGTTCTTGTGCATTGAAAAATGTTGGAGGTAGATACTTTTGCATTTCACACATTAGCCGAGGAATTTCTCTCTTCCAATACTTTATTTCATCTTGATGGATTTCTTTCAATGACAACCATCGGCAAATCATTACGCAAGGTTATTTCAATGAAACATAATATATATTTCATTACAAGTAAATTAATACATCATTTCATCATTCATTAAGTACAAAAAAATTGTGGCAATTAGATTTTGGTATAATCAAACTACTTATCATGTATTTACTAAGACCATATATAACTTGTTTGACATTGTTGTCGAAGTAGTTTGGGAGAGATACAGGTAGAACATACTATAACAATAAAAAATGAATCGTTATTGGTTTCCAAATTAAACAGAAAAAAGGAAAATTTAAAATATGTATTCAAGCAATAACATACAAAAGCGTATACCAAAAAAATTACCTTAACAAAGGTATGCCAATCATGTGTTTTCACCCCACTGAAGTCACCTTTCTTCGTTAAGATATTATTTATGTTTGAAGCAAAACTTGTTGGAAATTTAATTCTTCTAATGACCTCTTTTACATCATTGCTTTGTTTTTCTGTTAATAACCATGGAATATTATTATAATTTCGACCTCCATTGTTATTTGATCTGTCGATCACACTTTTCATTGCATGATTTGATTTCTCAATGTCAGCACAAATTTTGTCAATTTTATCTCTATCATGTGCACCATCTATGGTTCGCCATAACATTTCTGTCACATTCTTCTCGACATGCATTGTATCAAACAAATGAGCTATTTTTAGGTCCTCATAGTAGGGCAACCTCACGAATTGAGAAGGATAACATTTCATTCCAGGTGGAAGTACAATATTAGTACCTTCACCGCGACGATGACCTTGATATCAAAGAATAAAATAAATCAGAACAATATTAATTATAAAATACAATAAAATAAATTCATTAGTTGAAACAAAAATTCCAAACATTACATAAACAAATAATATATATATGTATACACAAATTACGTACCAACTGCTTGACGATTATTAATTCTGTTATATTCCAACATCCACAACTGAGGTGTCATTCTTCGTGGTTTTAATCCAGTTTCTTCTTTATCATTGAAAAGATGTTTTTCAATAGTACGATACTTATGGTTCCTAGAGAGGAAGTGCCTAAACTCATCAAACACCATCTTTCTTAAGTCTAGCGAATGACGATACTTCATCTTAGGGCCACAAACTAGACATGCAAATCTACCCTTTGTTTGAAGACCTGCAATAGATGGATCAATAACAATTATATATACTATGAGATCATTTTTAAAACATGCAATATGGTATATCTAATTTAGATAATTATGTATTATATTAAAGTGCAACGAAATATTAAATACCACAAACATGTGTTAGTCCTGGGGCATCATGAATTGTCCATACAAGCATTCCACGACATTGAAATCTCTTATGCTTGATTGGTTTAGTGATGTCATATATAGTGATGCCATGCCATAACTGTATTAGCTCATCGATAAGAGGCTCAACATATACATTCATATATTTGACCTGGTACTTACCTAATTGTTCAAAATTATGGTACATAATAATTACTACCATGATAAATGTATATATAAGTAAGTAAATAAATAAAATCTATATTTATCCAAACAACGAGAGTAATGAAAATGTTACATTCAAAAAAATAATGTATCAAAGACCTAGAATAATCATAATCAACATTATGTGCTCCCTATTTATTGACATCCAAGGAGGAATGTTATTGTTGATAATGAAAATAGGCCACACTGAGTAAGTAGATCTAAGCTCTCCGAATGGATTAACACCATCAGCTTCCAATGAAACCCTGACATTACGAGGTTCATTTTTAAAATCTATATATTTTTCCTGGATTTCTCTAAATGCAAAACCATCTGCAGGCATTTGAAGAACACCATCTCCACTTCTATTCTTTGAATGGTAATCCATAAACTATGCTATGCTGTTACACCGGAACATTCGCTGCAAATGTGGAATTATGGGAATATGACGAAGAACCTTTTGAGGCACCTTTTTGGTTAGTTGATCTATTTGATATCTACTGGTACCACATTTCGGACATTTTGTTTTCAACGCATGTTCTCCGTAATATATAACATGATCTTTAGGACATGCATCTATAGTGTTATATTCCATTCCAAAGTGTTTAATAATAGCGCGTAGATCTCGATATGTTCGAGGTAAAGTATTTGGCGATGGTAACAAATATTCACCCAACAATCTACAGCATAAACAAAAACTAGTTAATGTAAAGATTATCAATCACACACACACACACACACACACATATAGAATTATTATTTTGCACATTTATTACAACTAAAAAAAGGGAAAATAATCAACATTTACATATATGTGATCATATATACATATTGCATACCTTAGGATTTGTGTCATACATTTGTTCGACAAAGTATTCATAACCTTTAAGTTCACCAACAACAACGTAGAAGAGAGAAGAGTTGCATTTGAGTGTTCAAAAAGTCATTCACTTGACCTTTTAATCAGAGGTATATCATAAATACCGTCACTGCTATCTCCACCATCATCATCTGATTCACCATACAAGCCTTGGAGCATTTGATTTGTCCCATCATTAATGTGAACCATCTAATTATTGTCATCATGATCTACCTCCATGGGATCATTAAAATTATCTTCATCATTCGCTTCATGTTCTTCACCTTGTACAACATCATTTCCAATACTAATATTTGCTGCAATATTCTCTTGTACTGGTGCAACATCATCTAATCTACTACTATTTAGTTGTGGAAGCTAGTTGATCATCTGCAAAAAGTTGGGGGGCAACTGTGCCTTTATGAAAATTACAAACATTAATCATTAAACATTAGTGCACATATAAAAAATATTAAAATAATATAAAATTTTACGATATAATCAAAATGAAGATAGATAATTAATTACCATGGGACGATAGTCATTCGATCCACCATCAATGTGCCCATATTTCCTACAATGCATTATTGATGTTGCTATTAAAACTCTAACATTATTTCTCAAACAACATTTTTTGCAAGGGCAATAAACTCTACCATCACCCCCTTCACCCTTTTGAATTTTTTTTTCCACCTCTAATGTTTTCTTCCATTGATGCAAATTATCCTTATATAAAGAAAATAATAATTATATTTAGCAATTATCTCTCTCAATGGTGTAGAAAACCCAAGACGCGTTGAACTCAATGGGAACTCAATAAGCAAAAGGAAAATAAAAGTGGGCTTTTTACAAAATTGTGGGCTTTTTACAAATTGTGGGCTTTTTACAAATTGTTGGCTTTTTACAAAATTGTGGGCTTTTTACAAATTGTTTGTATTTTTAATAAAATTGTGGGCTTTTTACTCCCAATAAAAAATTGTATATCAATTTTATATTTAATATTGAATGAATAAATTGAATTATATTTAATATTGAATGAATAAAAGTGTATGAATCAATTTTATATTTTATTTTACTCCCTTGCGATAGCCCATTTTATAATAAATTGAATGAATTTTCTAATTCCAGTTTAACATAAAGCTGAAAATTTCAATACTCCCTTCGGAAGCCCTTTCTCTTTTTATTGGTTATAACACCAACCAACCCAGAATTTCAATTCTCGATGCAGAGCTTACATATATGGTTCAAACCATAACATAACTCATTTGCACCTATAACTGCCCTTCTATTAAAGCCCAAATAGATCCCATATCCAAGGTTTCTCTTTTAATTTACACTCGCATGAACTTACCACTGTATATCAACAAACATTACATGGAACCTCCGCGGCATTAATTTAAATGCCAGCGCCAACATAAATTAATATCTGGTCCACATTTCAATTATGGGACAATTCACGATCAAAAGTTTGAATCATAACTCAATGGTTGCCTTAGGTTCTTGCACCATAACCAACCAAGTTCAAATCATAACCAACCGTCACAAGAGTGACACTTTGCCACCAAACGCCGCAATAGCGACACATTCTTCTAAACGTCGCAATAGCAACAGTTTCCTCCAAACGTCGCAATAGCGACACATTGTCTATGTAACATTGCAATAACGACATACTTCAGAAATCCGTCGCAACAACGACGCTATTTTGCAAATGTCGCAAGACTGACACTTGCCTATAAGTGTCAGTATTGCGACACTTTCCTCTAAACGTCAGTATAGCGACAGTTTCGGGCGGGATTTGAAAAAGTTGAAAAAAATTGGGGAAATTTCCGATGTTTAGTCAAAAGTGTCGGAACCAAGTGTCAGAATTTCTGCCAAATGTACTAGTGGGAGGGTTAGGGTATGCTGAGGAATTAAAAGGTGTGGTAACACATGCCAGAAAATGCCAATGCAAGCTGAGGAGTTTTAAGGAGTGTCGAGGCATCACAAGGGAGAACTAGGTCAAAATGCATGGAAATGAACAAATAAGAGTGTGTGATAGGAAGTGTCAGTGAATTCAAGTGTGCCAAGGACAGAGTGTGTTAGAAGAAGTCCATAATAGGATTTGCAAGAGGAAAGCCTATGATTTCGATAAGGGGATCGACAAAGCAGTTTTAGACAAAGGGATACTTTGTCTTGGGCACAATACTATTTTTCCTTTATCTATTATTTTTATATGACATGTGGCACACTTTGGCTAAATGGTCATGTTTTAAAATATTTTAGACAATTGCATAGTGTACATTGTTGTGTATAAGTTTTGGGGTACTCGGTTTGTGCCGACTTATATCTTGTGTGTCTTGTGTATCTTTTGGTTCTTGCAAACTATCAGTGAATGCTCTACTATTTATATGAACTGGACATACATGTGAAATATTGCCTATGTAAGCTATGTTGCTTGTTTGTTTTATGGCCATGGCTAGATGTGATCGCTGTCTTGGTAAGTTCTTAACTGGGTAAATTTCAACTTGGACATGAGTGGCCTAAGATGAGGTATAGGCAGTTCTTAGGTGAACAAGGCATAATATACTTGTAGAAGGTGCAATTGATCAAGTTGTTATGACTGAAGGAGACCAATGTCACATGAATTGCAGTAGCTAAGGACTTGATTGGGTTCCCAAGTCATGAAAAAATGCAAGGGTAGTTGTTAGGGCATGAGTGCCAAGGCATGCTATGGAATGCTAACATGTGCCAGATAGTTTGCAGGCATGTTAAATATGTTAAGATTTGTTAAGTGCTAAGGCATGCCAAGATGTGCAAGGGTGTGACAATATGTGTCAGGGACTATCAAGGCAACAAAAAGGAGAAACAAGTAAATCTACAAGGAAATGAACACATCATAGGGTTAATAAGTCATCAATTTACATTTTCCAGGAGGGGCATGCTATGCACACCAACACTAGGTGGAAACAAGTGTCAAGTGCCAAGTGTTAGTGCATTCTAAGTGCCAAATCATCATCTGTTACTTCTCTTCTACTTTCCAATACTTGATATCAAATAACTTCAATATTAAACCATGCCAAAGCATATTGAAGCATATTAATGAATGCTAGACATGCTAATGATTTTTAATGAATGATCATGGCCTCCCTTTAGAAACCCTTACTCGGGGCTCTTACTCGACCTACTTTAGGACTACATATCTCTTCACCCCCTTGATCAAATGAGCTCCTTCTCACTAGATGTTCTTTCCTTCATCCTAAGGCCTCCTTAAATAGTTTTTCGTAGACCTCTTAGGAACCCTCTAGAACTTACGGTTTTTATCCACTTAGACCTTAGGAAATATTAATTTCCCTTTTTAATTTTCTTTTAGATTTTAAACCCCATCTTGGGTCTAAAATCCCTTTTCTTGGCTTCTTTTCCCACAAAGCCTTTTGTGACCAAACTCACACAAACCCATCTCACTAGGCTTGTGGATTACCTCCCAAGCTACATAATTCAACAACATAGTCTAGTTGTAGTAACCGTAACTTGGTCAAGCTCTTGTAGTTAAGCGAGTGCTTGGTTGGGTTCCCAAGTTGCAAATTAAGTACTAGGGTAGCTAGGGAGGGTCATGGCATGAAAAGGAATGAAAAGGATTGCTAAAGCATGTCAGACAATGTCAATGCATGTTGAAATAGAGTGTTAGGGAGTGTCAAGGCATATCAAGGGATAACTAGGTCAAAATTCATGGAAATGAATGAATAAGAGTGTGTGCCAGGGAGTGTCAGCGAATTCAAGTGTGCTAAGGACGAAGTGTGTTAGGAGAATTTCAGAATAGGATTTACAGGAGGCAAGCCTACGGTTGTTATACGAGGCTTGACATAGTAGTTTTAGACAAAGGGAAATCACTTTGTGTTGGGAAAAACATTGTTTTGCCTTTAGCTATTTTTTTTAAATGAGATGTGGCACACTTTGGCTACATGCTCATGTTTTAAACTATTCTAGATATTTTCATTTTGCACATTGTTATGTATAAGTTTTGGGGCACTCGACTTGTGTCTGCTTATATCTTGTGTGCCTTGTGCATCTTGTGGTTCTTGCAAACTGTCAGTTAATGTTCTACTATTTATATGAACTGAACATATTTGTGAAATATTGCCTGTTTAAGCTATGTTGCTTAGTTGTTTTATGGCCATGGCTAGATCATGTGATCCTTGTCTTGGTAACTAGTTAAGTGGGACAAGTTGAGCTTGGACATGAGTGGAATAAGATGAGTTATAGGTAGTTCTTAAGTGAACAGGCATAATCTACTTGTAGTAGGTGCAATTGGTCAAGCTGTTGCGGTTGAAGTAGGCGAATATTGTCACATGAAATACAATAGCCAAGGACTTGATTGGGTTCCCAAGTCGTGAAAAATTGTAAAGGCTAGTTGTGAGAACATGAGTTCCAAGGCGTGGTAGGGAATGCTAAGATATGCCAGATAGTGCGAAGGCATGTCAAACATGCTAAGATGTGCCAAGTGATAAGGCATGCCAAGATGTGCAAGGGTGTGTCAATGCGTGTGAGGGATTGTCAAGGCAACAAAAGGGAGAAACATGTTAAAATACAAGGAAATGAACACATAAGAGGGTTAATAATTCATCAATTTACCTTTTCCAAGAGGGGCTAGGCACACCAACGCTAGGCGCTAATAGGTTCCAAGTGAAAGCTCTTAGTGCATTCTAAATGCCAAGTCTTCCTTTGTTGCTTCTCGTCTACTTTCCAACAATTTATCTCAAATAAATTTAATATTAAACCATGCCAAATCATACAAAGGCATATCAACGTATTCCATACATGCTTAGACTTTCTAGCGCCAACACGTGCCAAGCGCCAATATCTGTCAGGGATTATTATGCATGCTATGAAGTGGAAGGGCATGTTGAAGAGTGCTAAGGTGTGCTAGAGAGTGCTAATGCATGCTAAGGAGTGTTAAGGAGTACTAGGACAAAACATTAAGGGATCAATAGGTCAAAATTCATGGAAGTTAATGAATATGAGGAACATGTGCCAGGGACTAGTGTTAATGAGTGCTTGTTGTCATGCCAAGGAGGGAGTCACAAGGTATGATAAGCATTGGTAAGGCATGCTAGGGAATATTGAGGCATGTCAAGAACTGCCAAAGTGAGCTAGGGAGTTCCAAGGTGTGCTAATTATATGTGCCAAATAGTGCCAAGATATGCCAATACATGTGAGGTGCTAAGGATGTGCAGGGTGCCAGGGTATGTGAATATGTGTCAAGAAGTGTCAAGGAAACAAAAGGAAGAACCAAGCTAAAATGCAAGGAAATGAACACATAAGAGGGTTAATAAGTTGGGACTTTATATTTTTCAAAATGGGCAACCTAGGAACACTAATAATAGGTCCCGATACATGCCAAGTGGCATTGTGTGTCAAGTGCTAATGTATGTCAATGCATGCAACCAAGGTGTTCCAAGGAATTCTAGGGACTACATGCATGCCAACACATGCTAGGAGAGTTCTATGTTGTGCCAGTGCATGCCACCATGTGCTTGGGCATCAGTGTCATGACAAGATTTTCTAGGTACAAATATGTTCCAAGACATGTGAGGTGCTAAGAAATGTTAGTGTGTACCAAAGCATTAATTTAAGGTGTGCCTAGATTGTTGAGGAGTGTTAGGTCTTTATCATTAATAGAATTGACAAAGTTTGATTAAGTATTAAATAATATATTTCCTACACACACTAGTGGAACTTTATCTAAGGGGAATTTGTTAGATAATAAACTTAATAGGAAAACTCTATTCGACTAGTCATTTCTTGAGGGAAATGATACATACTAATTACTTCTTAACAAATTGACTGAATCTAACCACTATGGCGTTGGAAATATTATAAAAAGTACTCCACAATAATGGTCTTAAATCATTATCTTTTAACAAAAAATATATTAATAGGCACATGGCGTCATAAAAAACTCATTAGAATGATCAATGATGACAAAAAAAATTTGACCATCACCAAAAGTAACAAAAAGAGCATTAGTGAGGGTCATTAAAAGTTCGTCACTAGAAGTGTCACCAAAGAGATAACTAGTGATGGGCCTTTAATGACCCTCACCAAAAGTTTCATTGAAAATGGCTTTGGTGATGAGCCTTAAAGGGCCATCACTATATACACTTACAACGATGATTTTTTAAGGACCGTCACCATATGTGACATTGGTGATGGACCTTAAAGGTCCATCACAATCATGACCCTCACCAATGTCCCTTTTTCTTGTAGTGATAAATAATCCAATATTAATCTCAACCACATGAAATGATTAAATGCATCAACTTAATGCCAACATCAAATAATAATGTCTATCATTAATGCATCACAACAATCTTTGTGTTTGCCTTGGAGTCTTTCCTTTGCATCACAACAATTCAACTCAATCAACATGCCAACATCAATTTTCTACCAAACCACCAATGTATCTGCTGCTATTTTGTCCCCTTGTTGCTGCATATCTTGTTGCTCCTTTTCTTGTTGTTCTTTGTCTTTTTTGTTGCTCCTGTATACTTTTTTTGATCCTGATCTGCTCCTTTTCCATCAATGACAATATTTCCAACAACTCTTTGGGAGAGAAAAATGTTTTGCACTTGGCCTTGTAGTTTTGATATATCATGCATCATTTCTTCCTCTTCTTCATGTGTCATAGTAGAGATTTATGTTAGCTTACCATGTGTATTCAAAAATTTTTTGAGGCATTTTAGAACCAAATAATGATATCTATGCTTCACTATTCCCTTTGAATCACTTCAAATTGATGTTCAAACAAAATTTATGAAAATTAAAGAAAATATATACACCTTTTTCTTGCTTTTAGGAGCTCGATATTGAAACTATTTTATCTCTGTAATTTCAACTCTCCAAGGTATGAAATTTTGTCATATGGTAGCCTTCTGAGTCTTCTTTCGAATGCTACAAATCATACGGATAATGGATTATTCAAGATAAAGTTAGGCCAAATATCCCAAGATGACATGCCTATAGACTGGTTCAATAAAGCGAAATTGTACAGAATGCCACGTGTCACTATTTTAACTTTCGACCTTGAAAATGGTACCCAAGAAACTACAATCTATGCACTTTCAACCAATTTTTACGAAATTCAATTTGGATACTTGAAATGAAATTTATGTTGATTTTCCTTGAGATACCTATTTGAGACAAAAATTTGGAGGATACAAAAACCAGAACTTCCTTGAATCATATCTCCGAGAATATAACGAACCAAGCTCTGAATTTTTTACATGTAGTTCACCAAGATTTATGCTCCATGTGTTCAATATTTTAGCTTCTGAAGTCTCGAATAAAAAATTTATAGCAAAAATTCCAAGATGACCTCTTTGAGGCAACGAAACCCTATGATCCAAAGCTTTGATACCAAATGTTATATAACTAGATCATAAAACATAAGAAAAGATAGATAAATGGCTTGAAAATATGCCTCTTCGAGCATACAACCTCCTTTTACATCATATCAATGAACAATTCTTGGATGATACAAATGACAAGACCTCCTTAGTATATATAGGAGTCTAAAGGGTCACAATATAATCAGGGCCTACATAACAATAATGATGTAAGGGCACAACAATAACAATAATGGACTTCTATGGGGCACATCAATAACAATATGGGGGCTACATGGGGCACACCAATAACAATATGGGGGCTACACTAGTATTATAGGGACCTGACATACCTCTTAAAATTTCAATTGCTATGGAAGTTCATATATGAAGTCCCACCTTTGACATTGGATATAACAAGCTTACTATGTAATGTCGAGCCTTCAAAAGAATACTCAACCCACAAAGTAAGGACAGAACATAGATTAAAAATTCTCAATACAAATTTGAACCCATTAAACTCTAGAGTCAATCAAGTTCATATATGTGTGAAATTATCTCACGCAATGGACATAAACATTCATAAACATATTAAAACAAGGGATTCCTTTTGGAGTTTCATTCATAAGCATAAATTAAACTTAAATACAAAAATATAAATATAGATTTAAGAGTAAGGATTAAAGACTACTTTTTTCACCAAGATGGTCTAAGAAATTGGTTGCATATGGGAAATCCCCCCCAAACTATAGGCATCCACTATAAATGTCACCCTAAGTTGGGCTATGATTCCACTAGGGAAAAGGAGAGTGACTACAAACTCATTAGTACTCTCCCAACCTCATTGCTCTCATTCTCAACCAAACCATTCACAACTAACACTCTAGGAAGTCATCTAATGTTCAAACAATCATGGCATTCTCATCCAATTCCTACACGACATAAGAAATGCATCCCTTTTCTACTCCATAGTGCCTCAAGAGTATCCTCCTTGCTAGTGCTCTCAGTGTAGGGAGGAATAACCCATCATGTTGTTTACCTTTTGGAATAACTTAACAAACTTATACCTTGACTTTGAGGTGTCCAATGAACAATAATTAACAAGGGGAAAAGAGGCTTCCTAAACAACCCAACATCTATGTTCCTATACAACTATCCATTTCCCTTCCTAGGTTCACAAATTAGTCTTCCATGGCAAAATTTAGTCACTTATAGATTTATAAATAAGTGTAGAGCATGAAACCATAGTTGTTTTTCAAAATTTCATTGTTTTAGGGATTTGAGAATGATATCAGTGAAGGAGTCCATTCGAATGAGAATGGAAGAGTGCATATGAGAATGTAAGTGGCTGAATTTCCACAAGGATGGGGTCTCTTACACTTCCCATGATGGTTGTACTCAACTCCATGCCATCATAACTATGTGAGGTAGAATTCCATGCCAACCAACCACCACTTGCATTTAGATATGATGTGATATGATATATTTTAATAACTTCCACGAGATCCAATGGTCTAAGGGACCCACATTCCACCTCAAACATGACATCACTTTCTCAAGTTTCACTCTAGAGCTGATTTTTTTGTTGTGAATTTTGATCAAGAAATTCACATTTTTGTGAAGCCTTGCCTCCTTGAACAATGTACTCAAATTGTCCACCTTTAGATCACTTTCAAATTGATTACGAATATCCTCATAAGCCGGACATTCCATGATAAAGTGCCATATAGTTCCAACTGCTCCTAACCTGCAAAAGATACAAATTATTTCTTCCCATTCTTCCTTGGGGGTTATCCATCTACCTGTCTTGCACCTAAGATGGTGAGATCCGGTCTTCAATTGTGCTATTAAAATTTTAGCCTTTCCCTTGATTGCCGCACTCAAATAAGTCTTTTCTTCATGCGATTGTGATGGGTTGAAGTTTTCGACATATATCACTTTTTTTCTGCCAACTTGTATTTCCCACATGGTAGTCCTGAATTTTTCTACCACCCAATTTTTTATCTCCTCTTTAGCATTAGGACAATCTTGCCAATTAATTCCCCATTTTCTCATCCATTTGTCATTTAGTTTTCTCCATGTTTTCTTCATGCACTTTAGCTTCTCCATGTAAATCATCTTTGGCCAAAGTTGTGCCTCCATGTTTTCCACCTTTTTTAGATAACTTAACAAACAAATGATTGATGAAGCCTACATCGGAAACATTCCACCCTCAGCAAGCAGGATCTCATATGGGACTGTTGCCTTGACTTTGATGTTACTAATGATTAAGTATTTTTGAATTATTTCTATTTGTCTCCACTTGTGATTGGACATGCTGTTGCCCCAAACTTCACATCCATATAAGACAATCGAGGTAACCAACACTCCAAATAGAGTTTTCTTGGTTTTCCAGTCCCACAATTTTGCTTCCCTGCATCTATTCTGTTGAAGATAAGAATCTCTCCACCCCCCTTGGATCCTTTTAGTTATGCATGTCTCCCAACTGAGCCTATTGTGAAAAACAATTCCTAGCTACTTGTATTCTTCCACTATCTCCAGAGGTTTTTCCTCAAATATGAAGCTAACCTATTGCTTTTTTTGTTTCAAAGAGAAGATCATGACTTTGGTTTTACTAGTGTTTAATTGCATCCTGACTTCCTGACAGAAAATCTCTAATGCTTTCAAATTCTCTCTCAAACTATGCACACATTTTTCCATTAAGATAAGATCGTCAGGTACAAAAGTAGCTTCACGACATACCCTGCTAATTGAATACCCTCTCCACTGGTGTTGTTTAGCCATTCTTCTAGCTTATCAATATATAAACCAAATAGAGTGGGGGAAAGGGGGCACCCCTGCTTGACCCCAATGTCACTACCAAAGCATTCCGAAAATCCCTCTTTAGTTCTGATTTTAGCACTAACTTTCTCATACAGAGCTTCCATTCATTTGGGATTCCAAACTCTTCCATTCTTTTCCAAAGCTTATCCCTAGGAACATTGTCAAAAGCTTTTTTGAAATCAACAAAGCAACAAAAGGCTTCCCCACCCTGAATGTCCCATACTTTTTCAATGACGTGCATAAGCGTGATGCAATGATCAATTGTAGAATGCCTTGGCCTAAAATCAACTTGTCCTTTTGCTCTTTTACCCTCTTTTTTTGCCCAATTGCTGATTTTGTGCTCCATCATGCTCCCAAACAATTTCCAAGAAGATGATTGACCTTAATAGTGTGACAATTAGAGGGATTATTGATGTCTCCACTTTTGTAAAGAGGGATAACGATATTTGTTGTCCATTCCACTAGAAAATTGCCTTGTGTGATGTTGTTGAAGATCCTTTTGATGATTGGGGCTAAGATATCCACACCGCATTTTAAGAATTCTGCCTGTAACCCATCAATGTCTTGGGCTTTACCACTCGCTAAATTTTTTATACCTCGCTTGACATCCTCCACTGAAAATAATACAGTTGTGGAGTTGATTATGGAGGGCTACTTTTCTCTTGATTTCTCTCATAAAAAGCACGAATAAAAAAACTAGAAAACTTAAAATATTAAACCCCATAAACCACCTTTCATCTTCCCCTTTTGAAAAGTCATAACCAATTTTGTGTTTTTTTAACTAACTTAAACTTTTATATTAATTTTTGAAATAATATTTACTATTTCAAATATATGGCAACTTTAAAACCCTAAGACTAATACTATCCATAAAAGTGAGATCACGAAATGCAGGTTTAGAAAATATAAGGTTAAAATAAGATCACAAAATACAGGTTTAGAAAATATAAAGTTAAAATGAGATCACAAAATGCAGGTTTAGAAAATATAAGGTTTTTATCCGAAATGTTATTTGGATTTGTTAAGATTTCAAATCACTTTTTCATAGAAATCCAACCTGATTTTTAGCATTTAAATTTTTGAATGTGCAAATAAATTTAATACCCTCTGCTACTTTTAAAACAATCCCACTTAAAACTATAATTTTATAAATTTTAAATTAAATTTTGAAAATAATAAACAAAACAAATAAAAAACTAAAACTTGCCAAAAAAAAACCCAAGTGTTCCATCATATACTGCAATTTAAGGAACCCAAAGGCGCTATTCACCACCCAATTCTAATAATAGCTGTGCAAAATTATAGCATTAAACCAAACAGCTCGAAGGTGGAAACTCGGAGGTGACTTCTTACCAACCCAAAAGTGAAAGCTCAGCGTTCATATCATAAATTATCACCATGTTTTCTAGAACCTGGTAAATTTTGAAAATCTGAACCTCGAATCACATCATGTCCATTTTGCAGTTTAAAAAATCTTAAATTTCAATTCAAAAATCTTAAGAGTCTCTGAACCAACATAAATGACTGACATTGCAAATTCAACCTTATATTGTTTCAAAAGTGCAACTCCATGTTTTCTAGAAGTAGCCCAAACTCTGCTTGAACCTGGTCAATTTTGAAAATCTGAACCTCTGATCACATCATGTCCATTTTGCAATTTCAAAAATCTTGAATTTCAATTCAAGAATCTTAAGAGTCTGTGAACCAAACTAAATGATTGACATTGCAAATTCAACCTTATATTGTTTCAAAAGTGCAAATCCATGAGATTATGACTAAAATGATCTTATTCAAAATTTATAAGTGTAAGGAGTTGGATTTGCTGGGGTTTAGTTTTGATCAAGTTTTAAATTCAAATTTTACTGGAGAGATTGAGAATTTGAGGATGAAAGCCATTTTAATAATATTAAAGTATTTATCCTAAAAGAGGTCTAAACTTCAAATAATCTTTATATTAAAGTATTTATTTTAAAAGACATTCAAACTCCACTAAATTTCACACAATCCTTATGATAACATCTTAATGTTTATCAATGGAAAAGATCTATACTAAAAAAACATCCAAACTCCACCAAATTTCCCACTATCCTTATGATAACATCTTAACGTTTATCAATGGATTTTTTTTTTTATTTTTTTTTTTATAAGGATCGTTGATGTTGAGAAAATAATCTTTGCAAAAATGGCTACTGATTGGAGTTACTGGCAGCCATGGTCTGACGGCAAGCCTTATTTCTTGGGCTATCTGCTATTTAATGCAATATAGCATATACTGCTCACCATTAGATTTAAAGTCGTTTAAATTTAACAATAGACAATATATACCACACCGCATTAAATAGCTAATAACCAAGAAAATAAACTTTGCCATGGTCTTATTCACTCTCTGAGGTCCTAGGTTCGTTGATTAAATCTTCACGTCTTGACCTGTAGGGGCGTTCATTTATTTCTCTACCTCACCCACAGTAAACTCGATGAATAAATTGGCTACTGTATTTAATGTTCCCACCATAACGTGTTTGGTGGACTTCAGGGTGTTAACTCTAGCCGCTGACCCAGACTTTAACTCAATCGATGCGTTCACATGGGCATCTGAATGAAGGCATGTGCTGGCTAGAAGGCTCAGCTAGATACAGAGTATCCTAGTTGTGCAAAATGGCTTCTCTAAGGGTCCAAATTTAGGGCCATTATTAACACTTACAGAGCAACTCTGGAGCAATTTTTTTTGTTTTAGTGCACCATGCGACGTCATATTACTTCGGTGATGCAGTTGGCGGGATTGAATGAAAGCTGGACAGTTCAATTAATGGGAAATCAATGGAGCAGGTGAGGTGTCGTAATTGTCAGGCTCTACTACGTTGAAGGGCAAGACTGAAGCTTCATGTTTCTGGTTCAGGCATTTAATGAAACCAGGACATTTGGTGTGAAAATTAATGATTATCTTTCTGTCACTTAGACTTTACAGCATATATTATGAAGTCACACCTTCATTGCATGAAGAACCAGGCGCTATTGTTTGATGGGGTTGGAGAGTCTTAGGATTCTCTGAAACCAGAAGGAACTAGGAGCTTTTTGTGCTGCGAAATTTGGGTTTTTGTTTGGGTGGAACAGATGGCCAAGGAGCAGGCCTTTTTGTCTACTGAGATTGTGAACCAGGGGGTGCAGGAATCGGGCCCAAATGCTGGATCCTTGACATTTTCTGTTAGAGTCAGGAGACGGCTTCCTGACTTTCTACAGTCTGTGAATTTGAAGTATGTCAAGCTGGGATACCATTATTTGATCAGTCATGCTGTTTATCTCTTCTCAGTGCCTGTTCTGCTGCTGGCCTTCAGTGCAGAGATTGGTAGCTTGAGCCAGCAAGATCTATGGAAGTTGTGGGAGCAGCCGCACTTCGATGTGACCACCATGCTCACGTTCTCTGGAGCAACAGTGTTCATGCTGTGCCTCTATTTCATGTCTCAGCCTCGTTCTGTTTATCTGGTGGACTTTGCTTGTTTCAAACCATCGGATGAGCTTAAGGTAAGTATTCTGTACGAGTCTACAGTGATTGGTTCTGTGTTTTCAGATCTACCTATTGATATCTCTTTACCAGAATGGCTGTGGTAGTGAACTTGGTTTCAGTTTCTATGTAGTGGGCTTTGACTGGTTTTACTGAGCAGGGTATATTCTTAAGTTTTAGTTATTTCTCTGAAGGTTTCATTTTGTTCTATACCAGATGTTCACCAGAGGAAATTTTAAGGCCAGATATGCCTTGAGTTTGCTGATTTTTATGGCCAGATATGCCTCGAATTTGCTGAATTTTATGGAGATTGGAGTGAATCTATTGTCAATTATTTGACTTTGTTCATATCTATTAAGTTTTTGAAATGTTTTAAAATATGCAATTCAGATCTTCTGATACTGTTATGACAACTTGCTCCCCAACCCTTTGAGATCTGAGATAAAAAGTCAACTTTTATTCTCTTTGTCAACAGTTTGACTTTACTCATATCCATTAATTTTAAAAATTATTTTAGATATGCAATTGGGACCTCACAACTTTGTTAAGAGATTGTCCTTGTGCAAGGTTCTACATAACCCCTAGAGATCTGAGATAAAAAGACAAAGGGTTGTCATGAACCTGGAGATTTTTATCACACAATGAAGCCTTAACATGGATCAATGCTCAGCTTCAAATACTTGCAGATAGTTTGGAGAGATTGTCCTCAAATACTTGTAGATAGTTTGAAGAGATTGTCCTCTACACAAGGAGCTTTTGCTAGTTATGAGAGATTGTCCTCTACACAGGGAGCTTTTGCTAGAGAGATGGTTTGTTGGTTTTAAACCTGTAAATAACATTGACATTACCAAATCCATTGACATTAACTTGTTTGAGTCAACCCTTTAAACAAGCTGGTTTAGAATGTAATATACAGGGAGGCTTCAGATCAGTTATGTGCGCAACTGGCTATAGATTAGTGTTCTTGACATTTCCACCCATTAGACAAGCTTGGTTGAATGGAGATCGTTGTGTTGACTCTTCGATAATCAAGGAGATTAATATAGAGTAAGGGTGTTTTAGGTGGTAATAATATAAATATTTTATACAAATATACGATAACAAGTTTTTAGGCTCTTCTACGACGAAGGCAATGTTAAGTGTTTACATGGAAAACAAAATTTTTCACTATTGTATATATTTATATTTTTATTGTGGGAAACATGTTTTTAATTTTAGAAAGAAGACAGAAAGATCGCTTTTTTATTTGGGATTTTGTATTCGGCTTTTTTCTTGTGAAGTTTTACAATAAACACTTTTAGCCTTACGACAAAATTTTACCTGAATAGATTATCTCAAGAGCTAGGTGCCAGAATACCTGCATAATTTTTCCTAATTTTCTCTGTTTTCTATGAAGGCCTTATATTTTAAAATGAAATGTTTTTCTGTTTTCAGTTTTCCGAAACAGAAAAAAATACATACTCTTTCCTCCCACATTTCTTTTGGCCTTTTCCAGCCCCCTGTGATTACCAGTGAGGTTAACCTCTTCAATGTAGTATTTCTTCCTTCTCCTTAACTCTTTCTCCCAAATAATTTTTTGAAACTTATCCATAACAAAAAAAAATTATTTTTTTGTTTGTAAAACACATACCCAAACAAATATTTAAATTAAAAATATTTTTTAATTATTAATATTAAAAATATTTTATATTATAATATTTTTTATAATAATTTAAATTGTATATACTTTTATCTATAAATATATTTTAGTAAACTATAAATATAATAATATATATAATTTCAAAAATTTTCTATTTCCTATTAAAATTTAATTCTCTATGTTTAAAACATATCATTTTGAAAACCTAAATCAGATTTATTACTTTAAAAGTTATCAGGTATTGAGATTTTAAAATTTAGGTCTATCAAATATCTTATTTATCAAATATGGAAACATCAACTTCTTAAATTTCAAAAATTTTCCATCTCATAATAAATTTTAATTATAATTTAAATTATTATTAATATGATATTTATTGAAAATTTTAAAATTTAAAATAATAAATATAAAATTTTAAGTTTTTTAAAATGATATTTAGTAATAAATTTGATTTAAGTTTTTAAAATGATATGATTTAAGTTTTTTAATTTCTCTATTTAAATCATATCATTTTAAAAACTTAAATCAAATTTATTACCAAATATCATTTTAAAACCTTAATTTAAATTTATTATTTCACTTAACTTAAATTTATTACTTCAAAGTGATCCCATATTGAGATTTTAAATTTAAGTCTATCAAGTATTTGATTTATTAAATATGGAGAAATTAATTTCCTGAATGTGTTATTTTTCTATATATATATTTAATATAAAGTTATGAAACTATAGCTTTATTATATAAAATTAAAAACTATTTTACTATTCTCAATATAATTTTTTTAGTAGTTTAGACTAATCCATAATATTATTATATATTATATTGTTTTTTATTTAATATAAAGTTATGAAACTATAATTTTATTATATGAAATTAAAAACTATTTTACTATTCTCAATATATATATATTTAGTAGTTTAGACTAATTCTAATCACCCACAGGTTTTGAACTGGTGATCTTGCAGACGGAGTGCTTTAACAGTGCACCCTATCAAAGACTGCTCTACACCATGTGCCTTATTCTCAATATAATTATTAACTTAATGTCTAAATATAATTAATTATTAAACTAGAAAAAAGTTATATGAGAAATTAATGATCAAGATTGATATGAACATTAGTTGAACTTGTTTCCTAAAATACTATAGTTTAGGAAACAAGTTCAATCAATCTTCATACCCATCTTGATCTTTAATTTCTCATATAATTTTTTTTAGTTTAAATATATTTAGACATTTAAGCTGTTTTGGTTTTTCATGTTACTGTGTTGGTTTAAACATATTTAAATATTTAATTGTTTAAAGTTTTGCATAATGTTGTTGATTTAAACGTTTTCAAAGATTTAATTGTTTAAAGTTTTACATAATGCTTTGTTTTATTAAGCATTTGAATTTTAATATATTTTCTAATTTACATATATTCAAAGATTTCAGTGTTTCGTTTTCTCATGTTACCGTGTTCAAAAATTTAATTGTCTAAAATTTTGCATAATACTTTATTTTATTAGGCATTTCAATTTCTAATTTCTCATTTAGATTTTTCTAATTTAAATATATTTTAAAATTTAAGTGTTTTTGGTTTTTCATATTATCGTATTAGTTTATTCAATAATTTGATTATTCAACATTTTGTATAAAACTTTATTTTATCAAACGTTTGAATCTTTATGTTGTTCTTTATAAACATTTTCTCTAAATTTTAAATATTTCAAATTTTCGAAAGAAATTGAAATTAATATTTTAAAAATATAATTGTAACTATTTAAAAAATTTATTATTTATTTTTAATTCAAATTTAAACATTCTAATTTTAAATATATCATTTAAACTATATATCAGAGTATCTTGGTACATAGCAATCTATTGGTAAGTAGATCATACTTCCATAAAAATAAAAATAAAAATAAAAAAAAAGCAAAACAAGCAGAAAAAAAAAATCCAAAAGCAAAACAAGTCTGTAACTGAGCATGAAAATTCATAGAAATATCTTAAAGCATTATAAATTTAATGCATGCAGCTTACTGGTATATTTAATGATAGCGTACATGAAATATTAAAGCATCACATGCAGCTCGTTGAATTTTTTAATTTCTTGAGCATTGCTCGTGTGTAACCAGGTCTCCAAAGAGGATTTCATATCCCTTGCCAAGAAGTCCGGGAACTTCGACGATGCAAGCCTGGAATTTCAGAAGCGAATCCTGGAGAGATCTGGCATGGGCGACGAAACCTACTTGCCCAAAGCAGTAATGAACCCTGGACTGTGCTCCACCATGAAGGAGGGCCGAGCCGAAGCAGAAATGGTGATGTTTGGAGCCCTGGACGAGTTATTCGAGAAATGCAAAGTTCGGCCCAAGGACATCGGAATCCTGGTCGTGAACTGCAGCCTGTTCAACCCCACGCCCTCCCTGTCAGCAATGATAATAAACCACTACAAGATGAGGGGCAACATCCTGAGCTTCAACCTGGGAGGCATGGGGTGCAGTGCAGGGATTATATCTCTGGACCTGGCGCGAGATATGCTGCAAGCCCATCCCAACAGCCATGCCGTTGTGGTGAGCACAGAGATGATCACATTCAACTGGTACACAGGGGCCGAACGCTCCATGCTTATGCCCAATTGCTTCTTTCGCATGGGGGGAGCAGCAATTCTGTTATCCAACAAGAGCAGAGACCGCAGGAGAGCAAAATACAGCCTCTCACACATTGTCAGAACTCATAAGGGGGCCGATGACAGAAGCTTCCGCTGTGTGTATCAGCAAGAAGATGATAAACGCAAGAAGGGTTTGTCAGTTTCCAGAGACCTGCTAGAAATTGGGGGCCATGCCCTCAAGGCCAATATCACAACCCTAGGACCCCTGGTTCTGCCCCTGTCTGAACAGCTACTATTTCTTGCCACACTCATAGGCAGAAAAGTCCTAAAAATGGATCATGTCAAACCCTACATACCCGATTTCAAGCTCGCCTTCGAGCATTTCTGCATCCATGCCGGTGGGAAGACTATTCTGGATGAGTTGCAGAATAATTTGGGGCTCACCAACAAGCACATGGAGCCATCGAGGATGACTCTGCACAGGTTTGGGAATACTTCAAGCAGCTCGCTGTGGTATGAGCTGGCCTACATGGAAGCCAAGCAGCAGATCAAGAAGGGAGACAGGGTATGGCAGATTGCATTTGGGTCGGGATTCAAGTGCAACAGTGCTGTGTGGAAGACTCTGAGGACTGTGAAACGATCCACAAAGAATCCATGGCTGGACTGTGTTGACAGGTACCCTGTGGAGATCCCTGATGTCCAGAAGGTGTGAGGGGAAAAGGGAACAAGGCAGGTCAGATACTCCATCAAAGTTCGTGGGATAACAGTAATTTGTGTTGAATTCTCTCTTGTTTGTTTTTATTGTGGTGCAGAGACATGTGCTGCATTGGCTGCTGCTCAAAAATTTGGACCAAACAGTTATGTTGTTTGTGCTTTTGTCTTTGAAGATTGTGTTTGCTGCATTTTTATAAAACTGTAACTAGATTAAGATCTGATTTTTTTAAAACTGTAACTAGATTAAGATGAAGACTCTGATTTGAGGTCTGTGTATCAGTTAAATATTTTCAAAATTAAACTGCTTTTATGACTATCTAGATGCACCTGATGCTCTCGAGAATTCAGCTGCAGACTGGCTTATTAATTGGATTCTAGTAACTTGTCATCAGTATTTTTAGCCTACATAATTCAGAAGCTGATCATTTTAATATTCTGAACCTGGTATAAGATCAGAGAACAAATACTTTCATATGAAGATGTGAAAAATGATCATGTAATAAAACGATAGTTCAAGTTGGTGAAATTGGTGAAATTCCTTGCATCATTAACTTTCAACCTTGTGACAATTTGGGTACCATTTATTTGAATTTCTTTTAGAAATAATACTGGACAATGTATTAATTTTTTTATTTTTAATATTTTTAATTTGTCATTGTCATAGATTTTAACAACACATTTAGATGTAACTGTGGTGATGAGTGATCTAGGTTTGTTTTAAAAATTTTCCTTACTAAAAAATCAAAATATCACACATTTATTTTAAATGTAATTGTGGTGATGAGTGATCGAGGTTTATTTTTAGAACTTAACAGTTAACAAGCAAAAAAAAAACAAAAAATCACAATTATTTTACATTAAATGTAATATATAGCAAGATATTTGTTACATCAAATGCAATAAACACATATTTTTACAAAATATAATATATTTCATTATATATTATTATAAAATATAATATAAGCTAGTATATATATTTTTATATATGCCATAAGATATATGGGATATCAAGTACAAAATATGTTAGGTCATATATAATTTAACATGCAGTATAAGTTTAGATATATATTATTATAAAAAATAATATAAGTTTAAGATATATTTTATAAAATATATTTAAAAAAATTATCTTAATTTTTGAATATATATATATATATTTTCAAAAAAAATGAGAACTTTTTATTAAAAAAGAAGTTTATAAAAAAGAAGTTTAAAAAGCACATGCCATTAAGCATTCATAAGTGATTAAAACTTCCATAAAAGCCCATAAAACCACGAAGGATTATCATGAGTGCTCGAGAAAGCCACTGGCCATGAGATAAATGATCATGTAATAAAATGATAGTTCAAGTTGGTGAAATTGCCTGCATCATTAACTTTCAACCTTGTGAGAATTTGCTTCCCATTTATCTGAATTTCTTTTAGAAATGATACTTGACAATGTATTGATTTTTTTTTTTTAATATTTTTAATTTATCATTATTATTGATCTTAACAACACATTTAGATGTAATTGTGGTGATGAGTGATCTAGGTTTATTTTTAGAACTTTAACACTTAAAAAACAAAATATTATAGTTATTTTGCATTAAATGTAATATATAGCCAGATATTTGTTATATCAAATATAATAAACACATATTTTTATAAAATAAAATATATTTCATTATATATATTATTATAAAATATAATATAAGCTAGCATATATATTATTATAAAAAATAACATATATTTTATATATGCTATAAGATATATGGAACATCAAGTACAAAATATGTTATAGCCTATATATAATATAACATGTAATATAAGTTTAGATATATGTTATTATAAAACATAATATAGGTTTAAGATATATTATAAAATATATTTAAAAAAAATTATGTTAATTTTTGAAATTATATATATATATATATATATATATATATATATATATATATATAAGTTTTTTTTCAAGGAAAAAAGTGAAACTTTTTATTTAGGAAATAAAAAGTTTAAAGGGCACATGTAATTAAGCTTTTAAAAGTGATTAAAATTCCCATAAAAGACCATAAAATCACTAAGGTTTATCATGAGTGCTCGAGAAAATTACAAAAAAATATAATAGGTCTCGAGGGAGAAAACAACCCAATTGATACCATGTCCAAAAAGACACCGGTATTAAACCACAAAACAGGAATAACATGCATCATGTTTTGAAATAACTGCCCCAAGGATTAGGCAAAACAGAGTAAGTGTTGTTGTAAAGGAGTTGTACAAATATACAAAAAACAATTGAGCAACCAGTAGCTATCTAGTAGTATATCCATTACTAATAGAAAAAGGACAAAAAAAGAAAGGACCTCGACTAAAAACCCAGAGGAATATATAGCTTATAAATTGAAGTGTCTAGAGTTCGACGCATGGATTCTGTCATCTTCTGTTTCCGTTATGCGCTAGCTGTCCATGCTTGTTGAAGATCCTCCTTAGATAGGAGGTCCGCTGAAGTGTTCCATTCCTTGTGGATATGGCACACAAATATAAAATCAAATGATAGCTTTAAAAGTGGAATTTCTTCAATGATTGGGATCAAAACATGATTCTGACATCTGTGTGTTTCGTTGAACCAATTAATAACATTATTGGAGTCCCCAAAGATTTGAACCTTAACAATTTACAGGTGAATAAGCCAGAGGCTCTATGTATTCGATTTCCATTTAAATGAATCACTAGACCAGTGCCGCAACGATTAAGTGCATCAGAAGCCCCATCAAAATATGCCCAAGGAAAATCTAGATTAATTTGTTCAAGAATGATGATGCGAGGTGTCGAAGAGATTACAATTTTGGGGATAAGATCATAAATCAAGACACATTCTGCAACAATCATGTTTGGGAAGGAATTCACTTCTTTGAAAATGCCTTTGTTTCTCGCAAGCCATAAACCCCATGTAATGATAAGAGGAATGTTTTTGAAGTTGACATTTGAGACCTCATTACACCAGTTTTGCCAGACATCTTCCATTGAAGTGCCATACCATTTAGTCCTACTGTTTAGCAATGAGAGTGTGGTTTCCCAAACTTAAATGGCAAAAAAATAGTTAAGAAAAATGTGATTAATGGATTCCTCTGATGTTTTACAGCTGATGCACCAACTAAGACCCTGTTTCATTTGTTTTTGTAGATTATCCCATGTTGGGACTTTGTTTCTCAAAACACGCCAAAAAAAAAGTCTGGTTTTGGAGGGACTGTCTAACTTCCACAACAGCTTATGCCACCAAACTTGGAGGCCCCTCCCACCGACCTCCATCAAGTACCTATATCCAAATTTTGGAGCATAGAAACCATTTGGAGCAAAAACCCAGCTTAGAGAATCCAACCTATTATAGATTCTAACATTTGTATGCCTTAGTTCCTGAATATAATTCATCCAAACAATGCTTCACTGCGGTTCCAACTGTATTTCATCCCCCAATTTCCACCCTCAGACCAAAATGACGTGGTCTCATGTTTAGCAATTTGAGAGAAGTGATAAAGCCCTTTTGAATGGAGGGATTCTATCAGCCCTTAAGGGATAGAAAATGATTCATTATAGCCCACCCACAGATCACTACCTAGTGCAAACTTTTCCCTATTACCCATATGCCAACCCAGGCCATCTTCCACCAATCTGAAAGTAAGTATAGTGGCTTTCCAAATTACCGAAACATTTGCAATTTCTTAACAGGGTTGCGAATCCATTCCTCCAAAGGAGTGGGATCTATATATTTACGCCTCACCACCTCAGTCCAAATATTATCTTCAGATATGATCCTTTAGCCAGATTTAGCAGCCAAAGACTTATCAAAATTTTGGAGCTCCTTTATCCCCCATCCCCCCTATCCTTTGGACATGAAATTTTGTCTCAAGCAACCCATAGGATCACCTGTTCCTCCTTAGCCCCAACCCAAAGGAAGCGACTGTAGAGTTTCCTCACTTTAGACAGAACACCCTTAAGGACCCAAGTGAGAGCCATCTAGTATACAGGGATAGCAACAAGAACGGATTTGATAAGAACCAATCTCTCTGCCCTCGATAACTGTTTCTAACTCCAAAGGTTTTTTCTCCTCTCAATTTTTGTCAACAACTAGTTACAATTTTGATTTTTATAGGAATCAGGTTTTATGTAAAAGCCCAAGTATTTTAGACTATCCCCCATCAAAGACACTTTAAAAGGCAAAGACACTGCAATTCTTTCAAGGTCAACAACTGAAAGAACCTCATAGATAATGGACGACTTTTGAGAATTTATAACCATACATGTAGCCTTTAGAAATAAATCCAAGGAGGATTTCAACTAATGAACCTCTTCCCTGGTAGTACCATTGCAGAAAAGGAGAATGCCATCCACAAAGAGCAAATGAGAGATACAAATATTTGTTGCCACTTCAATATCTTTTAGTTCCCTATTCCTCTTAGCCAAAAGGAGCTGATTTAACCCTTCCGCAACAAGTAAAAACGGAAGTGGTGAAGAGGACAACCTTCTCTGAGCCCTCTCTGGCTGGTAAAAAAAGGGGGCGCGGCCCCATTTATAAGAACATCAAAGGACACATTAGTTATTCATCCCATTATCCAATTTATAAACCCATTACAAAAGCCCAGATGAGTTAGAAGTAGTTGCATGTAAATCCAACTAATCCTATCATATGCCTTTGAAAGGTCAATTTTAACAATCATTCCCTTTTTGATCTTTTAAAGTTGTGCATCGATTCTTGGGCCACCCCAATAGCTTCATGAATTTGTCTGCCATCAAAAAAACCAAAATGTTCTTTAGATATATTAGATAAGATTGGCTTCAGCGGATGGAAATAATCTTTGCAATAATTTTGTAAATATAATTACACAGTGAAATAGGTCTAAAATATTCAAAAGAGCCCAAAGCATGCAACTTAGGGATTAGGGAAAGGAAGGAAGAGTTAAAAGGCTCGTGAATTCCCCTAGCCCTAGATTCCTCCACCACCTCCACTAAATATCCCCTTATAAGATCAAAGAAGGGCTGGTAGAACTCCACTGTCCAACCATTCGGTCCAGGACTCTTATCTTTTTGCATTGTCTTCAAAACATGTTCCACCTCCAATTTAGTAACAGGTGGCATTAGAATCTCATTGTCCTCCTCAGCATATCAAGGAAATAGTTGTGCCACCCGGATGACTTCAACAGTAGTGGATAGGTTTCTGTAGCCTTAAAAATATTTTTGAAGTGATCTCTTCCCAATGTGGCCAGATCTCGAAATGATTTTGCCATATCACCTTCCAGAGTCCTCATTTCCCATATAGTATTCAAGTTTTTTCTCCCCTTTGCTTAGTTCTTGAAAAACTTAGTGTTTTCATCCCCTGCTGAGAGCCATTTCGCTTGAATTTTTAATCTCCATTGTTCTTCACAATCATTTAAAATCTTCCTCCTTTTAGACTCTAAAATTTTTAGCCTTTCCCTCTTCTCCTATGATTCATAACTATCTGCCTCTGGACTTTCTATTTTTCCCAAAGCCTCCTCAATGTTCTTCATATCTTCTTCCTCCTTCAACATTTTCTCTTTTGCCGACATAATCGTTTTTGATTTCAGAGATTTGATATTAGCCATGAAACATTGAGCATAGGGAAGGTTATGGAACCCATCCCTCGGCCTCTAAGAGTCTTCTACAAGTGAAATGTAACTAGGATCTTTAAGCGACCCAAAGTTGAATTTGAACAAAGATCTCGACTTTTTGTTTGGTCCAGAGAGCTCCAACAAAATGGGAAAATGGTCAGAATCCCCTCCAGTACCCAATGGTCAGAAATAATACTGGACAATGTATTGATTTTTTTATTTTTAATATTTTTAATTTGTCATTGTCATAGATTTTAACAACACATTTAGATGTAACTGTGGTGTTGAGTGATCTAGGTTTGTTTTTAAATTTTTTCTTACTAAAAATTCAAAATATCACACATTTATTTTAAATGTAATTGTGGTGATGAGTGGTCGAGGTTTATTTTTAGAACTTAACAGTTAACAAAAAAAAACAAAAAATCACAATTATTTTACATTAAATGTAATATATAGCAAGATATTTGTTACATCAAATGCAATAAACACATATTTTTACAAAATATAATATATTTCATTATATATTATTATAAAATATAATATAAGTTAGCATATATATTTTTATATATGCCATAAGATATATGGGATATCAAGTACAAAATATGTTAGGTCATATATAACTTAACATGCAGTATAAGTTTAGATATATATCATTATAAAAAATAATATAAGTTTAAGATATATTTTATAAAATATATTTAAAAAAATTATCTTAATTTTTGAATATATATATATATATATATATTTTAAAAAAAAAGTGAGAACTTTTTATTAAAAAAAAAAAGTTTAAAAAGCACATCCCATTAAGCATTCATAAGTGATTAAAACTTCCATAAAAGCGCTTAAAACCACGAAGGATTATCATGAGTGCTCCAGAAAGCCTGGCCATGAGATAAATGATCATGTAATAAAATGATAGTTCAAGTTGGTGAATTTGCCTGCATCATTAACTTTCAACCTTGTGAGAATTTGCTTCCCATTTATTTGAATTTCTTTTAGAAATGATACTTGACAATGTATTGATTTTTTTTTTTTTAATATTTTTAATTTATCATTATTATAGATCTTAACAACACATTTAGATGTAATTGTGGTGATGAGTGATCTAGGTCTATTTTTAGAACTTTAACACTTAAAAAACAAAATATTAATATATAGCAAGATATTTGTTATATCAAATATAATAAACACATATTTTTATAAAATAAAATATATTTCATTATATATATTATTATAAAAAATAACATATATTTTATATATGCTATAAGATATATGGAACATCAAGTACAAAATATGTTATGGCCTATATATAATATAACATGTAATATAAGTTTAGATATATGTTATTATAAAACATAATATAGGTTTAAGATATATATTATAAAATATATTTAAAAAAAATTATGTTAATTTTTGAAATTATAGATATATATATAAATAAGTTTTTTTTCAAGGAAAAAAGTGAAACTCTTTATTTAGGAAATAAAAAGTTTAAAGGGCACATGCATTTAAGCATTCAAAAGTGATTAAAATTCCCATAAAAGACCATAAAATCACTAAGGTTTATCATGAGTGCTCGAGAAAATTACAAAAAAATATAATAGGTCTCTCTAAGAGGGAGAAAACAACCCAATTGATACCATGTCCAAAAAGACACAGGGTATTAAACCACAAAACAGGAATAACATGCATCATGTTTTGAAATAACTGCCCCAATGATTAGGCAAAACAGAGTAAGTGTTGTTGTAAAGGAGTTGTACAAATATACAAAAGACAACTGAGCAACCAGTAGCTATCCAGTAGTATATCCATTACTAATAGAAAAAGGACAAAAAAACAAAGGACCTCGACTAAAAACCAAGAGGAATATATAGCTTATAAATTGAAGTGTCTAGAGTTCGATGCATGGATTCTGTCATCTTCTGTTTCCGTTATGCGCTAGCTGTCCATGCTTGTTGAAGATCCTCCTTAGATAGGAGGTCCGCTGAAGTGTTCCATTCCTTGTGGATATGGCACACAAATATAAAATCAAATGATAGCTTTAAAAGTAGAATTTCTTCAATGATTGGGATCAAAACATGATTCTAAAATCTGTGTGTTTTGTTGAACCAATTAATAACATTATTGGAGTCCCCAAAGATTTGAACCTTAACAATTTCCAGGTGAATAAGCCAGCATAGGAGCAGTTTTAAAGGAAATAACTCATACATGTTATTTGTCCTAGGGCGAATACCCACAAAGGCTCTATGTATTCGATTTCCATTTAAATGAATCACTAGACCAGTGCCGCAACGATTAAGTGCATCATAAGCCCCATCAAAATATGCCCAAGGAAAATCTAGATTAATCTGTTCAAGAATGATGATGCGAGGTGTCGAAGAGATTACAATTTTGGGGATAAGATCATAAATCAAGACACATTCTGCAACAATCATGTTTGGGAAGGAATTCACTTCTTTGAAAATGCCTTTGTTTCTCGCAAGCCATAAATCCCATGTAATGATAAGAGGAATGTTTTTGAAGTTGATATTTGAGACCTCATTACACCAGTTTTGCCAGAGATCTTCCATTGAAGTGCCATACCATTTAGTCCAACTGTTTAGCAATGAGAGTGTGGTTTCCCAAACTTAAATGGCAAAAAAATAGTTAAGAAAAATGTGATTAATGGATTCCTCTGATGTTTTACAGCTGATGCACCAACCAAGACCCTGTTTCATTTGTTTTTGTAGATTATCCCATGTTGGGACTTTGTTTCTCAAAACACGCCAAAAAAAAAGTCTGGTTTTGGAGGGACTGTCTAACTTCCACAACAGCTTATGCCACCAAACTTGGAGGCCCCTCCCACCGACCTCCATCAAGTACCTATATCCAAATTTTGGAGCATAGAAACCATTTGGAGCAAAAACCCAGCTTAGAGAATCCAACCTATTATAGATTCTAACATTTGTATGCCTTAGTTCCTGAATATAATTCATCCAAACAATGCTTCACTGCGGTTCCAACTGTATTTCATCCCCCAATTTCCACCCTCAGACCAAAATGACGTGGTCTCATGTTTAGCAATTTGAGAGAAGTGATAAAGCCCTTTTGAATGGAGGGATTCTATCAGCCCTTAAGGGATAGAAAATGATTCATTATAGCCCACCCACAGATCACTACCTAGTGCAAACTTTTCCCTATTACCCATATGCCAACCCAGGCCATCTTCCACCAATCTGAAAGTAAGTATAGTGGCTTTCCAAATTACCGAAACATTTGCAATTTCTTAACAGGGTTGCGAATCCATTCCTCCAAAGGAGTGGGATCTATATATTTACGCCTCACCACCTCAGTCCAAATATTATCTTCAGATATGATCCTTTAGCCAGATTTAGCAGCCAAAGACTTATCAAAATTTTGGAGCTCCTTTATCCCCCATCCCCCCTATCCTTTGGACATGAAATTTTGTCTCAAGCAACCCATAGGATCACCTGTTCCTCCTTAGCCCCAACCCAAAGGAAGCGACTGTAGAGTTTCCTCACTTTAGACAGAACACCCTTAAGGACCCAAGTGAGAGCCATCTAGTATACAGGGATAGCAACAAGAACGGATTTGATAAGAACCAATCTCTCTGCCCTCGATAACTGTTTCTAACTCCAAAGGTTTTTTCTCCTCTCAATTTTTGTCAACAACTAGTTACAATTTTGATTTTTATAGGAATCAGGTTTTATGTAAAAGCCCAAGTATTTTAGACTATCCCCCATCAAAGACACTTTAAAAGGCAAAGACACTGCAATTCTTTCAAGGTCAACAACTGAAAGAACCTCATAGATAATGGACGACTTTTGAGAATTTATAACCATACATGTAGCCTTTAGAAATAAATCCAAGGAGGATTTCAACTAATGAACCTCTTCCCTGGTAGTACCATTGCAGAAAAGGAGAATGCCATCCACAAAGAGCAAATGAGAGATACAAATATTTGTTGCCACTTCAATATCTTTTAGTTCCCTATTCCTCTTAGCCAAAAGGAGCTGATTTAACCCTTCCGCAACAAGTAAAAACGGAAGTGGTGAAGAGGACAACCTTCTCTGAGCCCTCTCTGGCTGGTAAAAAAAGGGGGCGCGGCCCCATTTATAAGAACATCAAAGGACACATTAGTTATTCATCCCATTATCCAATTTATAAACCCATTACAAAAGCCCAGATGAGTTAGAAGTAGTTGCATGTAAATCCAACTAATCCTATCATATGCCTTTGAAAGGTCAATTTTAACAATCATTCCCTTTTTGATCTTTTAAAGTTGTGCATCGATTCTTGGGCCACCCCAATAGCTTCATGAATTTGTCTGCCATCAAAAAAACCAAAATGTTCTTTAGATATATTAGATAATATTGGCTTCAGCGGATGGAAATAATCTTTGCAATAATTTTGTAAATATAATTACACAGTGAAATAGGTCTAAAATATTCAAAAGAGCCCGAAGCATGCAACTTAGGGATTAGGGAAAGGAAGGAAGAGTTAAAAGGCTCGTGAATTCCTCCCCTAGCCCTAGATTCCTCCACCACCTCCACTAAATATCCCCTTATAAGATCAAAGAAGGGCTGGTAGAACTCCACTGTCCAACCATTCGGTCCAGGACTCTTATCTTTTTGCATTGTCTTCAAAACATGTTCCACCTCCAATTTAGTAACAGGTGGCATTAGAATCTCATTGTCCTCCTCAGCATATCAAGGAAATAGTTGTGCCACCCGGATGACTTCAACAGTAGTGGATAGGTTTCTGTAGCCTTAAAAATATTTTTGAAGTGATCTCTTCCCAATGTGGCCAGATCTCGAAATGATTTTGCCATATCACCTTCCAGAGTCCTCATTTCCCATATAGTATTCAAGTTTTTTCTCCCCTTTGCTTAGTTCTTGAAAAACTTAGTGTTTTCATCCCCTGCTGAGAGCCATTTCGCTTGAATTTTTAATCTCCATTGTTCTTCACAATCATTTAAAATCTTCCTCCTTTTAGACTCTAAAATTTTTAGCCTTTCCCTCTTCTCCTATGATTCATAACTATCTGCCTCTGGACTTTCTATTTTTCCCAAAGCCCCCTCAATGTTCTTCATATCTTCTTCCTCCTTCAACATTTTCTCTTTTGCCGAGATAATCGTTTTTGATTTCAGAGATTTGATATTAGCCATGAAACATTGAGCATAGGAAAGGTTATGGAACCCATCCCTCGGCCTCTAAGAGTCTTCTACAAGTGAAATGTAACTAGGATCTTTAAGCGAACCAAAGTTGAATTTGAACAAAGATCTCGACTTTTTGTTTGGTCCAGAGAGCTCCAACAAAATGGAAAATGGTCAGAATCCCCTCCAGTACCCAACCACTTCCTGAAGCCTATATTTCCATTTACAAAATTCTCATTTATTAGAAAATGGTCAAATCTTTTAGCCACCCTTGCTACACCCACTCTCATGTTCCTCCAAGTGGGGGTGGACGTAATATGATTTATGTCAATGAGCTTATTGTCTTTAATTTTATTTATAAAATAGTTTGCAAGAGGGTTAGCTTGACCATGAGGGCCCCAAGTTTCTGAGATACCAAGTGAAAAATTTAGAACCCTTCCCACCACTAGGTTGTGGACTTGCATAAAGTCTTTTGCAAATAAATTGTTCCAAAATCCAACTCTCTCTAGAACAGGGCCATAGATGTTGATGAGAGTAAAAGTTGAGAAAAGCTCAATAGAGTAAACCTCCACTCCTAAAACCGACTCAGAACTCCAGGGGTTGTTCAATTGAAACACACTGTCACGAAGGCCCAAAGTCAGACCACCCGATCTACCTCTGGCATCCATCACTACCAGAGACTAACAAGGCAGAATTTCCCCAGAGAAGCTAATACAGAGGCACCCAAACCCATGGTTTCTTGTAGCATTAGTACATAAGGGTTGAATTGGTTTATAAGTGACATCAAAGCTAGTTTTTTCTGGTTACTAGCAAACCCACGATAGTTAAAGGACATGATAATCATTGGGGAACAAAGGCCAGGGTTTTGTGCTGCTCTAAGCGTCCCTTTTAAATAATGTTGTTTACCATCAATAATGTCTAATATAGCTTTCAATTGTGCTTTGGAAAAATCAGTTTTCATGCCCTTAGTTTTCCGAGGTCTGTCTGGCTCCGAGAATATCCCCAACCCCCCTACAAGGTCTTTAGTCAAGGTGTGTTTGTCCCTAGGCCGAAGGTTATATGGAATTTTATCAAGCGAGAGAGAAGGTATTGAGGTTAAAATACTGTCCATAGCTAAAGATAGATTGTCAATGCATTGAGAAACATATACAGAGGTTCTGGAAGGACCAAGAATATGTAACACTTTTAACAAAGAGAAAATAGATGCATGAATAGAAGTGGGGAGACAAGTAATAATACTAGCTTGGTCCAGTCCATCCTCTGCCAAAACAAGGCCATCTGAGGGAGGATATGGTGTAGGATCTATCACCATTGGTCCCAGAAACTCCTGTATTGGGGGCTGCTTCAAAGCCTGAGACCAAGCCTGTTGAGATGTTTGTGCCGCATCCCCCACCATTTCCTGACCTCCATCCTGATAAACTTCAACTCCTTCCATTTAAACTGGTTCTTCCACTACCACATTCACCCTTCCCACCTTACTCAAAATATACCGCGTCTGACGTCTTCTTATGAAGCCCAAAGGGCAATCCCGAGCCAAATGGCCCCATTTGTGGCAACGGTGACACCGGAATGGAAAATGTTCATAGTAAAAAAAATGACAGAATGAGAGATCTTTCCTCTGAAACTGCATTTCGTCCATAAGTTCCTCCCTCGGATTCAGTCTAACCAACAACTGAGCCACATTCCTACAATTTGTTGTTCGATAGGACAAGTCTGCCTCTAGAAAGGTACCCAGTCTATTCTTGATCGCTCTAAACACGTCTTCAGACCAAAGATGTGGAGGAAAAGACGACAGCGAAACCAAAACAGGGATTTCCTCCACCCTTTCTCTTTGTGCATCGAATAATGGCGACCAACACTTAAAAAGTATAGGGGAATTACCAAACCTCCAATTATGTTTTAACACCCACTCCATTGCCTCATTACAAGAGAGACAGACCATAAACCATCCATTAGCCATAGTGGTAACCTCTGTTTCACTCCCCGTCATCTCACCTCAAGAGTCTTTAATCCATGTTGTGATAACTTGTGCAGAGGGATATTTCCCGCATGCTTTCCCCACAAGGATATGTTCCAATGCTTCCATGGCTTCGTCAATTTATAGGTCCATCCCCAACACCATGTCCCACCGACCCTCTTTCCTCTTATATGTCTTACCCTTCTTCCTTTTTTGACCCAATTGTTTGTCATTTGCATCCTCTCTGTTGCAGGGATTGTCTCCCCGAAGCCCCAATTCATCTTCTATGACCTCCCGCCCAAGCCCTTTCTCCTTCTGCTGAGTGGAAATTAAACAGTCTCTCGAAACTCGTGCTTGCTTCACAAAGTCTCCACCATTACCCGAACCAAAGGCCCCCTCCAAATGAGATACACCCCCAGTGTATACCTCCACACCGCGGCATTGAATAAACTCAACATTTGGTCCACAATTTTGTTCAGGCACCTGGATACATTCTGAAACGTTCACCCCTTGTGGTATACCATCATCTATTGCCTCATATCCTAAACCCCCTTCCAAACCCCGAGATAGTTGAGGCTCCGTGTGAGTGGAGAGAAAGGTCGTGTCAATCCTCGAAACCGCCACATTATTTTCCCATTTTAATCCCGAGCCCAACTCTTGTGCCCGCTAGCTATTAACCAGGCACGACTTCAAGCCTTCCTTATTCCTCAAACTGCTGTGAATAACAATGTCTTCCAACCCTCCAAAAAAATAACAGGAGGCTAGGATTTTAGGAGGTGTAGTATAACTTACTAGTTCTCCTGTGAGACAGACTTCCCCCTGAAGCGCCCCGATGTCCGTCGTTCCAAAAACAACACTAAATTGTAATCGTTCACAAAACCCCTTGTGCCTTCATAAGTTCCAACTGTCGAAATACCAAACCCACCTTCCAAAAACTTCGCAGGAAACATGGCACCACTTAAGACAACTGGAGTCCGAGTTGGAGCCTTCAATTTCGTTAGATTATGTTCTGTAATCTCCATGCCCCAAATCGTAAGAATGTCTCTTGCCTCCAGTTCTAATTCAACAGACTCCATTGGCTTCCCCATACCACCAGTTCCCTGACTGCAAATAGATGAGGGTGATGTGAATCAACGAAAAATCACTGGATATTGTAAAAAACTAATATTCCACCACAAACGTTGAACCCCAGAGTTCAACCGCGAGTGCAACAAACAAAAAACTAACTTAGAAAACTGGAAGACAAGGTAAATTCAGTTCACCCCCCCGGTTAATCCCTTTGGCCTTCCCAAGGTTGCTCGAAAAGCCATGTCATCCACCATTATGATATTTGTTTAATAGTGCGTGTTGCGTGGAAGTCCGTTCCGACTACCACCTTGCCGCATTCTGTTCAAGCTTAGTGATCATGGCCACCGAAAACCATGAAAGCCATCAAATTCCTTCCCTGGTTTCTCTATGTGCTTCCTAGGGTTTCCTCACTATCATGTTATTTGCATTCTTCTTAAAAAAGCAAGTTACTAATATTCTCAAATTTATTTATTTTTATATAATTATTCATACATTATAAAATAATTTATAAATGATAAAACAGATATATAGATATTGACACATTTATGTAGGTGATTACTCACTTAAACATTTTATTGATTTTAATGGTTTATAATTAAAAAAATTAATTTATTTGATAAATATTTAAATAAATCTATAATAAATAAACATTTTAGTGATTAACCTCTCAACAAAAAAAAAATTCTCTTACATTTATAAATAATAAATTAATCAAATTCTTAACAATTTTAATCTTGTTAAATTTAACACTTGTTAAACCAAAAACATAGAATTAAGATAGGGCGTTGCTTTTATACTTCTCACTTTATTAAAAGAAACATTTCACTTGTTATGCGAAAGGCGTGCATGTTTATTTGTCACGTCTTGGTAAACAAAACACTTCACTGAGAGCATTTGCTTGTTAGTCCCTTCCCAAAGGGCCTGATAGGCACTATAGTAATCGATAGATGCTTTTTTAATTAAAATTACACGAAACCAAAGCTCATGACAGGGACTATAATAATTGGTATATTCTTTTTTAATTAAAATTACACGAAAACCAGAGCTCATATTAGGGTGGTTACATGCTTTAACCAAAGTTTGAAGCCAAAATGCTTATGAATATTTTTTTTTAACCAATGAATGAAATCAACATCTTATTGGCCTCATATCGAGGCGATATGATGCAAATGTTAGGATAAATATGAAACAATGTATACATTTTGAAACTGAAAAAGACTAATGTTAGATTTCTCTTGGCATTAATTCCTCAACATTTTATGTTAAGAGTGACGCAGGAGCATCGCATGAGATGAATTTCACTGACCTGTGTGGTCAAATTTATTTTAGTAGAGAAGGTTGGATCTCTCAAATTTAATTTTATTTATTTATTGTAATAGTTTGCCTTTATTTCATTTATTGTAATAATTAGAGCAATTCTAAATTAGGAGGAAAAATATAATACTGTTAGAATGAAACGCATCGAACCTTGGAATAAAGATTTATTTGTTAGTTTGTTAAAAATTGTGAGTGCATTTAGTATAAAGGAAGGAAAGAGCGAGAGATAGGGAGAGCGCATATTGAATGTAATCAAGCAAAAAGGGCAAATAACTCGGTGTTTTTTACTTTATGAGTAATTGATTTGAAGCGTGGATGTGCAAGTTATTATTCCTGTGCATGTGAATTCATTCAAAACTGCTAAGGATCACTTACAGAAGGAGTTAAACAATCTGAGTATTAATCCTTCTATGTATTTATCATTTATTATCTTCGCCTCAGAGATCTGAAATAAACCAGTTTAAAGGCATAAGTCATGTGATATTTCAAGTTTCAAGACTTAAAATAAATTAGGCAAAATTCTGTGTTTTTATCACAAAACCGTGTGTTGTGATTTTGGCCGAAAACCAAGTTTTTATGTTTGCATCGCAAATCCCCAAACTTAAGTCATATATCGCATCGCAAATGTTAAACATTGCGAAATATCGCATTGCATGGATATAATATTTCGCCACATCGCTATCGGCGATTTATATGTTTGTTTTTAAGTTATCGCAAGTTATATGTTGTAAGTAGCAATACCCGATATGCGAAGTTACAATATCGTAAATCTTGTGATATGCGATAAGGTTCTTGCAACAATTTGTGAAATTGCAAAATCGCAAACATTGCGATATATGTTATGTGCGATCGATAGAGTTTGCTAATTTATGCGATCTGCCATCTAGTTAAAATCAGGAAGTTGCAATATTATTTAGAAAGTGTGATGTAGTTTAAAAGGGCCGATTTAAGTTTCATTTTACTGTTTAAAGAATTAGTTTTGAGTCTGCACGGGAACAGTGCCACCTGTACATAATTTTTTTGGTATCATAGCTTTGATTGAAATAGAGTTTAATTCAACAAGATGCCACCTAGAAGAGCAACTAGCATAGGGAGAGGAAGACCATTAGAAAATGCGATTCTACTGGAAGAGGTTCAACGCCTTCGTGCAAGGATGGAGACAATGGAAGTTGCCCAAAGGAGAGCACCTGACGAAGGAGATGACAGTGTTGCAGAAGAACCTTCAGAAGAAAAAGAAGATGAAAAGAAAGAGACAACAAAATTTCTCAAGATGTTGATGAAGGCAAGTGGAAGACTGAAGGTAGAGGTGCCTTTGTATGATGGAAATCTCAACGTGGAAGAATTAATGGACTGGATCAGTTCATTAGATAAGTAATTTGACTTTGAAGAAGTCGAATTCAAAAAGAAAGTGAAATTTGCGGCGACCAGATTGAAGGGTCACGCAGCCATTTGGTGGGAAGAGTTACAGGTATCCAGACAAAGAAAAGGAAAGCCAAAAATCAAGCAAACCGATAAAATGGTAAGTAAATTGAAGAGCAAGTTTATGCCAAAATCTTATTAGCTAAATCTTTTTAAGCAATTACAAAATTTGAAGCAAAAAGGGATGACAGTGAAAGAATATACAGAAGAGTTTTATAGGCTGAATATCAGAGTTGTACACGTAGAAGATGATTTTGAGAAGTAGTCAGGTACATAAATGGCTTGAGGTATGATATCCAAGATGAGATCAGTTTATTAAATCTGAAAAAAATTGAAGATTCGTACCAAGTATCCTTAAAAGCAGAGGAGAAGATACAGAGGAAGCAAAGCCAGAGAAGTAGAGGGAAAAATCCAGTAAGAGGAAGAGGAGTATTCAAACCCAGATTTCATAATTCGCAGAGTGAAACAGGAGGTTCTAGTAGTAGACCACCACAGAGAGGAGACTCTGGTCAAGGAAGGTTCGTACCCAGAGGTAGAGGCTGAGGAAGAGAGATTCGACGCTTTACATGTGGTGAATGGGGACATGGTTCATGGGACTGTCCTCACAATAATTCAAAAACTCAGAGAAATGTGAATATTGTTGAAGCAAGGGAAGAAATTCCTCGGATTGCGGGAAAATAAGAACCACCCGAAGCGGGAGAATCCTTGTTATTGAAAAGAGTATTTCTTAAAGAAGAAAAAGAAGCAGAAGAGCCAGTTCAGAGGAAGAACATATTCAAGACTATATGCAAGTCCAAGGGGAAATGCTGCAAAGTGGTAATTGATAGTGGAAGTACTAATAACCTTGTTTCCACAGAGATGGTGGACAAATTATAATTGGCAAAAATGGTACACCCTACTCCATATAAGGTGTCGTGGCTGCAAAAAGGACATCAACTTCTTGTGACAGAGAAATGCAAGGTAGAGATACAAATTGGTAACTACAAAGATGTTACATTATGTGATGTAATGCCGATGGATGTATGCCACATATTGTTGGGAAGACCTTGGCAGTTTGATCGAAAATTTGTTCATGATGGTAGAAGAAATACTTATACCCTAGAGAAAGAAGGGAATAAACACACACTACTGCCCTTAAAGAACGAAGCAGACAAAGAAGCACCTAGAAACAGTGTTACGCTGATGAGTGGTAAAGAACTGCTGCAAGAAGTCGAGAGGGATGCAGAATTACAATTTGCTGTTGTGGGTAAACCAAAAGTAATTCTGAATTCTACAAATTTAGACGATATGCCCGAAGAAATTAAAAATCTACTAAATGGCTGTGTTGATATTATTATTGATGAGTTTCCAAATGCATTACCACCAATCAGAAGTATTAGTCATCACATAGATCTAATACCTGGTGCGAGTTTGCCGAATAAAGAAGCATATAGGTTAACTCCTTAGGAAAATGTAGAAGTTGGGAGACAAGTGCAAGAATTGATGGATAAGGGCTTGATAAGAGAGAGCCTTAGTCCTTGTGCTGTACCAGCAATACTCAACCCAAAGAAAAGCGGGGAATGGCGGATGTGTACAGATTCTAGAGCCATAAACAAAATCACCATTAGATATCATTTTATTTTACCACGCATGGATGACATAATGGATTGCTTGAGTGGTTCAAAATATTTTACTAAAATAGATCTGAAAAGCGGTTATCATTAAATAAGAATAAGAGAGGGGGATGAATGGAAGACTGTGTTCAAAACAAACATTGGTCTGCATGAATGGTTAGTGATGCCTTTTGGACTCACTAATGCACCCAACACATTCATGAGATTAATGAATGAAGTCTTAAAGGAGTCTGCAAGCAAGTTTGTAATTGTTTATCTTGATGATATTCTGGTTTTTAGTCGAGGTAAAGAGGAGCATCTGGAGCACCTTAAACTAGTTTTAAAAACTTTGCAAAAAGAGAAGCTGCTAATAAATTTGAAGAAATGCAGTTTTATGAAGGAAGAACTAGTTTATTTGGGATTCATAGTCTCTAAAGAAGGCTTAAAGATGGACTCGAAAAAATTCCAAGCAATTTTGAATTGGCCGACCCCAAAGAACATATTTGAGGTAATAAGCTTTCACGGTCTTGCAAGTTTCTACTGGAAATTCATAGAAATTTTTAGTCAGATATGTGCGCCAATTATTCAATGAACCAATCAAGTAAAATAATCAACCATTTAAGTGGACGGAAGCAGTACACTGAAACTTCAGACTGTTGAAAAAGAAAATCACAGAAAAACCAGTTTTGGCCTTACTGAACTTTGAAAAAGTTTTTCAAGTCGAAACTGATGCTAGTGGAGTTACAATTGGAGCAGTTTTAAGTCAAGAACAGAGACCAATAGCATATTTCACCGAGAAATTGAATGAAGCTAAGAAGAAATACTCATCCTGTGACAAGGAGTTTTATGCTATTGTGTAGACATTGAAAAAATGGAGGCATTATCTGTTACCAAAAGAATTGATTTTATATTATGATAATCATGCATTATAGTTTATCAATAATCAACCGAAGTTGAGCCAGAAGCATGCCAAGTGGGTGGATTTTTTACAGAGTTTTACTTTCGTGATTAAGCGTACAAGCGGTAAGTTGAACAAAGTCGCCGATGCTTTGAGAAGAGTGAATTTAATTGTGCAGGAATTAAAAATCGGTGTTGTGGGTTTTGAAGAGATGGTTGACATATAAAAGGAAGATGCAAAATTTAAAGACATTTATGCAGCTGTACAAAATCCAAAAATTCACAATAGAAGCCAGTGGTTGGATTATCTTATCCAAGGAGGTTTTCTATTTAAAAATAACAAGTTGTGTATTCTCAAATGTTCTATGAGGGATAACATAATTAAAGAAAAACATAGCAGGAGCTTATCTAGACACTTTGGACAAGACAAGACATTTTCTCAGGTAAATGATTTTTACTATTGGCCAAATATGCAAACTGATGTTAAGATATTTGTTGAGAAATGCAGGCTTTGTCAGCGTGCTAAAGGGAGAAGCCAAAATACCGGATTGTACCAGCCATTGCCAATACCAAACCAGCCTTGGGATGCAATTAGTATGGATTTTGTTTTGGGTTTTCCAAAAACTCAAAGGAAAAATGATTCTATCTATGTTGTTGTAGATAGATTTTAGAAAATGGCTCATTTTATTGCATGCAAGAAGATTAGTGATGCAACTCATATTGCTAATCTATTTTTTTTCCATAAATTGTAAGGTTGCATGGGCTACCTATAAGTATTGTTTCTGATAGGGATACACAATTTGTTGGGCATTTTTGGAGAACTCTATGGAAGAAACTAGGTGCAAACCTTAGTTTCAGCTTAGCCTATCATCCTCAAACGGATGGAAAGACCGAAGTAGTAAATAGAAGCTTGGGAAATATATTGAGGAGCTTAGTTTATAAAAATCCTAAGTAGTTGGATTTAGCACTTGCTCAAGCTGAGTTTGTTTATAACGATACTCCTAACCAGATTACTAGGATGAGTCCATTCCAAATTGTTTTTGGGATGAATCTGAGAGGTGTGTATGAGCTCAAAAATTTGGGCAAACAGGAGACAAGGAGCACAATGGCAGAAGATTTTGCAGAGCAGATGCAGAGGCTACAGGAAGATGTCAAAGAAAGATTACATGAAAGCAATAGAAAATAAAAATAGAGAGCTGATATAAGGATGAAAGAAAAAGAATTCCAAGTGGGCGATCTCATCATGGTGTACCTAAGAAAAGGGAGGTTTCCTGTTGGGACTTGCAACAAATTGAAAATGGAAAGGATAGGGTCGTGCAGAATTGTAAGAAAAATTTCAACCAATGCATGTGAAATTGAGTTTCCAAAAGGAGTTGGTATATCTCCAATCTTCAATGTTGTAGATTTGTACCCATACAAGGAGCCAAAGGCAGAGCTACAAGATGAACCTACAGAAGACAAAGTTCAAAATTTGAATTGGGAAGAAAAAATGCCAAAAACAATTAAGAAAGAGGTGGAAGCTGTTATGGAGAGGAGAGTAGCTAAAAGAATGAGAGGACATATTTATTTTCAGTATTTAGTCAAATGGAAGGGACAACCAGTGGAGGATGCCAGTTGGTTGACAGTGGCAAAGTTACAGAAGTATGGAATAAATCCCAAAAGTTTAATGGATGATTCTTTTCTTCACTGGGAGTTTGATGCAGAAGAATCGCATGAGATGAATTTCACTAACCTGTGTGGTCAAATTATCTTTTAGTAGAGAGGTTTGGATCTCTCAAATTTAATTTTATTTATTTACTGTAATAATTTGACTTTATTTCATTTGTTGTAATAGTTAGAGAAAATCTAAATTAGGAGGAAAAAGATAATACTGTTAGAATGAAATGCATCAAACCTTGGAATAAGGATTTATTTGTTAGTTTGTTAAAAAATAGTGAGTGCATTTAATATAAAGAAAGGATAGAGCGAGAGAAAGAGAGAGCGTAGATTGAATGTAACCAAGCCGAAAAGGGCAAATAACTCTGTGTTTTTTACTTTATGAGTAATTGATTTGAAGCATGGATGTGCAAGTTATTGTTCCTGTGCATGTGAATTCATTCAAAACTGCTAAGGATCACTTACGAAAGGAGTTAAAAAATCCGGGTATTAGTTCTTATATGTATTTATAATTTATTGTCTTCGCCTCAGAGATTTGAAATAAACCAGTTTAAAGGCATAAGCCATGTGATATTTCAAGTTCCAAGACTTAAAAGAAATTAGGAAAATTTCTATGTTTTTATCGCAAAATTGTGTATTGTGATTTCGGATGAAAACCAAGTTTTTATGTTTGCATCGAAAATCCTTAAACTTAAGTCATATATCGCATCACAACTGTTAAAAATTGCAAAATATTGCATCACATTGATATAACATTTCACCACATCGCTATCAGATATTTATATGTTTGTTATTAAATTATCGCAAGTTATATGTTGGAAGTAGCGATACCCGATATGCGAAGTTACGACATCATAAATATTGCGATATGCGATAAGGTTTTCGCAGCGATTTGCGAAATCGCAAAATCACAAACATTGCGATATATGTTATGTGTGATCGACGGAGTTTGCTAATTTATACGTATTGTGATCCAGTTAAAATCGGGAAGTTGCGATATTATTTAGAAAGTGTGATATAGTTAAAAAGGTCTGATTTAAGTTTCATTTTACTATTTAAAGAATTAGTTTTGATTCTGCACGAGAACAGTGCGGCCTATACATCAAAGAGAATTATGGATGGGAAATTGAAAATGTATACTTCTTTGTAAATAGGTAAACACATGTGAGGCATACATGTAAGACTATTGCAAGACTATTGCATGACCTGATGTGTTGTCATCTGAATACCTTCCCATCAAATATTCACTTGGCTCTGCTTGGCTGAACACCTTCTGTGGACATATGTACCATAACAGTAGCCTGTAACTTCATCCCTCATCATATCTACAATCCATAACAGTGGCCTATATCCCGTAACTTCAACCTTCATCATATGTACAATCCATAACAGTAGCGTGTGACTTAAGTCCTCATCGCCAAGTAATTTCCACAGATGCATTTCAGTATTTTCCGGAAGGCTATCACCATAAGACTTCCCCCTATCAACAGGGCCCAGGTTCAATAAGGAAAACAAAAGAGCTGGCGGAGGGGGCTCCTTTATTAATGGTTGGGGCGGGAGAAGGCAAGAGATGGAAGCTGAGAATGATGGGAAAACTCTGATTAATGCTCTCATTTATCTTATGCAGGAAAAATATGGTTCAACATTAACAAAGATAACACCTATGTGCAACTAGTGACTGCAAAGACAGAAAAATGAAAGGTATCAACTCTGTACTACTATCTTACGTATGAGGCATTTATTTTTTAAACTTAAAATTTTTTGACTATGCATCAAGCAATTACATTTGATACATTGGAAAAGGAAATGAGTGGTTTTAGTAAAGAGTGTATTCTTCTTGAAAAATGATTTTATTCATTAAGTCAGCTAGTTTATAAACACAATAGCCTGTAAATTCCAGAGCTAGATATTACCTGTATATCCAGAGTATAACTTCATCACAGAAAAAAATCAAACCGAGGAGATGTAACGATTCACCCTATGTTGTGCCGGTGGAAGTTTGCGGCGAATTCGCCATGCGTTAGTACACAGAGGCCAGAACGTCAGCTAGGTGAGTCGACAGGCTTACAGTATGCCATTCAGTCTCGCAAACCACCAGTTTCCATTGAGAGAGTTGTAACAGGTTTCCATTGGTGGAAAGAACAAGAATAAAAAAGGAAACCAACACTAGGGTTTGGACGTGCTCTCTCATCGCCGTCAGATCACTATAGCCTACAGCCCACAGAAGGAGAAAATGACACATGTGAGTGTTACTCCCCACCATGGAAATTGAATACTCTCCACCATGAAAATTGAATATGTTCATTGTAATATTCACATGAAAATAGCACTAAAACTATAGTGCCGACGAGAATTCTAGGGAACCAAAATTCTAGCACTTTCTTGTACTTTCTCATGAGTCTGGTGTGCACATCTACATTATGATCTCTAAAAGAAGACAAGCTAAGATGCCAAACCAAAGTATAAACCATTATTGTCATTCTGAATGCTTTTGCATCCATGCAATTTTTATGAATTTAGGAACTAATAACATACTTTCCATGAAACGAGAGGATGTGAACCACTGTGGCAGTTAACGTAGGGAACCCAACACCATAAGTAACAACAAAGAAAGTACTAGGATGCAATTTTCCCAAGTCCTCATAAGCTTTGCGGTCGAGATGGAAGTTTGAATCCACGATTTGGGAGATGTTGTAAGTTTGGCCACTGGTGGTGAACATGCTCAGAAAAGATTGGGAATGTTTTTCAGCATAAAATTTGAGCCAATATGCTAATGGCGTTATCACATACATTACAAGCACAAATCCGATTCCCACGCTGGCTTTGCAAACCAAGGACTGGCAAGAGGGCTTCCTAAGTAAGAAGAAATGGTGGACCAATATATTGCTATGACACCCATGCCAAGACCATTTAATCCATAACCCAATTGTTATGCAAGAACAGACTTTGGAAAGATCCAGTAGATCCATGACATGGATGTCATCATGGGAAAAATATAGCCAAGGAATAAACAATATGCAAAATCACATGAAAGGGATATTATGAAGAATTGGTTTTGTGTAAGGCCTCCTTTGGGCCTCTACTCCTCACGAAGACCTTTGTAATCAAAGCAATTGAAACAGAATAACGCTGATAAGAAATCACACAAAATTCTTCAAACATCTCAAAAAACCCACAAAAATAATTCATTAATTTCATGTAATCATATGAAATGAGGGTCCTTACCTGAACAAGGTTTGAATGCCACCACATAGTAGCAGGCTACACTAGATATTTTCTAAAGACCCCTGCCCATCCAAACTCTAATATATGCATATCTAAAACAATAAGAAATATTTTAGACAAGAAGGAATTTAATGATCCTCTGAAGAAAACTCGAGCATAAATGAGTCAAACCCTAACCTGGGTTATCATGCAAACTAGTAAAGAAACGAAAGAGCTCATGTTCTTCTTGTAGAAAAATTGACTTGCACTGACAATGTGAATTTCATATACAGTTCATGTCCCTGCGTTCACAAAGATGGTTATGAGAATGTGCTCCTTTGTATTAAACGACCCCGGATTCAGCCAGAACTCCCATTTGTTGCTTGCAAATAACCTTTTCATTTCTCTCTTCATGTGGCTCATACTCGAGCTTCTCAGTAAAATCGTTTCCCATCCAATTTTCTCTCATACTTGAGCTGCTCAGTAAAATCATTTTCCATCCAATTTTATCCATAGTAGAGCATGTGTAACACATGCAAAATTTCAAATTTGAAGATTTTAATAATATGCCATTTATCGCATGGGTGTTGCTCCTTATTTTGGCTGGTGTGACTAGGGTGAGTAATCCGAGGTATCAGTGTCGTGTCATGTCGCTCCTGTGCTTATTTTCTTGGTTCTCGAGTGAGTGGAAAACTAGACGAATACAATTTGGTTGGGGCCTAGTGAACAACACATTCTAGCATACATATTTCTATCGATTTTTTTTTTTAGTTTCTGATACTTACATTATTTCAATTAAAACTTTTTTAAGTTTCTGATACTTACTTCAATGTGAACAATGCTCATTTCCCTCCAATTTTTTTTTACCAATCTTTTCCTGCTAGTAGAAATGGGAATCTGTCAATTAAAATAATATTCATGACTTTGTTTAGTTGAGGATATGTAGATTACAGATTTAACAAATATAAGAAAAGTTAAACAAAAATCAAACCATTTGACATTGCAAATTTCTAAAATTTGCAATTAACTTAAAATAGTGATTAATACACCTAGGCGCGAGTAGTGGAAGAGCTCGGATAGAGCTCACATTTGAACTTGAGGATGGGCCAATAAATGCAGATTCAAATGAGTCTGGCGTGTCTTGAAGTTCGAGTAATTGTAAATGAGTTGCATATGCCAAATCATCATTCAATAGAAATTGTCGAACACCTTCAACAATGTCTTCCTTTATTGAAATAGACTGGCTACCTCTTAAATATAAAATCTCATTTATTAAATTATTAGCATAGTCATATGATAGAAATCAATTTATTTTTCATATTATTAAAAAAATAAAATAAAATATTAAACTATAATCTAAAATATCACTACTCGCAATTGATCTCAATTGGTAATGAGAAAGGGCATTCTGGTTGTCATGAATTTCATTCAGCTTTTGTTCCAAGTATTCCTTTGAGAGATACTTTTTCCAAAATTTCGATATTTTGAATAAGCATTGCAATGTGAGACTCCATACAATTTTTAGTATATCGCACCAGCTCGACTCCATGCCTCCCCGCTCAAGCAGGGACTAGCTGCCATGCAACCATTCTTGTTTGGTTAAAGAAAACACTTCACTGATTAAGTCAAAGGCATGTAATTAAAATAGGGGAATGCTAATGGTTGGTCATCCTCTAATGTTGCTTATGTTAATTTTGACTTGTTTTTTTAAATTATTTTATTTACTTATTTATTTAAATTTTTTATTATATATTTACAATTTGAAAGTTAAAATATGAAAAATATATAAAATATGAATTAATTTTTTTAAAATTAAATTTGAAGTGAGTATCTATTTAATGGATTGGGATAGACATTCTTATTGGAATTTTAAAAGCATGTTTCTTGTTAAATTTATTGGTTTCAACAATGGTAGTGGTCTTTGTGACATTTTTAAAGAAGAATGACGATGGTGAGAGAAATGTTTTGATAGGATTTGATGGGAAAATCACCTCGTGATGAATATTTTTCTCATTAGATTCCAATGGACATTTCCATTTTTTAACGAATTCAAACTCTTGCTACTAGTGCTCGAACAACTTGCAAGCTCACTAATATTTCATTGGTCTTTGATTGTAGCACTTTACAGATGTAGGTACTCCTCACCTTTCTTCTATATCCTCAAGAACACACCTTAGCAAACTACTTCATGGATATCATTGCAAAATTATTTGTAATCAGATTAAATAGAGAACAAAGAAACATCAGGCTATTTCTTCTTCCTTATACACAATGTTGGATTATATATTGAATGGATATCCAATAGTTGATTTTCTATCATGTAGATCACCAATAAAAGTTGAATAATATATCTTATTAACATTCAAATTATTAGTGTATTTAACATGAAAATCAAAAGTTCCCTTTAAGGATAGAATGATTCTCTTGGTTGCTTTCCAATGACCTTCATGTGGCTTAGCAATGAACTGGCTGTGTATTGACTAAGTATGTAATATTGGGTCTTGTGGTTAAGTAGCTTAAAATCCCCAACAACAATTTACAAAAAGTGGCATTTACTTCTTTTTTATCATCATCAATATAAAGCTTATCATTCTCTTTCAATGGAGTATACATTGGTTTGCATTCATTCCTATTGAATCTTCTGAGAAACTCATTTGCATGCATACTTTCAATCATAAAAGTTTTATCATCTTCCCTCCACGCTTCAATTATTGAAAAATTATATACACATATCAAACATCCTTTATTTAAAATTCATAGTATAGTTGTCTTTTGTTTTCATCAATCCAATCTGAGACACTCTTGCTATGATAAAAATGTCAACACACAATGAATCAATGCAATAATCCATGCTCATTTTCTTAATTCATATATTTGGATTTCTCTTACCTTTTATGAATTCTTGATGAAATAATTTATTATTTCTCAAACCATGATCTCGAACCTTGTTTGAGAAATCATAATAATTAATTTCGGTCTTCATAATGGCATGTGTAATTGTGATTTTTATGTAATTGATGTAAAGAAGAAAAGTAAAATTATTGTAATGCTTGTCTCATGGGTTTCATGAGTAAGGAATTTCATTTTTAGTAATGGATCCCATTGTGAGCCTTTAGGAGTTGTCATCTAGTCATAAAAGTCAATTTGAGTTTATGTCATGTATGAAGGACCCTTCTTGGGCATGTTACATATCTGCATGTCATTAAAAGAGTCAAAATACCCTCCAAGACAAGCACAAACATCTCTTAACAAGTCAGCTTCAAGATGGAATAAATGATCTCCTCCAATAGACATGTCGACTCACCCTCATTCAAGTCGGCTTAATTGACTAGGAAAAAACTATAAATAAGGCAGTTCAGATTGCATCTGGGGTGGAGAATTTGGTCAAGCAATTCTGAAATCTAGAAGTGTGAGGATCACTTAGAAGGAATCCTAATCATCAATGAAGGGAGAAGGAACAAGATCAAAGTTCTTAGATTCATTTTTGGGTCTATTTTAGGGTGGTTTTGTTGTCACATGTGTGAAGAAGGAGATAATTTGCTGCAGTAAGGCCGAGAAGGTTAAGTCATCCAAGGTAACCAAATTGGAATGGGTAAAATTCAAAAGGGAGGTTGAGATTAGCTAAAAGGAGACCCTATCCAAAGTGAAGGAAATCAAAGCATAAGAAAAGGTCTTATGCATAAGTTAGGGTTTTTGAATTAGGGTCAAGGATTGCAGACCTATTTCAAGGCGACCGAAAGTATGCAGAAGAAGGAAGCTAAAGTTGTAGAGTAGCCAAGAAGAAGGAAGAAGCATAAGATTGATTGTCATTGACTAAGGATCTCATCAAGGGAACTTGTGTCTTGGTCTTGGAGTGTGTTATGAAACCAACTCACAAAATACAATAAAATATAGATCAATGCCTTAGAAATAATCCTCTTCAATGGGGCAACCTCCTTTACATTATATAAATGAACAATTCTAGGATGATTCAAATGAAAAAACCTCCTTTCTATATATATGAGTCCATGGGATCATAATATAATCCTAGCCAACCTAACAATAATAATGTAAGGGCACAACAATAAAAATAGTGGGCTATTATGGGGCACAATAATAACAATATGGGGACTACAAGGGTACAACAATAATAAGGGGGCTACACTAACAACAATAAGGGACTACACTAACAACAATAAGGGACTACACTAGTAATATATGGCCCTAACATGCCCCTCTCCTTCAAAAAAGAGTTGTCCTCAATGCTTGAGTAGTTCTAGATGCTTCTGTATAAAATTCTCATCCTCCCATGTGGAATCTTTAGTAGGTAAGTTCTTCCACTTGATGAGATACTCTGAAATTGATCGATTTCGTAGCTGCTGAGTTCCTGTTTCTGTGACTGCTTCAGGTTCCAATATGATTTTTCCTTCTTCATCAAGTTCTGGAAATATTGTTTGAACCAGAAGTTTGTTACCTATAACCTTACTTAAGCATGAAACATGGAAAACTGGGTGCACTCGGGAAGATGCAGGAAGCTCCAATTTGTATGCCATAGTACCAATCTTTTGCAACACCTTGTAAGGACCATAGTGCTTTGGCGATAATTTATTATCATTCTTAGCTTGCTTTAGGGACATTTGTTTGTATGGTTTTAGCCGTAAAAATACTTAGTCACCTACATCAAAAATTATCTCGTTGCGATGTCGATATTCCTGTTGTTTCATTTGATTATGTGCCAAATTTAGGTTATCCTTTAAGAGTTGGAGAAATTCTTGTTGATGCTCGATGTGATCTTCCACTGCTTGAACCCTAGAATTTTCTCTTAAATATGATGTGATGGACAACGGATGATATCCATAAAGTGCCATAAATGGGGTAATTTTTGCTGTAGTGTGGAAGGAAGTGTTATACCACCATTAAGCCAGAGGTAACCAATTGACCCATTGTGTTTGTTTATCAGATACAAAGCAATGAAGATATCCTTCCAAACATTTGTTCACTATCTCAGTTTTCCCATCGGATTGAGGATGATAAGATGAGCTATGAGCTAGTTGAGTACCCAAACAAGAAAATAATTCCGTCCAAAAATTTCCAGTGAAAATGGGATCTTTATCGCTTACAATAATACTTGGGTTTCCATGTAGCTTTTTAATTGTTTCCATAAATGAAGTAGCAACTGTACTCGCTTTAAATGGATGATATAATGCACAAAAGTGTGCATAATTGGTAAGTCTATCAAATACCACCATGATGACACTCTTTCCTTCGGACTTAAGTAAACCTGTGATAAAATCCATTGAAACCTCCTCTCAATGTTGACTTGGAATGGATAAAGGTTGTAGCAGACCCGAGGTCTTAATTGTCTCAACTTTATTTTGCTGGCAAATGAAACATTCCACCACAAAATTTTGAATATCAGATTTAAGGCCATCCAAAAAAAATTCTTTTTTCTCCTCGTGGTAAGTTTTTAAAAATCTTGAGTGTCTTCCTAAGGGAGAGGTGTGCAATTCCAAAAGAATATTTTGTTTTAGTTGGGAATTATTACAAAGGTACAAGCAATATTTGTACCATAAGGAATCATTTTTCCAACTAAATGTATCAGATGTACTGGGATATTGTTGCAAATTTTGAATGAGTGTCCATACTTCTTCGTCATTCTTCCATTCCTCCCTTGCTTCAGTTATCCAATCTGGTTGGATAATAGAAATGGCACAAAGAGATGCTTCTAGATCCTCATCCTTTCTTGAGAGTGCATATATAAAAACATTTAGCTTCCATTTTTTGTAGATGATTTGAAAGGCATAACCCAACATCTTTGTGAACCATTTTTATGGCTCTTCTGAAGATAATATTTGTTCCAAAAAATATTTAAGACTATCATGATCAGTTTTTATCTTGAAGTATCTTTCCATTAGGTAAGGTCACCATTTCTTTAGTGCATGTAGTATTTTCAACATTTACTTCTCATAAATAGCTTTCTGTAAATACTTTCCTTCTTATTGTACGAATTTCAAAAGAAATGGGTCTTCCATCTTGCATTAAAACAACACCAATTCCATTTCTCGAGGCATCAAATTCCACAATAAAGGTTTTTGTGAAGTCAAGCATAGCTAAGACTGGTCCTTGGCACATTTCCTCTTTAATATGTTCAAAGGCTTTAGTTGCTTCGGGAGTCCATGAAAATGCATCTTTCTTCAATAATGTTGTTAGAGGTGCTGCTATTCTCCCATAATTATTAGAAAATTTACTATAATACCCTGTTAACTCGAGAAATACTTGCAACTGATTTATGCTTGTGGGGATTTTCCATTCCTTAATGGATTTAATTTTGTTAGGGTCTACCTTAACACCCTCCTGAGATACAATATGACCCATATATTCCACCTCTTGTAATCCAAAAAAACATTTGGAGGTTTTTGCATATAATTGTTTCTCCTCCAATATTTTGAGCACTCTATCAACATGTTGAACATGATCCTTCCAAGACCGATTGTAGATTAGTATATCATCAAAAAATACCCACACATATTTTCTAAGGAAGGGTTTGAAAATGGAATTCATCAACCCTTGAAATGTAGAAGATGCATTGGTAAGGCCAAAAGGCATGACCGAAAATTCATAATGACCCCCATGAGTTCAAAATGTTGTTTTCAGAATGTCTTCAGTCTTCATTCTTATTTGATGATATCCTGAGTGGAGATCCAACTTGGCTAAATAAATTGCTCCATGTAATTAATCCAATAATTCATCAATCACGGGAATGGGGAATTTATCTTTAATAGTGAGCTTATTAATCTCCCTATAATCCAGAGACATGCACCATGATCCACCCTTCTTGTGCACCAATACTACTAGACCAGAGAAATAACTTTGACTAGGTTGAATTATACCAACCTCTGGCATTTCTACAATCATACATTCAATTTCGCTCTTTGGACATAAGGATATCTATAATGCCTGATTTTTGGAGTAACACTTCCTAAAATAAAATGAATAGCATGATCATGATCATGAATAGGTGGGAGTACTTTGGGAGTTTCAAACACCTTGGAATGATTGTCCAAGGTTTTTTGGAGATCTGGAGAAATAGATGATTTTGATGTTGGAACTTCTATTGAGCATAGTTGTGCAATTACTCCTCATTGTTCTTTCTTCAGAAGCTTTGTCATGAAATTAGAGCTTATTGTATTTTCTGGCTTCCCTACGATACCCATAATTCAACTTCTTTTTCCTTCTGAAAAAAATTTCAAGAAAAGTTCTTGAAAATTAAAAGCTACCATCCCCAAAGATTGTAACCATTGTACTCCTAGTACAACATCAAAACCACCCATTGGAATGGAAAGAATTAGACTATTCAATACATATTCCCCCATGGTTAGCTTGATATTATGGTAGTTTCCAGAACAATTTATAATTCCTCCATTTGCCACCATCACTTGACACTCTGGCGCTGGGTATAGGAAGCAATTCAATTTCTTGGCTACCTTAAAATGAATAAAATTATGGGTACTACCCGAATCAATAAGCACTATTACATTTTTCTTCTTGATATTTCCTTCTATCTTGAGAGTTTGAGGAGTGGTAATTCCTGCCAATGCATTACATGATATGGTTGGATTCATTTCTTCTTCCTCTAGGGTTGTTTCCAGGGGCATATCTTTTTCTTTTTAAGTTTCTTGTTCCTTTTCTTCCTCCTCTTCACAATCTATGTAAAATAATTTCTTCTTAGCATACTTATGACCTTTAGTGTATTTTATATCACAACTATAGCAAAGCCCTTTTGCTCTTTTTTCTTCCAACTGTTGTGGTGTCAACCTTGTAGGTTGTGGAAGTCTATGAGTAGCAACACTTCCATCTTTATAGTTGTTTGTGGTAGGCTTCATTGTCGCCATAATTTTGCTTTCAATTTTTCTTGCCAACCTGAATGCCTTCTCCAATGTATCAGGTTCCCAAAGGTGAATCACATGTTGGATGTTATCATTTAGAGTCCCTATGAAGACATCAATCCTCAATGTGCTCCATCATTGAACCCTTTTGTTTGAGATTTATCAATTGGCTAAAGAAGGTTTTTCTCTTTGTATTCTCATAATGTGATATCATTTCCTCCGTAAAAATTAACTAAGTGACCAGTGGTTTACGAGAAAAAAGCCATAGATACCATACAAACTGATTTTTTTCTAAATATAAAGTTGCAATGCGTACCTTTTCTGTGTTTTGCGTATTATGGAGCTCAAAGTATTGCTTCATTTGTAGTATCCAAGTTATCGGATCCTTGCCATACAAATTCCTCATATCTATCTTTGAAATATGCTGGGTCTTAAATCCAACATTAGATTCTATGAAATCATGATTAACATTTATTTTGTTCTCATCATGAGTTTCCTCTATTACCTTTTCACCATTAGGAAGATTTTCTGGTAGCAACTTTGCCAAACCTTCCTTCAAACCTTCCATGTATTTCTTCAAATATTCCATGGGATCCTTGCCATCAAACTTCCTCATATCTATATTTGGAATATGGTGGGTCTTAAATCCAACATTAGAGTCTATGAAACCATGATTAACGTTTCTTTTTTTCTCATGATGAGTTTCCTCTACTACCTTTTCGCCATTAGGAAGTTTTTCCGGTAGCAACTTTTCCAAACCTTCCTTCAAACCTTCCTTGTATTTATTCAAATATTCCATGTTTCCTTCTATAACATCCATGTCAGATTCCATGCCATCCATGTTAGCTTCCATTCCATTCTTCAAAACATCCATCTTAGCTTCCACGCCTTTCTTCAAACCATCCATCTGAGCTTCCATTTAATTTTTTGTTACTCTTTGTGAGAGAGAAATTTGTTGCACTTGGTCTCGTAATTTTGATATATCATGTTGCACTTCTTCCTCTTCATGAGTCATAGTAGAGCCTTTTAAGGGCTTAATGGGTGTTGAATTATTTTTATGGGACTTATAGAACCCAATAATGATATCTATGCTTCAATATGCCTTTGGAATCACTTCAAACTGATTTTTCAATTAAGACTTATGAAATTAAAAAAAATACACACCTTTTTCTTGATTTTGAGGAGCTCGATATTGAAAATGATGTATCTCTGTAATTTCAGATCCCCAAGATTTTATCTTTGGTCCTGTAGTAGCCCTCTGAATATTATTTCCAATGCCATAGGCCTGACCTAATTTGGATACTTCAAGGCAAAGTTATGCCCAATATTCCACAATGTCCTAATTATGTACTGGTTCAGTAAAGCGAACTTGTATGGCATGCCACATGTCACTATTTCATATTTCAACTCTGAAATCGATACAAAAGAAACTACAGCCCGCACAATTTTGGCCACTTTTTCCAAAATTCCAATATGATGCTTAGAGAGAGAGTTATGACGATTTTTTGAAGGTCATCTCTTTGAGATGATATTTGAGAGCTTGCAAAAATCCTAACTGCCACAAATCATATCTACGAAAAATGCGGTTTTTTTTAGCTTCTGATCATTTGTAGATATTTTTTTTATAGCAAAAATTCCATGATGACTTATTTGAAGCACTAAAACCCTAGAATCCGAAGCTCGGATACCAAATTTTATGAAACCAACTCACAAAATAGAAGAAAATATAGATCAACGCCTTAGAAATAAGCCTCTTCGAGGGGGAAACTCCTTTATCTTATATAAATTAAAAATTCTTGGATGATTCAAATGACACAACCTCCTTTCTATATATAGGAGTCCATGGGGTCATAATATAATCCTAGTCGACCTAACAATAACAATGTAAAGGTACAACGATAACAATAGTGAGCTATTATGGGGCACAATAGTAACAATATGGGGACTGCAAGGGGTATAACAATAATAAGGGGGGATACATTAACAAAAATAAGGGACTACACTAGTAATATAGGGCCCTAACAGAGTGGAAAGTAGGTCAAGGATCTTGGTCTTGGTATTCGTCAATTGAAGTCTCTATAAGAAGAATAATTTGTTTGGGCTTTTCTCTCAAGTGGGAGAGGTTTTGGCCCTGGCTGATCGCCTATATTATGTCTCTTGTCTCTTTACGGTTTATGCATTGGTAGTTATTTGATGAAGAAGAACACTAATAATCTAAGAAAAAGAAGGTCCTAATTTAAGAAAGTAAAAATAATTCACAAAAAAATATCATAAGAAGAAAAACCACCTAATACTTGATGCCCTAGATTTCTTAGCATTGTATCAGAGCTAAGGTGAAAAATTCAAGGAAGGGATTATTATCAAGGGACAATTAAGCATCAAATAATGAGAATGACAACAAAGAAAATTTAAGGATATCAAAGTTAAGTCGAGATCTACAATGAAGTATCAAACCCTATATCGAAGAGGAAGTATACACCAAAAAAATTCTTGAGATCCTCAAGTCATCATCAAAATACCACAAAGACAATCATCAAGTTGAAGATATATACAAATCAAGGTATCTTGAAGTATATACGTCCAAGAGAAGCACTTCAAGGAAAAATAATCACATCATCTTGGAGAAAGTCAATACCCTAGAACTATTTCTGGGATCTGCACTCAGTCACCTCCAAAGGAGTCAAAGTATCTTGAAGTCTAGTTATCCAAAGAAGGATAGATCAAGCAACGATGTCATCATATTAAAAAAGGGTTATAAGGAAATTTCCCTCTCATTGAATCAAAGTTCCTTCCATTGAAGGACACCATCAAGAAGTCATCATCAACTAAGTGATCTCCCTCTTTGAGGGGTCAAGGATCATTATTGAAGAAGAAATCTATCTTCATCAAGGATACTATTTATATAATCTATATCATCAAATTCAAGGAAGAAAAAAGTGGAAGGATAATCCTATCAAGTAAGTATATTTATGTCTGAATCTATCAAAATCTATTTTTGCAAGGAAAGCAACAAATTGGTTGGGGCTTCAAACTATCTTACATGGAAGAAAATGATAGATCTAAATCTCATTGAAAATGAGGTTATGGAACATGTCAAAGCATCTATCACTAAAACAGGAAAGGAAGATGCTCAAGATCTTGCAAAATATATGAAAGGGGGAGTCAGGGCTCAAAGAATTCTCATTGAATCCATCAAGAATCCCCTTATCCCATATGTATCTAAACTCAAAACTTCAAAATAATCTATGAAAAATTGGTAGAGTTGTATTCTGTAAACACTACTGGAGAATTCATCTCATTAAGGCAAGAACTATACAAGCTGAAGATGTCAAGGGAAGATGGAATAACCTCATACTTTATGAATATATCTGATATCAGGGATCAACTTCAAGATTTAGGATAATTCATTTCTGATAGAGAAATGACTACAATATTACTAAATGCACTACCAGAGGAGTGGGGTAACTTTACTTCAAGTATTTATGGGAAGAAAGAAGCTACTCCATTCCATGAATTGTGGTCACTATGCAAGATTGAATAATCAAGGCTAAAGGAAAAATATGATGTGGGATTATGTGAGAAAAATCAGTCATATGCTGCAATGACAAAAAGAAAGGGAAAATTTGGTCCTTAAAAAAATAAGAAGAAAATGGCTAAGATTCAATGCTATGGGTGTAAAAAATATGGGCACTATAGGAGAGATTGTCCTAAGCTCAATAAGGAAAATAACAAAAGAGGAAGACAAGGAGCCCATATCAGCGAGGAAGTGGAGGAAGCTAAAATGAAGAAGTCCAAGGAGGAAGTAAAATATCTCTACTATGATTGAAATAATCTTCCTCACCTGGTTATTTTCTAGTTTATATTTCTAAGTTTTCCTATTGTAAAGTAGGAGCATTATAAGATGCATCATGGCATCATAAAAGCATTAAAAGCAAATATATCATGACATCATCATAGGGAAGCATGAATGGTAGCTGAATTAGACCCATGGAAGGATATAACTGTTGGTAACCTCTTAGAAGCATAAGTAGTACTTATGGTAAAAGAAGAAAAATGAAGTCATCTAGTAGAAATATCATTATAAAGGGGAAACATATGCTGTATGGGGATAATCTAGATCCTCAAGATTCTCTGATGGAATCTTCATTGAAAGTTTCACTGATCAAGAGAGGAAGAAAGTGTTTAATCAAGAATTACAAACTTTTGGAATTCATGGGATGATGGTATGATGGCATAAAAGGTAAAGTAGATCAAGGGATTGAATCCATTTCAATCAAGAAAGTTGTTGCAGGAAGCTTGGATGGCCCAAAGGAAAAATGAGATATGTATGATTATATTCAATATTGAAAAGTCATGTCACATGCTGGAATGTAATATTGATCAATGCTCTATCCTAAGAGCATGATCAAAGGAAAAAGGATCTCCTCCTTTGAAAGGATGCAAGAAGGCACGAGTCCACACTTTTTCTAGATGAAATCAACACAATATGTCCTCATTTGAAATATGATGTGGTTGAAAAAATTGGAGGAACTATGAGCAAAATTTCCTGGAAGAAAATGCGTGGAAGAGATCATGGAATATGCAACCATGAAGGTAATCAAAATCCAAGGACTGAAAGGTTTGACTATGATATCTCCTGGATAGATATGAAAACTCTGAAGTAAGTGCGAAAAAGATGGAAACCCTTGATAATGGATATATTTTGGAGATGTGTAAATATGTATGCAGGATGCTGATGCAAACCGGAAGATGTCACGATGAAAGACCATCACAAAGGTAATTTTGATTTTATGTTCATTTCCTATTTTTGAATAATATCTGTATGGGATTATTCAGGGCTGCCTAGGGAAGAGCTATGAATGTATTCCATCGATGTTGAACATGTATTAGGATGAAATATCCTTAAGGAAACATGACATGAAGAAGGCAACATGACATGAAGTAAGGAAATATATCGACTGAAGGATCACTTTCCGATGAAAGGAATGATGCCATGGCTCAAGGATGAAAGTGATGGATGGTATGTGCCCTACGAAGAAGTTCCAAAACATGAAAACTCCTGAATAACGAAAATAAGTTCATGACCTCGTGAGGAGGATTTCTTCAAGCAGCTGGTTGTCCCATAATCTACACCTGAGGAGCTGCCCTAGGTCCCTAATTAAGAGGGAGCGGGGAAACAAGTTATTTGGTAGAAATTTGGAAGAAAAATTCCTAAGCCAAGAGGGAGATTAGGTACATTCCTTCCGTAGGAATGAGTACATTCCTACATTGGAATAGACATGTCCTCCTTGATTAAGAGGGAGAGATACATCATTCTTGTCTTCACTTGGGAAGACATAATGTAGGATTGGGTAAGTATCTGGAATCTGATGCTCTTTGAGGATGTGTTAGGGCATCCAAGACAAGAGTGGTGGTAGAGGACCGATATTCTTTGAGGACTGGGAATCCAAGAAAATAATAGTCCTGGTGGAACACACTCCAAGAAATCGGGTGGGGTATGTTCCGAGAGAGACAATGATGAGGGTATCTATACATCATTGGTCTCATCAACATTGTTCTTTGATATCGTGGAGAGATAGAGTTGTTAGTCAAGGCCTTTCTATGTGACAATGCTGGTTTACATGATGCTATATAGATGGGCTAACAATCTAATTCTTCTTATGATAATTCTTTAGATTGAGAATGATGAAGTACCATTATGAATATCTCCCTAGTTAAAAGGGAGTGTTGAAAAGTGTAACTAGGTTTGGTCTTCATAATGATATGTGTAATTTTGACTTTTATGCAATTGATTTAAAGAAGACAAATAAAATTATTGTAATGCTTGTCTCATGGGTTTCATGAGCAAGGAATTTTATTTTTAGTAATGGATCCCATTGTGAGCCTTTAGGATTTGTCATATAGTCATAAAAGTAAACTTGAGTCCATGTCATGTATGAAAGACCCTTCTTGGGCATGTTACATATTTTTATAAGTCATTCAAATAGTCAAAAGACCCTCTAAGACAAGCACAAGCATCTCCTAGCAAGTCGTCTTCAAGATGGAATAAATGATCTCCTCCAACATACATGTTAGCTCACCCTCACTCAAGTCGGCTTAATTGACAGGGAAACAACTATAAATAGGGCAATTCAGATTTCATTTGGGGTGTAGAATTTGGTCAAGCAATTCTAAAATATAGAAGTGCAAGGATCACTTAGAAGGAAGCCTAATCATCAATGGAGGGAGAAGGAAGTAGAGCGAAGTTATTAGCTTCATTTTTGGGTCTGTTTAGGGTGGTTTTTCCATCACACGTGGGAAGAACAAGGATATCATCTACTATAGTAAGGCCAAGAAGGTTATAGTCATCCAAGGTAACCGAATTTGAATAAGTACAAGTCAAAAGGGAGGTCGACACAAGCTAAAAGGAGACTCTATCAAAAGCGAAGGAAATCAAGGCATAAGAAAAGGTATTATGCATAAGTTAGAGTTTTTGAATTAGGGTCAAGGATTGCAGACCTATTTCAAGGGTGCCAAAAGTATGAAGCAGAAGGAAGCCAAAGTTGAAGAGAAGCCGAGAAGAAGGAGGGAGAAAAATATTGACTATCATTGACAAATTATCTCATCAATGGAACTTGTGTCTTGGTCTTGGAGTGGCAAGTAGGTCAGGGTCTTGGTCTTGGTATTCGTCAATTGAAGTCTCTATAATAAGAAGCGCTTGTTCGGGTTTTCCTCTTAAGTGGGAGAGGTTTTGGCCCTGGATGATCGCCTATATTCCGTGTCTCTTGTATTTTTATGGTTTATGCATTGGTAGATGAAGAAGAATAATAATAATCTAAGAGAGAGAAGAGCCTAATCTAAGAAAGTAAAAAGAATTCACAAGCAGTTATCATAAGAAGAGAAATCACCTAATACTTGATGCCCTAGATTTATCAACATGTATTGCAAGTCTTTTTGATTGAAAGAGATACATTTATTTTAATTTATCATTCAAATATGTTTTCCCTTTACTATGCTGCCCAGTTATGTTTGGTATCAAGTGCATTCATAATTTTACTGATTTTCAATTTCACTACAAGTGCAAAATTTGTGTTTTCACATATTCTTTTTTGTGAACTCTTATGCCACTAATCTACCTTTAAATTTGTCTATACCATGGTTAGTATCAAATTTAGACTTGAACAATGACTTTTAACCTATAGGAGCTTTATTTTTATGTATTTTAGTTAGTTTCCAAGTGTTATTTTTCACTTTGGAATTATATTCCTCTTGCTTTTTCAAAAATGTGGAGGTTCATAGAAACTTATAACCTCGGTTATTAAAGTGCAATATTTATACTTGATTAGTATCTCCATTTACCTTTTTGATCATATTATTGCCTCATTGCTTGGCAATTTTGTGCACTATTTCTTGGTGTACTCCCATTACTTATAGGTTGAATGATAAATTGAATTCCGACATTATCTTGTTGATATTTAATTTCACGAACTTTTTCACTTTCAATGCCTTCTTGAGGAAGTTTCCATACATCTTGCTATTTTCTTCTTGAATATCGCTTGCATACTCCTGAAATATGACATACCTACTTGCAAAAAGAGTTAACGAGTAAAAGTAATATACATTTTGTAAGCCTTAGGGTTTGCACAATAGCCAATGCAAATATATTTGACTGACTTGCATCAAATTTCTTTTTATTTTTGTTTGGATTGTGGAAAAGTGCTTTACTCCCAAAAACTCTCAAATGATTCACCATTGAATTATGTCTATTGAAAGCTTCATATGGGGTTTTATACTCTAAAAGATTGGGTAGAATCCTATATTGTAAATACATAGCTATAATTACAACTTTAAACTACAAACTAATAGGGAGTTTCTTTCTTTTGAGCATGATTTTGACACATTCAAGTATTTCTTTCTTGTCCCTCTTAACCAAATCATTTCATTGAGGGGTATGTGGAACTATACATTGTTTCTACATTTCATCACCTTTGCAATACTCGAAGTATTTTTTGAATTGTACTCTCCCCCTTGATTTGATATAAAAATTTTGACATGTTTACCTGTATATATTTCAACTAAATTTATATGCTTTTTGATATATTAAAAAACATCATTTTTTTTCTATAAAATATGAAATAAATCATGGTTTTATTATCAAGGAATATTTATTTGGATTTAATCATTATATTATTTTTCATCTATATTGATTCTTTTAGAGTGGTAAAAATTGGAGGAGTTAAGTTGTAGGGTCATTTTAACTCTCCAATTTGGAGAATCCAAGTTTGAAAGCTCCCAGAGTCATTTTAACGCACTAAATGATATTTTTTTAGGTAAAAATTTACATCCTTAGTGTCGGAACTTTCATATTCATACATTATGCATCTTGCAAGTTGACCTACCATGTTGACCCCCATGGTATGAGATGATGCCACGTCAGCCCCTGCTACTCATGCATATTGGGCTAGCCACTTGTGGACTTTCAAGAATACTATAGAAGGTCCAAAATTGTAACTCTAATTGAGGGTTGACAAAGTCAAATATTATCCTATAGTTGGATATAAGCTATTTTAATGCTGAGCAACTAGGAGCAAAGGCATTATATTATATTGTATTATGTTCCATAATTGAACAGAGCAATTGGGAGTGTGAAGTTCAAAAGAAGAACAAAAGGGATTAGGTCCTATAGCGACATTACAAGCCATAGGTTTCAGGTAACTCCATCAAGAGTACCTCTTCTTTTGTACTTTCATATTTCCACATTGGAGAAAAAAGAGCAAAGTAGCTTCACTTTCTAGCCGATTTTTCTCTTGTGAAGGTTTTCCATGGAAAAATTTGTATTTACTGTGCATGGTGTCCCATGGTGGTTTATAGATCAAATATGGGAAAATATGAGATTCCCCCAAATAAATCAATTTACAATGGCTCACACACATTAGCATGCACTAATTCAAGGAAATCTCCCTCTCTCTCTGAAATATATATATATATATATATATATATATATATATATATATATATACTTGATAATTGTGAATAGTAACATCAATTTTGTATAAACCTCCCATTCTCATTCCTTATACTATGACATTGTAGTGATATTACATCTTCTTCACATAATAACTTCACTTCACAAATTCAAATTTTAGACATCTTTGTAATGATTGAAATTGAGATTAAGTGTTGTTAATACATAAATATTTTTAATTTGTTTGACATGAATATTAGATAAATTGACATATGCATAACCATATCCCTTTATTTCATAACATAGATCATCATCTAGATAAATTATAATTCCATTAGTGTTTTCAAAATAAGTTCTAAACTAATCTCTATCACTAGTAATATGAATAGATGTTCCTTAATCAATGAATAATACATTATTATCATATGTTTTCATAGATAGGGTTGCATTTGAAATAAACAACTTCATGTTTTTGAGGTCATCACTTAACTCTGCGAATCTATCAACAAAGTTACATTCTTCTCTTCTATATTGGGACTCATTAGATTTCTTTTTCCTACATTCATAGGCATAGTGTCCAAAGTTACTAAAATAGTTATATGTACCATTATTCTTCATACTAATATTAATATTTGATGAAACCCCACTTGATACATTTATCACATAAAGTTTGCCTCTTCTGCTCTTGGGCCCATGACTTTTCTTTGTACAGCTACTTGTCTTTGGCCATCGAAAACAAATTTTAAATATGAATTATACTCTCATTTTTCTTCCTCCTTTCAATTCTTGCATAAGATTACATGTCAAGTCATCAAATGAAAGTGCTTTCTCTCTTGTTGCAAGACATAACGAAAATTTGGCATTCATCTAACATATCATTCAATGTTAGGTTAATTAAGTCACAACTTGTTAGCTTCTAATCGATTTCACCTATTTTATCCTTTCGATATTTCACTTTAGATTGATAATCACGAGGGTTCTCATTTTCATCCACTGTGATTGAAAATAACTTGCTCTTTAAAAATAATAATATCCTTGTATTTATAACCTCATGTAAAATTTTTAGCAGCTTCCATTAGGAAAATTTTGAGGGCTAAAATGGATGTTAAAATAATAATGAAAATAAGAGTGATGAATTTTCAAAGAAAAAAAATGAAACTACTATTTCTACTTGTATTTTTGACTTATTTCTTTGAAAGTTTTATTTGAATTTTGAATGTAGGTGTATTATGAGTCTATACAAAATATGCAGATTGCATATCCATTGGATACAAATCCAATTCCTTATCAAATGAGTTCATAATTTTAGTAAATCAATAAGAACATAAATCTAACAAGTTATCAAATGAGAAAATACACTTAAATTGAAATAATCCCATAATTTTTTTTATAATTTACATCATCAATTTTTTTTTACTAATTTATCCATAATCGACGAGACTAACATATTAATAAAAAGTCATCACCTAGAATCATCTACACTATCAAAATCACACAAAAAATATTATTATTATTATTAATATCGAAATTCCTATAATACATATCTTACATCATATATTAGAAAATAGTATCATCTTTCATACACATTCTTATCATAACTTTAATGTTCCTTTAAAATTCCAATTTACATAATTCATATATATCAAATTTGAAATTTACTAAATAAATAAATAATATTAACTGATGCTGACTTAATCTTAAAATGATCCCAAATTCCCCTTCACTTGTGCAATCAAAACAAACACCAAATTTCTTTGTACCGAGCACTAAAAGTAATGTTCCATGTGACTTGGTATTGTGACCAAGCGCCAAAGTCAAAAGGTGCTCATCGAACCACCGTGAAATCCCTAGAGAAATAACTTTGCAAATAGATCGATGTCCTGATGATAATGACAAGACAACACTTGACGTAGAAAATTATAATTGATGGTGTTGTTAACTGACGAATTAACGCAGAATAGATCTTGGCGGTAAGCGCTTCGAAAATATTTGAAAATAAAGAGTCGGCGGTGGAGTGCTTAGCAGTGGGCACTTGGAGGTAGATGGGAAAAATTGATAGACTTTGTTTCCATATGTTGGCTCCAAAAATTAACAAAACCTGCTTGTCACTCGTCTCTATGTTTCATAACTCGTTTTTCTTCCCGGTCAGGTGGTGGTGGAAAATGGCACAATAAGCGACATAATTTTTTTTTGTCTCTAATTTCATTAGTTAATGCAGGGTTATTGTATCGTTCCCAAATGGTTAATAAAAAATATATAAGATATTTGAACAGTCCAATGGATGATGGTTGGGATGCAGATAGAAATGAATATGATGGAGAAAGTTCCCATCCCTTTCAGTACACGGGGACTAAAACCTTCAAAATTGACTAAGTGTGTATTTGTAAAGTGTTTGCCTAGTGATCGAACTCAACCTTGGCTATGTGCTCTTTCTGTTAACCTGCAATGAAATAAATCTCATACATGCACAATTTATAACACACACATATGAGGTATTGAAATTTGAATATGAAGATAATCATTTCACAATCATGCTTAGTCCATTTCCATGTATCTCTTCAAATATCAAACCCTCTTTAAACTCTGATTATTACCTACGAGGATTCTTTTAATAGAGTTCTTTTTCAAATCTGACAACACATAACTAATTCCTACTTTCTCTAACCAAATCCCAAATTTATCTAATTTATCCCTTAAACATAGAACTCAAATGACACTCAAATTAACCTATTAAAAAATTCAAGTTCTTCTAGACTATATCTAATTTAATTATTACAAATTAAAATGACTTACGAAACCAACTTCCCTTGAAAATAAATTAGTGAACCAAGTGTTATGTGGAATTCTAATCTATAGATAAACTAGATTCCCTAAGTGTGGTGTTCCTTGACTCAGAACAACATAAGAAAGACAACTATTCTTTTCTCTAAGACAAATAGATAGACAGAAAAGAAAGAAACCTACTTTTGATCCTTTTGCTCTCTTTCTCCTTCTTTCGTTGTTTCTGTTGCTCTCAATCCAACTAAAATCGCTAGATTGATACATGCAATCAAAGACAAAGAACAACAAACAACATTCAAATATACAAGTATCTACTTATCTTAACCAAATCAAACCAATTAGATCTAAGAATACATACACAATTGAGAATGCAATTTACAATATATAAGCGTACATATGAGAAAATGAACATATATATTTATTAAGAAAGTAGGAGGAGAAGATTACAACCAATATATTGATTCATCGTCAACCTGCTCCAACTTCATTCCATCCTCATCACACCAAGCATCATCTTAGTAGCATAGCAATACTTCTAGCTCTCATCAATTAAGAATCCAACAACATAACATTACACAAATTTCTCCCTCCCTAACACTTAGATGAGTGCTCAATTTATAGGGAAATTGAAGGTAGTTTCTCAATAAATGGAATTGAATGGCTTTCTAGAAATAGGTGAGACATGTTTCCAAGTTCAATGGTGATGGATGAACACTTGTATTCAATATATGACACCTATGAGCTCTTCTAGAAGGCACTGGACATGTGGAGATTCCTGGAACAATGATGATTTCGCTTCCAGGAGACCAACGCACCCTTAAGTGTCGGGAAATGCATTGCAATGCACCCTTGCATGGAGATAAATGCTTTGCAACGCATTTAGGCCCATTTAGACGAGCGTTGATGAGTCAATGGGTCATATTATTTATACTTCAAACATTGGAAATATCACAATTGAAACCATCAATGGAATGAATTCTCTTAGGTCATATAGCAACTGAATTAGGGGATACCCTATTCATATTGGTCTTGGAGGATGATGCCCAAATTGACCTATAACAGCTGCCCCCTAAAGCATGAAGTCAAAATAATGATAATATTTGGATGAGATGCTTTATGATGTGATGAGTAGGATCTGAAGCATACAATGACCTGCATCAATTTGCAATACATTACATCATGTTATATTACATCTTGGACATGAATTTCTAAGGGAGTCATACCCATACTCAGCGCATAAACTATCATAACATGTACATAATTCAGAAATTCGTCTACCTATATAGACATGCCTACAGATATAGGCCCATGTTCGGATGACCATTTGTATGTAAAGCCATTGTACGGATGATGTGGTACAATTCCTGAAATGTCACCTCAGATGGATGAAACTAGATTTGGGGTATTCTTATCTCGTTCACTCGATTGTTCAAGTACAAGTCTAACCATGCGAATATAAGATATGAAGTTGAACATGGAAAGACATCGTCTGATTACCAACCAATGATGTAAGATGTTAACAGACATGAGAGAAACCACCGTTGATGCTAATGGTTCTCAAGGTACTACAATACAATTTGAAAGGCGTGAATAGATGATTTGATGTCGAAAGGCAAACAAAATATTTTGGTCGAAGGTACGGAAGCGAGAAACTTGCCGATGATGTACCAAGCTCCAAGGTACTGGAAAGATGTTTCTAAGTTAACTTCTTGGATGATGAGCTGATGTCGACAGGAAGAAAATTTATCGCAAAACGAGAGTAATGATATTGGAGACAAAATGTGACTTGATGAAGCAATGTTCAGGGATGGCTGTCATGAAAATGAAGGTTTATAAGTATTGCAAAAGATGAGGAATTACTGGATGAATTCTCTTGAACATATTGATGACACTGAAATGAGTTGGCAACATTGACCCAAAACTGAAGTGATGGTATGATATACCATAGGTATGATAAACCGTCAAGAAGATTACCCAACCCAAAAACATGGTGTTAGAGTGAAAGTGTCATGTTCAAGAGTGACCTACTACCATAAAGTGTTATGTTCTTTTTCCCAAATTTTCCTTAATCATTGCTGACCGGTACCTCTTTATTTTTTAACAAGAATGAGGAGGGTAACATATGCTTGATCTATAATTCGACCCTTTGGGTGAATCCATCGCCATTTAATGATTTAACAAGTCTAGCGATAATGAAACTCGATCTTGCCATGATCGACAAGTCAGTCGCTATTTTATGTTTTAAGGAGTCTAATGACAGTGAAAACCCGATCCTTTTTCATGTTTAGAGAGTTTGAAAAAGGGACAAAAAGAAAACTCCATGAGTCCTTTTTCGTAAATATGTCGCTCAGGTCCAAAAAAGTGTAAAATGATACCTGAGAAAACCTCTTAGCCATGTTCGACCAAGGTGTTCCTTTTTCGTAAATAATCTATCTCAGTCTGGAAAAGGGTTAAACTTATACTAAGGAGATGTCGTTCCACTTACTTTTACGAGCTCGAAAAGACAAGTGCTCGACAATATTTTCACATTATCGGAGTCTGAAGAGAGCTAAAAGAAGACTCCAGGGGGTTTCTTTTTCGCATTTATCAAAGCTCGAAAAAGAGATAAAAGTATGCTTTGTGGTCAAATCATTCTTGAATAATTGTGCACTTTAAACTCACTGTATCAGCTGTGAAACCTGTTCAGAGAACCATCAAATAGATTAAAAATACCTATTTCATAGTAAAAATGAATAAAAACTATAGTCACGTCATTAAATATTAATAAAATAATCAAAATGACAATTAAAAAGTAGTTTTTACCATTCCATAGTTACCATTTGAAAATTAGGAGCTTTGAACTAGTTTTTCCCTCGAACTTCAGCGGTTAATTGCGACAGTTTCAGTGGAAAATTTCTCTTGCCATTTGATCCAGGTTGGAGCTATGAACCTTCTCTTTTTTTTAGTATCATTTATGTTGCATTTCATGGTAAATTTTTAGGGTTTTGAGCCCCTTAGGGTAAATATATTACGCTCTAAGGGAAACACACACATGAATGTCGAAAGGTGCATTGCAGTGCACTGGAATTGAAGTCCAGGTGCATGTGCAACACTATTTCCATTGACCTGGGGTGTGTTGGGTGCATTTTCAAAGTCTATTTCTTGTTGTGTGCCCAAAATTTCCCAATTTTTTTTCATGAAATGGATCTTAATGAAGCTTATGATTGGCTTTCAGGTATTGATCGGATCAAAATGACCATTACATGGCGAGAAAGAGAACATGAAGAACAAGACATCATTTCCCTAAACGATCTGGGTACTATAAGAGCCCTTAGAGATTGTGGGTTACTTAAACACTTCATATTATCAGGGATGAGACAAAATATGGAACTATTGGAGTTCCTAGTTCTCTTATGGGATCCGGTATTGCAGGCTTTTCACATTGGGGACAAAGTGCTCACAATATTGGTTGAGGATATTTACTTTCTCACTAGATTATCGAGGCGTGGTTCTCCTATTTCCCTTGCAGGATCTGCTCTTGGAGGAGAGACAGTGAAGGATTACAGACGCCAGTATTGTCAGCCAGGGACTGAACCAAGTAAAGATGGGAAAATAAACATATGTGATGTGCGTGATTTTCCTTTGAGAACCATAATTTTTACTATTGCAAAGTTTGTTGGTTCTGCGACACTACATGTTGCAAACCGATCATACATGCAGTATGCCCTTGAGTGCCTAGAACCGACAATGTTCAACTGGGCTGAAGCAATACTCTTTTAGATGAAATAACAACTGACTAGAGAAAAGGGTGGCAAGAAGAATAATTTTAGTTATGGCTCGATCCTGATTTCCTTCATTTTAGAGCGGGTTCCATTGATGTACCCACAACATGTTACACTAAGCATATATGGTCCTAGAGATCCTCGGATGTAGAGATGGGTTGAATTGATGACTAGACATGCTAGTTAATCGACCATCATATTCTCTACTGCATTATTTTTCTGGTTCAGACAACAGATGATCACCATAGAGGAGTATCCATATGCAGGCATATATTTCCGTGGAGATCTAAATTTGATTCTACCAGATGGCGCTCAATGGGGTGCAATGGGTAAAAATGTTTTGACCATGTTTTTTTATTTTTAAGGTTTCTACATGTTTTTGTATTTTTGATGTTTCCCAAGAATAAACTAAAGTTTTTATTTACATAGATGTGGGTCGCGTTCGACCAGTGGGTCGACCAGAGCAGGCAGAAGATGAGCTAGCAGAGAGGACTATCAGGAGAGAAGTCCTTCGGGATTTAGATTTGACCGAGACTCTTGTTGAGTTGCAGCAGCATGTCGAGGGATTGAATCTTGGGATACTGGATTGCCGGATCGAGGAGTTACCTATGATACTGCAACAACATACTATTGGTGTTCCTAACCATTGGATGCGGTTATTGCGCATGAAAGCTAGAGAAGTTTCTTGTTATCATGAGCACCACTATTTTACTTTTGACATTTTGCATACATTTTGAGGTCAGATGACCAATGTGTCTTGGGCACAATTTTTTTATAAACATAAACTATTTATCTATTTGTTTTTGGTGTTTTCCTATGTTTAATGCACAATCATATTCAATTGTGTGATATGAATTGAAAATGTGTCTTTACATGTTTTGAAAATGTCTGTTTAAAACATAATTCGTTAAGGGATCAGTTAATGTGTTCAAATTTATGGAAATGTGTTGATATTTCCACAATTTGAACTCTAAGGAACATACAATGAAGTGTTGGATTTTGGATAGTATATACACTAGTAAGTTGTAGTAAGACAAGTTGTGAGTCTAACCTAATAATGATGCAGTTAATGCCAAATGAAATGGCATCAGAGAGAAGTTCGATCAACGCGTTATAATCAACGATATTATTTGTGGATCGACCGATACAAATCCCTTGAAAAATCACTAACTCGCCACCTGGATCGAAAATGGCCCATGCTGCAAAGGATAGGTTCTGCGTACTACGACTAGCACCATCGGCGTACCCAATGAATGGTTCCAAAGATTCAGCCATCTGTGATGAAATGTAAAGTGGATTACTAACTTCAAGAAAACTCTAAAAAAAACAAACTAAGACAGTAAATGAAAATCAAAGAATATATACAATATAATAAAAAAGTTCGCTACTGTCAATTAAGCATAGTAACATTTAAGATACAACCCATTTCGAGGTTGCGACAATGGAATTACATCATAATCAACTAACTTGTAGGCACCCTTAGCCAAAATTATTTTGACAATGTAGGGGCCATGCCATAGTGGCTCAAATTTTCATGTTCCTATCAAATCAACTTCTTGATCATAAAGCAAGACTAGGTCTCCCTATGATAAGATGCGAGGCTTAACATGTTGGTCATATTGCACCTTGATTCGTCTCTTATGCACTTCGTTGGCCAATGCGGCTTCACAACGTGTTTCATCTTGATGGATGAGGTTAAAATACACGCTTCTTCATTAGAGGTGTCATGTAACAAGTCAATAGCGAGTTGTAGAGACGGAATTTCACATTGGATTGGTAAGATAGCTTCCAGACCATACACCAACTGAAAGGGAGTCAACTCGGTTGCATTTCTGACTGAGGTTCGAAATGTACACAACATTGAGTACAATATTAAATGCCAATTTCATTTATGAACCCCTATCATTCGTTGAAGCATTCGCTTAAGGATCTTGTTAATGGCTTCAACTTCTCCATTGGATTGTGGATAATAAGGAGTAGAACTATCATGAAAAAATCCTAATTTGGCAGTCAACTCATTCATCATGTTATTACGAAAATGCTTACCATGATCTGTAACTATAACTTGTGGTACACCAAACCGAGAGACGACATGATTGAAAAAGAAAAATGCAGCGGTTTTGCCTGTGTTATTGAATGTAGGCATTGCTTCGGCCCACTTGGTAAAGTAGTCGACTGCGAAAATAATATAACCATGCCCCCTGACCGAACGAGGGTTGCGGGTCATGAAGTTAATGCCCCATTTTGCAAATGGTTCCACAACGATGAAATGATGCATTGGTGCTGGCGGCATGCGAATTTTACGATCAGATATCTGGCACGCATGAAATATTCTGACCGCGAGGATGCAGACAAAAAATATGGTTCACCAAAAGTAACCGACGCGGAGAATCGTCTGCGCGGTAGCGTAACCACACAAATGCACACCACAAGCACCAACATGAAAATCATTTAAAACTTTCTCGGCCTCCTCATGAGTGAGGCACCTCCTTAAAATCGTTTCGATGACACGATTATAAAGTGCATCGTCGACGATCAGATAATATTTGGCTTGGTATCGAATACATTGCTATTGAGGCTGAGAGGTATCGGGTCAGAAAGTATGGGTTTAGAGATAAATGATAAAATCCCCAGACCAAGGATCAAATGACCCAATTATAAACAAAGACTCATCTAGAATTGATGGTTCTGATGTTGTTTCATTACTATTAGAGGGAAGGTTGCAGAGAAGCTCAGCCAAAAATAAAGACTTCTTTGACTTGGATTTGATGAATTCCAAATCAAATTCCTGCAAAATGACGATCCATTTTTAATATCTGCCCCCAAACAATTGACGTGACAGAATTTATGTGAAGGGGTTGCAATCCGAAATGACAATGGTCTTCTGAAGAAGGATATAATGGTGAAATCTTTGGACATCTTGAATGGTCGCCAAGGCGATATTTTCGACATATGAATACTTAACTTTTGTATCATTGAGATTACGACTCAAATAATATATCAGATGTTCCATAACATCTTCTTCTTGTACCAAAACCATAACAATGGTCATACCTATCACGACGATATATAGGAAATAATTACTATGATAATTAGGGGGATACAATAATGACGCTCGGATCAGGGTATCTTTAAGAGCATCAAAAGAAGCTTGCATAACCTTATCCCAATGGAAGGGAATCCCCTTTTTCAAGAGATGAGTAAATCCTTTAGCCATTTCGGCGTAGTTGGGTATGAAACTCCTTAGGAAGCTAACCTTTCCTTGAATTTTTTGTAACTGAAGTAAGTTTGATGGCACAGGCAAATCAATAATGGCCTGGACCTTCAGTGGGTTGATTCAAATTCCATCTTTTGAGACGAAAAATCCAAGAAAATGAATAGAAACAACACAGAACACACATTTGTGTGGATTGAGGTGTATCTTGTAGTGTCGATAGCGTAAAAATATAGCTCTCAAATGCGCTGGGTGATTAGTCCATTTTCATGAATGCGTGGGTAAATTGTCTAGATAAGGTTGAACAATGTTCTTAATGTCATTGAAAGCATAATCCATTGCTCTCTGAAATGTTTCCCCAACATTATTTAAACCAAATGGAAGTTTACAATAAGCAAATTTTCCCCAAGGATAGATTAATACTGTCTTATATTGGTCCTCTGGGAAAATATTGATTTGATTGTAATTGGAGAATTCATCCATGAACGAAAATATTTCACACCCAGCACATTCGTCAATAATTTGGTCGATAAAGGGAGTAGGATAATTGTCTTTTGGACATGCAAGATTGACATCCCAATAATTGACACACACTTTGATTTTCACTTGTTTCTTCATGACAAGAACAATGTTGGAAACCCAATCAGTAAGCGGAACAGGGTAAATGAAACCAACATGCAAATTTTTTTCAACTTCTGCTTTAATGGCAACAACCTTCTTCAAATGAACAGGACGAAGTCGTTGACGTACTGGTCTGACCATTCAGGGTACATTTTAATTATGTGTTCAACGATACTAGAATATATGCCTCACATTTCCCCATAAGACCAAGAAAATATATCTTGGAAATAATGAAAAATAGAGTGACAAGTATCGAGTTCGGATAGAGAACAAGACATGCCGACATGAATGTTTTCTAAAACGCCGGGTTTGGTCGAAATATCGATATAAATGGTTTCTTTAATATTTGATAAGTTTCACTCGGATTCGATTGCATTAATTGGAACATAATTCAAAAAGAAATTAGAGATCGTAGATTAATATAGTTCAATAAGATTATCTTCGTTGTAATCCTGAAGATGGGAACGATGATGATGATATTCGCATGGTTCTCCTTCTGGCATCATGGATTCCAAAATTATCTCATCAGTCAAGAATGTGGATTAAAAAGGATAAAAAAGAGTACCAAAATCTAATGAACGATCGGCGACGATGAATCATGATGCACCGCCCAAGGCAAGTAAATTTATTGCTATGCCAGCTCAATTGGGCTTGGCAGCATAAATTCATACAACGTATCAACTTCAGAATCATTGGTAATCTTCCTTAAGTCATATGAAGTGGAATATATCATGCAGAAGGTCTCTATTCTTGCAATTTCCACCGACGTCGCAAGCGGCGGTTATGAAAAGGTTCCCATTAGGGAAGAATCCTTTAAGAGCCCTACACCAATGTTTTGAAGTGCTAGCTAGGGTGTGTGAACTAACAAAATGCTTCCAGTTACCTGGGAATTAGAGGAAAATAAGGAGAGATGATTAATGACTGTGATAACACATTTATGAGGGAAGGTGATCATTCTAAAGTAAGTAGAGACGATCAAAGTCATAGCATAAGCCCATGGCCTTCCAGGTAAAATGTTGTAGTCAAGGGGTTCGTCAACGACCTCAACTTCAATAGTTACAATTTCCCCCCCTAGTTATACATGCGGGTTATTGATGATACTGCAAGGCTTATATATAAGATCGTCAAAAGCTTTCAACGACATAGGTGATTTAGATAAGCGAGGCAAGCTAAGTGACTTCCAGAAATTCAGAGACATAATACAAGTAGATGCTCCCTCATCAATAAGAGTGCGATGAACGAAGTGATTTAGAAAATTTTCTTGGATCGAGAATGCTAATTCAGCTAGTAATTGTGGCACATAGCCCGCATGATTAAATACTACAAGATTAGAATATGTCGGGTCGATTCCACCAATTTCCGACAACAAAGCCTGCTTCTGGGAGTGACAATTTTGAAGTACCTCAAGCATCAACATAGCTAAAGGTGACTGATTGAAATATTCAACTATATTACAATTTTGAGCTGCTCGGGCTTGAGGATTGAACGTCGATTTGTGGATGACTCCCTTCAATGGATTTATTGTTAAATCTGGAATTACAGTTGGTGGAATTGATTCAGTGGACAGATTCATGGTCGAGGTAGTAGGTTGATCAGTAGCTTGACTACCGTAATATTTATTTCACGTAGACAGCAAAACATCAGTTTTTGGATTTGTGACAGATAGCATAAGCACTTGGGAACTAGAAGTGAGATCTGTAGCAACCATGTTTGTGTCTGGATTTGGAAAAGGATCTGTCAACATAGCAGATGCAGTCGAGGTCTTAAGAAATTTTGAGACTTTGGCACGATGAGGACAGTCTCGAACAAAATGCTCCTCATTACATATCAAGAAAGGGTAACGTGGTTTCCGAGAATTTCTAGAATGTTGGTCAGATGATCATTCCTGCGGGGTTGAATTTTTCTTTTTCTTCGCTTTCCCTTTTTTCTTTCTTCCGGGTTGCTTGCCACTTTTGCCTTTATCAGATGACACGTCATGAATTTTGAAAGAAGGTGCAGGATCATATGCAGTAGAGATGTGAGTGTTTGCAGAACCAATCATACCTTCTCCGGCATGAAAGTCCTTACCAGATGGAGGAGGAACAATAAAATTTTATCGCGACGTGTTTGGAATTTTCTCATAGAGCATGCTCGACTGAGTATAAACCAAATCTAAGTATTGGGCATGAGAAATGACTTTCTCTTCAGTGAAGATGTTGCCTTTAGTTACATCCTCGGTGAAATATGGAAATAAGGACTTAATAAACCACTCATCTAGGAGCTAATCAGGAACAAATGTTTTGACCATATGTCGACGATGACGCCACTCATGAATATGATCAGAAATGTGAGTAGAAGTTGTTTGTTTAAAATTGGTCAGCAGTTCTGTTCTAGTTTCATATCATATGGGTAACTGGAAGTGGGTTAAAAAGTTAGTGGCTAAGGCAGTGAAGTTATCAAATGAAGCTGGTGGTAATTCAATATACCACTTCGTGGCCGGACCAGTAAGCGTACACTGGAAAATATGCAGCTGAACGGAGTTATCACTTAAAGAGTTTGATGAGCACCACAAACGATAAGTCTTAAGATGTGTTGACGGGTCTTCTCCAGGGTGTCCATTGAATTTAGGAATGTCGGAGGGTAATTTATGTGGTATCACCGACCACCAAGGAGACTAACTGATGGGATAATTGGTAAGCCAGTTTAAATTAGGTAATTATAAATTTGAGACAGAGGGAAACTGTCGATTCAAGTTAGGTTGAGCATAACCAAGATATGATGGAATTTCTTGGGAAATAGGCCTTTGAGCACCAACATAAGGCATTTTCTATTGGTAACCCAGATAGGGGTTATTTTGATAACCAAACGCTTGAGGGATCTGTTGACCAAGACCTAGGTAAGATGCTTGTTGTTGGAATTGTTGTTGTGGCATTTGAGGTTGTGGCTGCCAAGGTGATTTCCCACCAAGATTATAGCCCAAACCAGAATAGCTTGGACCTGGTTGTGAATAGGTAAGACTAGTAGGAGCCTGTGACATCCCATAAAAGGGTAATCCAACCTGCGTTTGAATTATTCCGGATACAGGTGGTTGTTGTAAACCAACCGAAGGATTTGGAGTCTAGAGGCCCAAAACTTGAGGGTAATGGGTTGAAGGACCTGCCTGAGACAGTTGAGGTACAACCAAATGAGAATGTAAAAGGGGTAATGAAGTATTAATAGGTGGGGTAGATGTAGGTGCAACAGGTTGAACTGGTTGATATGAATGCACAACCGTTTGAGGTTGAACGTGAAAGATAGGCTGCCACTAACAAACTGTCATTCCAACATTTGGGTGACCATAAAAGGAAAAAGTAATATCAAAATGGGTGACCATAGGTTCCCCCCCAACACGAGGAGTATAATAAGATGGAATATATTGTTCTCTAAATGGTGGGAGTCTAGTCGAGATTGAATTGGATGGAATGTACACAGATGGACCAACTTTATATTGAAATGAAGACGTATATAAATGATCAAGCCGTTCAATACTCATTGAGATGTATTTGATAAAATACCAGAAGATGACATGGGTGAAGTCCATGGATTTGAGGAGGCACCAGAGTAGGTTCCAGATAATGATTGGTAACACGGTGGGATGGAAGGACCACATTAAAGATGTGACTCTGGTGATGTGGTAAACATCGACAGAGTAGCAACAATAGACGCTATCACAACTGTAACAGATGGTACAACCGGAGATGTTGACTCAGCCATGGTCAAATAACCCAGTGTATCCCTATAGTATCTACGAGAACTTTTATTGAAACCTGATCAACAAAATCAGTGTAAGTCAATCGAGGAATAGAATTGTAAAGATAAATCCCTGACCAAAAATGAGTTGGATTTGAGGGGTGTGTTTCTTGTTGAGGTTTTTATTCATTCAAAATCAAACCAGGTGGAAGGATTTCGTCGTCATGCCCGAGATGTATTTCAGGTGGTTGACTGCGCGATAGGGAAGACTCAATTGTTGAAAAATCAACAAGAAATGTGTGTCTAATTTAATTTTCCCTCAATTGAATTAGATAATAAAATGTAATCTTATCTCATAATCACTTGTAATAGTAAACTGAGGGTTATAAATCAGTTATCTCATGAATTTCGAGTTGAGGGTCGTTGGTGAGGCATGCTGAGTGATTCTATTATTTATGGAGTTTGAATTACAGTTAGTGCATTAGTTTAATGCATGAGAAATCAGTTAACTTAATTTATGGAGTTAAAGTCAGTTGAACTAGTTGTAACTGTTTGTTGCACTAGTGAGAGATCAAGTGAATTAAATCAGATTTAATTCACATGCAGTGATCTGCCATGCAACTGATTATTTACTATTAATAGTTTCATGCATGTCAGTTCCAGTTGATACCCATTTGAGGCAAAGGTTAAAGGGATGTTAACTATCAGTTGTATCATTAGTAGGATGCTCGTATGCAACAAGACATCCATTGGATTTACCATGAGAATTGCACAATTTTGGAAGGCTGAAATTCCTAAAGAATATGGATTTCATTCCACATGAATTGTGCAAGCAAGGCATGCTGATTAGAGGTAGGAAATTGGCTATGTGTTGGTTGACTTTGTTCGGGTTAGTGTGAGATAGTTGTGAGAGTGTAGGAGACTCTTGTGAAAAGAGTGCATTGTAATTATTTCATGATTCCATGGTGAATATATAATAGAAGATAGATGGGTTTTGAGTAGCAAACTTTCTCCGGGAAAATATCTATGTTGTGGTTTGATTTTATTCTTTCTTTACTTGTTGTGATTGGCGACCGTGTTTATTTTACGCAATTGATTTTGTAGAAGGATTCCATATCTAGCTTTAGTACATTGCTTAATCGTATTGAATCCATTGATATACATATGTTTGTATAATTTCTACATGGTATCAGAGCATAGGAAATCACTATAGTGAAGGAGAAATTGAGTTTGTGACTCGAATTTGAAAAAGTATTCTTGGTGCGACATGTGGATCAGGATCAAAATGGATTTCAATGGCTTGAGATTGGAGTATGCACTCGAGGGAAGCTATAACTATATTTTGTGGAAAGACAGGATGGAGGCAGTACTGGAGGACAATGGGTTGAAATAATTCATTGATAATGACATTCCCAAACTTGCTGCAGTAGATGCCGCAAATATTGATGCTTGGAAAAAGAAGGTTGCAAAGGCGAGGATGATTTTACTGGAGGGAGTATGAGACCAAATTTTCTCAAGTCTCCATGGAAAATCAACTCCATATGAAATGTGGAAGGCTTTGACAGATCTTTTTCAGAGCATAAATTATTATAGAAAATTGGCACTGAAGGAAAAGCTCAGGAAAATCAAAATGGGGAAAGGAAACATTATTCCGATATATTTAACAAAGTTTGTCCAATGTCAGGATGAGCCTGGTAGCATCAAAAATACTGTCGTGAATGATGACTTGGTGAGCCTAGCTCTACTAGGCCTTCCCAAGAGTTGGCATAGTTATCAGGACTCTGTCAATGGGAGGGAAAAGTTGCTAGATTGGGAACGACTTTGGTCAGATTTGGTGCAAGAATAATTCAGGCGAAATACCAGGGATGGATCTTCATCTAAGGTAGATGATGAAGACAATTACACTTTGGTTGCTAAGGTGAATAAGGGGAAAGGAAAGAAATCCTATTCCAAATCTGAGTTCGAAAAAAAAGAGGAAAGAAGTGCGACATGTCCAGAGTGAATTGTTTTCACTGTCATGTGCATGGACATTATGCCACTAATTCTCCACAAAAGAAGAAGAAAAAGAAGGCTTTGGTATCTACAATTGGTGAGGCTTTGGCCTCGAAATTTGGGTTGGAATTCTCACTTATTGCATGCATGGTGTCAAGTGCAACAGGATCAGTGTGGTACTTGGATACTGGTGCATATTTCCACATGACAGGAGACAAAGAAATTTTCAGTAGCTTAGAGGAGAAGGACCTCCAGATGCATATTGAAATGGGTGATGAGGGGTGGTATAATGCTACCGGGATTGGTATAGTTACCTTCCAGAGACAGTAAGGTAAACCCTTCTTATTAAAATATGTAATGCATGTACCAGGCTTGAAAAATAATTTAGTTTCAGTCGCAACATTGGAGGATAGAGGCTATGATGTGGTTTTCAATGAAGGAAAATATTTCCTTCAACACAAAGCCACAGGAAAAGCCAAGAATATTGGGATTCATGTGAAGAATATTTATAAACTTGATGTAGATGGTTGTGCGACATTGATGGGTAAGGCAGAAACACTGTGAGCCAGAATGAGGGTGAGTTATGGCACAGAAGATTGGGCCATCTACACCACGAAGCCTTGAAGGTCATGCAACATATTTATACGGGTCTTCCCAAGGGTACTCTTGTGCAGTTGGACACATGCAAGGGATGTACCATGGGGAAGTATGAAAAGGCCACTTTTCACAAGAAGGAGAACCGAGCTTCAAAAATATTTGAGAGAGTTCACTCACGTGTGTGGACCATTCTCTATAGCTTCGACAGAAAATCACAGGTACTATGTGATCTTTGTTGATGATTTTTCTAGAAAGTGTTGGATCTAATTCATGCAGAAGAAAGATCAGACGTTCTCAAAATTTCTTGAGTTCAAAGCACTGGTGGAGAAAGATACAAGGAAGCATGTGAAGGCTCTTAGGAGCGACAATGGTGGTGAGTACATCTCTAATGAATTCAAGAAATTTTGTAGCAAAGAAGGAATTCAGAGAGAGTTGATTGTGCCTCATAACCCACAATAGAATGGGGTCACAGAAAGAAAGAACAAAACAATTGTGGGTGCAGCATGAGCGATGTTGCATGATCAGGGCCTATCGTTGCATCTTCGGGCTGAGGCATGCAACACAACAATATTTGTGCAAAATCGTAGTCCTCATCGGATACTTGGCATGAGTACACCAGAGGAGGCTTTTTCCGGTAAGAAACCTGATTTTTCATATTTTAAAATTTTTGGCTCATCTATCTATGTGCATGTGACCAAATACTCCAGGAAGAAGCTTGAACCAACAACTGATATTGGGATATTTTTGGGGTACACTGATACTCCCCACAACTATCAGGTGTATTTTCCAAACAACAAGATGACTGTTGTGAGACGAGATATAAATTTTTATGAGGAGAAAGCCGTGTGATTGTCCCGTGAGAGGAAGTTGGATTTGCATGTAGATGAGGAACTCTTGGTTCCAAAGAATGAACCTCAAGATGTGGAGCAGCCACATGTAGAGGATCATGGAGTGGTAGAAAACACTCATGCAGAGCCATCCACTAGAAATGGTAGAAGTGTAGAAATTTTAATACAATTATGTATTGCTGGATTCTCTTGATCTAACAATTATATGCCACTGTTAAATACGTAATCCTTCTACTTAAATATTTGCGGAAATTTAATCGCCAATTGCAAACACTAAAGAAAAATCAATCACACATAATACAGATGTTTTTACCGGGAAAGAATAAAGCTAAAAACCCCACTATCATATATTATGTATATATGATGGATCATGAAATAGTCTCATACAAAATTCTACTCCAAGAGCTCTCAGTACAATATACAGTCGTCTCACACTGTCATACAAAAATTGGCATAAACATGCACCAATTTACTACCTCTTGACAGCTTGCCTCTACTGCGCAATCCCTACTGATGAAGATCCCTGAATGAATTCGATATTTCCTTGCCTTAACTACGCAATCCTCATTGGCATCTCCAATGTGTGTTTGGTTGCACTTGTGCATCCACTATAGTCACAACTGATAGTCAAGTAGACCCTTTCACCTATCTCTCAACTGGGTCTCCACTGGATCTGACATGCATGTAGTTAACAGTAGTATTTCTTCAGTTGCATGTGAGACCACTTCTTGTGAATTAATTAAATAATTAATTCACTGATCTCTCACTAGTGTATCTTTAGTTACAACTAGTTACAACTAGCACAATTGAGTTTAACTCACTTAACTGAATTAAACTAAATAAAAACTCACATAACTACACATCCAAATCTGTTACAACTTTGTATCACTCAGTTACAATGAAGTCCACTCTACATGTCCCACCAACCAACCTTAGAATTCGTAATTCCTTCAGTCAACTGGTTTGCCACATCAGTTAACAGAAATCAAGTGCTTCAAGAGAATAGATTATTATTTATTGTCTAATTATTATTAAGGGCTAATAATAATCGACATGCGATCTATAAATAGACTTCGCCCATGCATATACAAATAGAATCTCATCTATAAATAGAATTTTATCAACCATATATCAATAGAATCCCGCTATAAATAGAATATGCTCACCATTCTAAAAATAGACATACACCTAAAAATAGCCTACAGCCCCCACCTAGTGTAGGTGCTTAATTTTCACTAGGATCATCATCTTGTTGAACCTCAACACTCCCTCTCAACAAGAAAGGGATTATCCTTCACCCCGATCCTGTCTCTATGTTATTCGAATTTTCTCCTGGTGAGCACCTTCGTCAGAATATATGCATCCTGATCTTCCGTAGGAATGTACTAAAGCAACATGATCTTCTGCTACACACAATCTCTGATATGATGGTAAGAGATATCTATATGCTTAGATATATCATGAAACACAGGATTAATCGAGAGTTTAATGCAACTCTGATTATCACAATGAATCACTGTAGGATCTAAATGAGAACCGAACAAAACGACCAGGATCTTCTTCATCTAGATAGCCTCACATGCAGCTTGACTTGGTGCCATGTATTCCGCTAATGCTGAACTGAGTGCCATGGATCTCTATTTCCTGCTGTACTAAGAAAAAGCTGTAGATCCGATCCTGAAAACCCCTCCTAATGTGCTCTTTCTGTCCGTTGGGCTGCCTACCCAATCTGCATTCGTGAAGCCATGGAACTTCACCTCATCTGTCTGTTTGTACCATAACCCATACTCAGATGTGCCCTTGAGATATCTTAGGACATGCTTTCCCGCCTTCCAAAAGAGCTTGATAGGCTTAACCATCTCTTGACTAAGCTGGCATTAGGGGAATTTTGAGGTCTAAAATGGGTCTCCTAAGGAAATTATAAAATAATAGTGGAAATAATAAAATAATATTTGATTACATCATCAAATTTTAGAGGGAAAAGAGAAAAAACTGCTTTTTCAATTCATATTTTCAACTTATCTCCCAAAATTTTTACTCAAATTTCAAGCGGGAGTACTCATTAGATGCAAAATTTAATTCCTCATACAATGAGTACCCATGTTGCATACTTTCGATGGGTCCTGCTACAAGAAAAATGAGAAATACATGAAAAAAAGTGATTGTAATCACGTTTTTTAATATATTTCTCATTTTTTGTGTAGCAGGGTCCATCAAAATTATGCAACATGGGTACTCCTTGGACGAGGAATTAAATTTTTCATCCAACAAGTGCTCCTGCTCGAAATTTGAGTAAAAACTTTGGGAGATAAGTTGAAAATATGAGTTGAAAAAGTAGTTTTATTATTTTATTATTTTTTAATATTTTTAACCTTTTACTTAAAAAATGGTGAATCATCCCCCATGGTTGACATCATCATCTTTAATCCTATTGGTTCTTATAAAGTTTATTTTTGTTGTACATTTTTCTTAGGAGGCCCATTTTAGACCTCAAAATTCCCCTAATATTCACCACATAGCATATGTCCAGTCTTGTATTAACTAAATACATGAGTGAACCCACCAACTATCGATAGATAGTAGAATCCAATAACCTCTCCAGATGTAGCATCCTATTTCCTCCATTTTTCTGGAAGAGGAGTATCCATGGGTTTGCAGCCCTCCATGTGAAACTTACGAGTATCTCCCTTGCATACTTTCCTTGAGACACAAACAGTTCACCTTCTCACTGCCATATTTCCAATCCAAGGAAATTGTGAAGGAGGCCCATATCGTTCATCTCGAACTCCTTTGCAAGGTCCTCCTTGCATGAGTGTATTAGCTGCTCATCAACAGTCAATATTAAATCATCAACACAAAGAAAAATGATTAAAATATTACCCTCCACCACAATTTGGTATAGGTTTGCATCCGCCTCACTCTTGATGAAGCCAAGTCCAGTGAAATAACTGTTAACCCGAGTGTACCAAGCATGGGGTGCTTGCTTCAGCCCATACAACGCTCTTTTGAGTCTGCACACATGCGACTTGCTGCTGAAGATCTCGAATCCTTTAGGCTGCTCAATGTACACTTCTTCCTCAATGATCCCATTAAGGAACGCAGTCTTCACATCCATCTGATGAATGTGCCAACCCATCTGTGCTGAGATAGAAAGGATGGTCCTTATGGAAGAATATCGTGCGACAGGTGAAAAGGTTTCTTCATAATCAATCTGCTCGATATGTGAGAAGCCCCGGGCCACAAATATGGCCTTTTATTTCTCAAAACTCCCATCAGCAGCTTGCTTTACCTTGTAGATCCATCTTGAACCTACCACTGATTTATCAACTAGCCTTGGAACAATTTCCCAAGCACTATTTCTTGCAATGGAGTCATACTCCTCCACCATTGCATCTACCCATGTGGGATCCTCCACTGCTTCCTGAAAGGAATATGGCTTTGTCACAATACATTTGCTCATGAGAGCCATGTATCCAGTGAATCGGTCAGGAGATTGTCTCTGTTTGCGCTGTGAAGTAGGGACTCCTACATTCTGTGCCGCATCAAGCTTCAACCTCTCAGCTTTTGTGGTACGCCTTCTGCCAGTTCTGATGTTTGGCTCTATGTGAGTGGAATCCTCCACTCCATGAACCTCCTCATGTGGTTGATCCACATCTAGAGACTCATCTTTGGGAAAAAAGCAGTTCCTCCTCTGCATGCAAGTCTAGCTGTTGTGAAACCAGCTCCAAAAATAGAAGGAAAGAGATATCAATGCCTTAGAAATAAGCCACTTCGAGGGGGAAACCTCCAATACATTACATGAATGAAAAATTATTGTATGATACAAATTACAAAACCTCCTTTCTATATATAGGACTCCATGGGGCCACAATGTAATCCTAGTGGGGCCACAATGTAATCCTAGCCGACCTAACAATAATAATTAAAGGGCATAATAATAACAATATGGGGGTTACAGGGGTACAATAATAACAATAAGGGGGTTACACTAACAACAATAAGGGACTATACTAGTAATATAGGGACCTAACATGCCCCTCTCCTTCAAAAAAGTGTTGTCCTCGATGCTTGAGTAGCTCTGGGTGCTTCTGTATAAAATTCTCATCCTCCCATGTAGAATCTTCAGTGGGTAAGTTCTTCCACTTGATGAGATACTCTGAAATTGATCGATTCCGTAGTTGTCGAGTTCTTGTTTCCATGATTGCTTCTGGTTCCAATATGATTTTCCTTCCTCATCAAGTTCTGGAAATATTGTTTGAACTGGAAGATTTTCACCTATAACCTTCTTTAAGCATGAAACATGGAAAGCTGGATGCACTCGTGAAGAAGCAGGAAGCTCCAATTTGTATGCCATAGTACCAATATTTTGCAACACCTTGTAAGGACCATAGTACTTTGGCGATAATTTATTATCCTTCTTAGCTTGCTTGAGGGACATTTGTTTGTATGGTTGTAGCCGTAAAAATACACAGTCTCCTACATCAAAACTTCTCTCGCTGCGATGTTGATCTGCCTGTTGTTTCATTTGATTTTGTGCCAGATTTAGGTTATCCTTTAAGAGTTGGAGAACTTCTTGTTGATGCTCGATGTGATCTTCCACTAATTTATCATCCATATTAGCTATTATTTGATCCTTCAAACCATCAAACTTAGCCTCCATTTCTACTTTTAAACCATCTATGTCATCTTTGGTTGCTCTTCGTAAGATCGAAATTTGTTGCACTTGGTACCGTAATTTTGATATCTCATACTGCAATTCTTCCTCTTCATGCGTCATAGTATAGCTTTTTGAGGGCTTAATGGGTATGGAATTATTTTTCAGAGGCATTATATAACCCAATACTGATAAAAATTTTTAAATATGCCCTTGGAATCACTTCAAACTGTTTTTTCAAACAAACGTTATGCAATTTTAAAAACCAAATACACACCTTTTTCTTTCTTTTGAGAAGCTCAATATTGAAACTGAATTATTTATGTGATTTCAGATCCTCAATAAATGAAATTTGGCCCTGAGGTAGCCCTCTGAATCCTCTTTAGCATGCCATAGGTCTGACCTGATTTGGATTCTTGAAGTCAAAGTTGTGTCCAATCTCCTACGATGACCTAATTATGGATTGGTTCAGTAGAGTGAACTTGTACAACTTTCCACGTGTCACTGTTTCCTCCTTCCTCTTTGAAATTGATATATAGTAAACTATAGTCCGTGTAATTGCGGCCACTTTTTATAGAATTCAAATCCGATGCTCAGATGAGCTATGAAGATTTTCCCACGATCACCTCTTTGAGATGAAATTCGGGAGCCTGAAAAAGACCTAACTTCCACAAACCATATCTCCCACAATATTGTGAAAAAAGATCAAAATTTTTGTGAGGGAATTCCTTAGGATTGCAGCTTTGTACTATAAACATTTCAACTTCTGAACCTTCGTAGAAAAAACGTTATTGTGAAAATGCCGCAATGACCTGTTTAGGTTAAATTCAGGAGCTTTCAAAAATCTCTAACTTCCACAGATCATATCTCTGAATATATTATGAACCAAGATCTGAAATTGTGCGATGATGTTTCCCTAGATTTTTGATTCGTGCTTTAAAAATTTCAGCTTCTGAACCTTCGTAGAAAAAAAGTTATAGCGAAAATTCCATGATGACCTATTTGGAGCAGTGAAACCCTATAATCCAAAGCTCTGATACCAAATGTTGTGAAACCAGCTCCAAAAATAGAAGAAAAGAGATATCAACGCCTTATAAATAAGCCACTTCGAGGGGTAACCTCCAATACATTACATGAATGAATAATTCTTGGATGATACAAATTACAAAACCTCCTTTCTATATATAGGAGTCCATGGGGCCACAATGTAATCCTAGTGGGGCCACAATGTAATCCTAGCTGACCTAACAAGAATAATTTAAGGGCACAATAATAAAAATATGGGGGTTACATGGGTACAATAATAACAATAAGGGGGTTATACTAACAACAATAAGGGACTATACTAGTAATATGGGGACCTAACACTAGATCCCTCTCAAGCGACAAATTCATGGCTTTCTCCTCATTGAATTTTATCCCATCGCACCACAATCATTCGACTGTTTGTTCCACAATAATTATGGGGTGTTTCTATGTACCCCATAAATATCCCAACTTCACTAGTCGGCTCTAGCTTCTTCCTGGCATTCTTGGTCACATGCACATAAACAGATGAGCCAAAAATATTAAAGTGAGAAACATCCAGTTTCTTACCAGTAAAATCTTCTTCAGGTGTACTCATGCCAAGTACTCTATGAGGACAACAGTTTTTCAAATAAACCGTAGTGTTGCATGCTTCCACCCACAAGTGCATTGGTAGGCCCTGATCATACAACATAGCTCGTGTAGCACCCACGATCGTTCTATTCTTCCTCTCCGCAACCCCATTATGTTGTGGGTTATGAGGCAGTATGAGTTCACTTCGAATTCCTTCTTTGCTATATAAGTCTTTAAACTCACAGAACTTTGAGAATGTTTGATCTTTCTTCTGCATGAAGAAGATCCATCATCTACGAGAATATTCATCAACAAAAATAACATAATACATGTCTTTATCTATTGAAGCAACCGAGAATGGTCCACACACATATGTGTGAACTCTCTCCAGGATCACCGAAGCACGGTTCTCCTTTTCATGAAAGGTGGTATTCACAAAAATACCCATAGTACATCCCTTGCACTGATATTTTTATGCAAGTGTACCCTTGGGAAGTCCAGTAGAAATCTACTGCAATATTTTTAGGGTGCCATGGTGAAGATGGCCCAATTGCTTGTGCCATAATTTTCCCTCATCCCTACTCACCACTTCTTCTTCTTTGCCCACCATTGCAGCGCAACCATCTACCTCCAGCTTGTAGATATTCTTGACTCGAATCCCTATCCTCTTGGTTTGACCCATTATTTTATGTTGCAGGAAAGCTTTTCCATTGCTAAAAACCACGTCATAACCTCTGCCCTCCAACATCACGACTGAGACCATGTTCTTCTTTAGACCTGGAACATGCATAACATATTTCAACAAAAATGGTTTACCTGACTCCCTCTCAAAGGTAATGGTACCAATGCCGGTCGCACTGTATCGTCCATCGTTGCCCATATTTATATGCATTTGGAGATATTTCTCCTCCAAGTCACTGAAAAGCTCCTTATCTCCCTCACATGGAAGGAAGCACCACTATCAAGATATCACACCGATCCCATTGCACTTGAAACCAAGCATGTGATCAAAGAGAAATCAAGTTCAAATTGCGAGGCAAGGGCCTCACTAACTGCATCTCCAACAACCTTCTTGTTCTTATTTTTCTGTGGGCAGTTAGTGGTGAGATGCCCATGTTCATGATAGTGAAAACACTTCACCTTTGAAAAATCCAGCTTCTTTCCTTTAGCCTCAGATTTTGAGTGGAATTTATTCCCCTTCCCTTTCCTTGATTTGGCAGCCAAAGCACAATCCTCTTCATGATCATGCTTTGATGAAGAGCCATCCCTAGTGTTCCGCCAGAACTCCTCCTGCACTAGATCCGAACATAGTCGTTCCCAATCTGGCAGTTTTCCTGTCCATTGACAGAGTCTTGATATCTGTGCCAACTCTTAGGAAGTCCCAAGAGAGCCAAACTCACCAAATAATCATCAGAAATCGTGATTCCCACGCTCCCCAGTTCATCCTGACATTGGACAAACTTTGTGAGATACTTAGGAATATTGTCGCCCTTTTCCATTTTGATCTTTCTGAGTTTATCCTTCAGCGCCAATTTCCTATGGTCGCTGCTGCTTTGGAAAATATCTTTCAAAGCCTTCCACATTGCAAATGGAGTGGCTTTCCCATGAAGGCTTGAGATAATATGGTCTCTCACACCTTCCAACAGATTCCTTCTCGTCTTCGCTACTTTCTTTTCCAGGCGTCAAGTAATGCACCATTCATCAAAGTGGGCTTAGGAACATCACTGACGATGAATTCCTTCAAGCCATTATCTTCAAGAACCACCTCCATCCTATCCTTCCATGCAATGTAGTTTGAGCCGCCCTCGAGTGCATAATCCAACCACAAACCATTGAAATCCATTTCAATGTTTACTCAACTATCGCACCAAGAAATTCTTGCAGCAAATTTGAATTGTTTCCACCAACAAACTCAGCTACTACTTCAATATTGTAATATTCTTTTCTCCGATACCATGTAGAAATTATAATACAATTATGTATTGTCGGATTCTCCTGATCTAAAAATTATATGCCACTTTTAAATACATAATCCTTCTACTTAAATGTTTGCGGAAATTTAATCGCCAATTGCAAACGCCTGAAGAAAAATAAATCCCACATAACACATATGTTTTTACCGGGAAAGCATAAAGCTAAAAACCCCACTATCATATATTATGTATATATCATGGATCATCAAAAAATATCATACAAAACTCTACTTCAAGAGATCTCTGTACAATATACAATCGTCTCACACTGTCATACAAAAATTGGCATAAACATGCACCAATTTACTGCTTCCTGACAGCCTGCCTCTACTATGCAATACCAACTGTTGAAGATCCCTGAATGAATTCGATCTTGCCTTGCCTTGACTGTGTAATCCTCATTGGAATATCCAATGTGTGTTTGGTTGCACTTGTGCATCCACTATAGTCACAAATGATAGTCAAACAGACCCTTTCACCTATCTCTCAACTGGGTCTCCACTGGATCTGACATGCATGTAGTTAACAATAATATTTCTTAAGTTGCATGTAAGACCACTGCTTGTGAATTAATTAAATAATTAATTAACTGATCTCTCACTAGTGTATCTTTAGTTACAACTAGCACAACTGAGTTTAACTCATTTAACTGAGTTAAACTAAATAACAACTCACATAACTACACATCCAACTTTGTTACAACTTTGTATCACTCAGTTAAAATGAAGTCCACTCTACATGTCCCACCAACCAACCTTAGAACTCTTAATTCCTTCAGTCAATTGGTTTCCCACATTAGTTAACTGAAATCAAGTGCTTCAAGAGAATAAATTATTATTTATTTGCTAATTATTATTAAGGGATAATAATAATAGACATGCGATCTATTTTTAGACATGCAATCTATAAATAGACTTCGCCCATGCATCTAAAAATAGAATCTCATCTATAAATAGAATTTTCTCAACCATATATAAATAGACTCCTGCTATAAATATAATATGCTCACCATTCTAAAAATAGACATACACCTAAAAATAGCCTATAGACCCCACCTAGTGTAGGTGCTTAATTTTCACTAGTATCATCATCTTGTTGAATCTCAACAAGAAGGCACACCACAGAAATTAATAGATTGAGACTTGATGTGAAAGAGCATGTAGGAGAACCTACTTCACTGCGCAGACAAATATAGTCTCCAAAAAAGTTTATTGGATACATGGATCTTATGAGCAAGTGTATTGTGACAAAACCACCCTCCTTTTAGGAAGAAATGCAGCAACCAATTTGGGTTGACGCTATGGTTGAGGAGTATGACTCCATCATCAAGAACAATGCATGGGAATTTGTCCCAAGACTGGTCAGAAAATCAGTGGTTGGATCTAGATGTATCTATAAGGTGAAATAGGTGGCAGATGGGATTGTGGAGAAGTACAAGGCTAGATTTGTAGCCCGGTGATTATCACAAGTTGAGGGGATTGAATATGAGGAGAATTTCACATTGGTTGTGAGATACTCATCAATTAGATCTATACTTGTACTCTCAGCGCAGATGGGGTGGCAGATACATTATATGGTTGAAAAAACTGCGTTTCTCAATGGATTTATTGAGGAAGAAGTGTACATAGAGCAGCTATAAGGTTTCGAGATCTTTGACAATTAGTCACATGTGTGCTGACTCAAGAGAGCACAGTATGGGCTGAAGCAAGCACCTCAGGCTTGGTACACTCGGATTGATAGCTATTTCACTGGGTTGGGCTTCACCAAAATTGAAGTGGATGTGAACCTGTACTAGATTGTGGGTTATGGTAAGCTCTTGATTATCGTACTTTATGTTGATGATATAATTTTGATAGGTGATGAGAAACTAATAAATTATTGCAAGGAGGATATTGCAAGGGAATTATAAATGAGGGACATGGGACTGCTTCACTATTTCCTTGGTTTGGAAATATGGCAGCAGGATGGCGAGCTATTTGTTTCTCAAGGCAAGTATGCCAAAGAAATTCCGAGTAAGTTTCACATGGAGAGGTTTAAACCCATGAATACTCCTCTTCCAGGAAAATAGAGGAAAGAGGATGCTACTTCAGGAGAAGTAGTGGACGCTACTATTTACAGGCAACTAGTGTGTTCACTAATGTACTTGGTGAACACCAAACCAGACATTTTCTACGCAGTTAACCGACTGAGTCAAGCTATGGTTAAGCTAACCAAGCTAGGGTCACTACAGAGTATGCATTATGGTACAAACAGATAGAGGGAGTGAAGCTTCAAGGCTTCATGGATGCAGATTGGGTAGGTAGTTCATCATAAAAAAAGAGCACATCAGGAGGGATCTTCAGCATAGGATCGACAACATTTTCTTGGTACAACATGAAGCAATGATATGTGGCACTCAGTTCAACTGAGGCAGAGTACATGGCAGAAATTCAAGCTGAATGTGAGGCCATCTGGTTGAGAAATATCCTGGTTGGTTTGTTTGGTTCTCAAATGGATCCGACAGTGATATATTGTGATAACCAGAGTTGCATTAAAATCTTGGTTAATCTAGTATTCCATGATAGGTCTAAGCACATAGACATCCGGTACCACCATCTCAGAGATTGTGTTCAGAGGCATATTATGTTACTTCAGTACATTCCCATGGAAGATTAGGATGCAAATATTCTGACAAAGGCGCTCGCTAGGAGAAAATTCAAATACCATAGAGGAAGTATTGGGGTGGCAGATAATCCCTTTCTTGTTGAGAGGGAGTGTTGATAATTCAACAAGAAATGTGTGTCTAATTTAATTTTTCCTTAATTAAATTGGAAAATAAAATGTAACATTATCTCATAATCACTTTTAATAGTTAACTAAGTGTGATAAACTCAGTTAGCTCATGAATTTCGAGTTGAGGGTGGTTGGTGAGGCATGCAAAATGATTCTATTAGGCATGGAGTTCGAATTACAGTTAGTGCATTAATTTAATGCATGAGAAATCAATTAGCTCAATTTATTGAGTTAAAGTCAGTTGAACTAGTTGTAACTATTTGTTGCACTAGTGATAGATCAAGTGACTTAAATCAGATTTAATTCACATGGAGTGATCTATTGGGAAAAATATTGAGAGGGGGAGAGAGAGAGAGAGGTGAATACGATGTTAAGGGTACTCAAACTTTTACTTTTTCATTCTCTAAAAACCCATACGCTACTTTGCTGAAGACAACTAGCGTATACACACGGATATCCTTCATAAAACTCGCGTATATAAAGAGATCTTATTATGCCATTAATTCTTTACTTAGATCTATGCAACATTCATTCTTATGATGATTAGATAATAGTAAGCATGTCCAGTAATAACAGAATAAACCATCACACATAAGTATCACACAAGAACACCAGGATTTAAGGTGGAAACCCAAGTCGGGAGAAAACCACCGCTGCCGTCGTCTTAGTCTTCAATATTTATTATATAAATAAAACATGTTACAACCATGTACTGGCACAGACTCATACCAACACGTGGGCACCCACCTGTAGAAGGCTACAACCTTCTCTCGTTTACCAGCCTCTCCTGGAAGGGAGCTACAACCCCCTGCTCTTGTTTACCAGCCTCTCCTGGAAGGGAGCTACGACTCCATGCTCTCGTTTACCAGCCTCTCCTGGAAGGGAGCTACGAACCCCTGCTCTCGTTTACCAGCCTCACCTGGAAGGGAGCTACAACCCCCTGACTGAAGGCTACAACCCTCAACACCACCATGGACCACGTTTCATCAATTTTCATACTGGATCCAATAGCTTCAATAGATCACAACTTGCAGGCCACTTTTCATCATATTTTCAGACTAGACCCACTCCACACATTTAAGCTCAATCACACATCAAACTGAAACTTATACCCTTATCAATTCATTCAATGAATCATCAACCAATCAATCAACAACTTGATCTTTTCTCAACATAGTCAGCAACATAATCAATATTCAGAAAACCCAGATTTGTATGAATACATCATAGACAGATAGCAGTAATACAACATAACAGATCAGACATTTCATACCACATACTTTATCAAACCCTAGTTTTCATACGCTCTTTCCTTTCACTGATTCTGCGTATATACGTGCTTTTATGCATATCAACCCGCGTATACATATGCACATATTACAGATCTAATTTCACAACCCATACGCGCTTTCTCTGAAGACGACCCGCGTATATACGCGCTTTCGCTGTTACAAACATGCGTATATATCTTTAGACATTTTAGGGCAGTGCAGCTCTCCAGAATAGATAAACAACTCAGATATTCATTCTTTACTTCAGCACAGATTCGCCAGATCACAGATCTAATCATTCCATAAACATATCTAGAAAATACAAATACATTACAGATCTAGATTCCCTTCTTCATCATTTTCTTCATAGGTGCATCACAGATTCAGATCTATCATCAAACTGTTACCCTTTCCATTCAGACATCCTTCAGAGTGAAGTATTCATTCAAATCCAGACTCATGCACACCTCTTGCACAATGAATTTCTTCTCCTTAAATAGATATAGCCTTTGACAATACCATGAGCCAAAACCACACAACTTCCGATGGTATTCCTGGACGGGATCACATAGACAATCCAACGCTCAATACAATGGGTCAATACCATGGTAGTAACCCCTGGTTTTATTCTTTTAGAGCGAAATTGAGCATACGCGACTTGGCACGTACTTTTCCGCGTGCATACGCTATTTCTCCTAAACAAACCCGCGTATGCATAGTGACATGTCTTATTCATCATTGCTCTGGTCCTTTCTGAAGTTTCTTTCTTCTGGACTCCTTAGCTGATCTGTAGATACATCATCTGTACATATTTGACACATAGGTTGCAATTCATCAAGTTAGTTTCCTTCAAGAACAACTTCATCAAGTAGGTTGCCATCATCTTCATCAAGTGGGTTGCCATCAAGGACAACACTCTGCATCATATTTCCAACAATCTCCCCCTTTGGACTTGATGGCAACCACGATGGTGTTTGACCACAATAGATAGATACAATAAGCATAATGATATTCTCCCCCTATTCAAACACCATGTCACACTCCCCCTTTGACATCAAGGGCAAAGGGCGGATCAAAACCAACACAAGGTTGTTTTCTCCTCATGTAGATAGAAGAGCGCTGTAGATCTGATGTGCACTGAAGTTACCATGCTCCCCCTGAGTTCATGCTGAATCTTCAAACATATTTTTCAATGAAGTACATGACTATGACCTTCCTATCACCAAGGACTCATACTTACCTCAAAGATCCAACCAAGTGGATTTGCATATGAGACTTCAAATACCCAACCAAGTGGGTTTACACAATTTGACTCAACTACCCAACCAAGAGGGTTTACACATTTTGACTCAAGTACCCAACCAAGTGGGTTTACATATTTGATCAAGTCCTTACATGACTGAATATTACAATTTTACATCATAGGTCTCAACATGACCTTTTCATCAAATTACAAATATGACCTTTTATAAAAAATACCAGAAAGACCTCAAGAGAGAGAGATCTTATTTCAGAATCATCATAAGCCAACAATGCATTACGCTCAGCAAGACTAATGCTCCCCCTGAAAATTTGAATCCAAGCATCCTTTCCATATGACCAAGGCTCCTCCTTAGATTGTGCAACTTGAAACTCTTTCAACAACAATTTATTATTAGCAGTTATCTACGCGCAGTACGCTCCCTCTCTCCCTAATCACCAATACTTCCATCTCATCCATGTATGAAAAACAAAAAGAATACTCTTGACAAAAAGCAAATAGGGCTCATCCATAATCTCTTGTTAAACCATGTATCATGTCTCATCATCATTTAGAAGAAAGTGAGTAATAGCGGATACAATGCTAATAATACGATCATTAATAGTACGGACTAATGCTCCCCTGAACTGTGCTCTGATCTTGTTTTGTCATCACTAATTTCACTGTTATCCTTAAGTATTTATATTGTTGTTTACTGGGCTACGCCGTATCGCAACTTTAGTTACGGAACCGCGTGTGGAAAAGTAGGCTGTTAGCTTCACATTCCTTCATCCTCCCCCCCGGAATTTGTACCTTTCGTGCTGTCTTCTTCATCGGATGCTCGCCAGGAAATAAACATAACGAATAACCCGAAATATCGCGGAATCACCATACATCGCTCCCCCTATGACGATACATTACTAATCCCTATAATGTATCTCACATCACTCCTGCAGTCATTAAGAGAAGTAAGCTTTAGAAGCGGATGACTGCAGTAGGGTCAATATTCCCTACGTTTCTGACTGGTCCTCCTTCTTTTTCCAACTTTGCTTGAACTTTCTTATTGTGTGCTGGAAGCTCTCCAATTTCTCAGATCTATTCATCCTGCATTCTTTTTCTACATGTCCATACTTGTTACAAGTATAGCATCTAATGTGACCAGAAAATTAAGCATAAGGATCATAATGTGTTGTTCTATTCTTCCTTCTATTGCAATCAGCTCCTTTATGACCATACTTGCTGCATGAAAAACAATATCCCTTGAAGAAACCAGAGTACCTTTATGTGTAGAATCTGTTTGTTTGTGACTGAAACAATCTGCTTCTGCAATTAGCTGCAACATGCCCATAATTATGACATTTAAAGCATTCAACATTATTGAATGATTTCCTTTGAGTGTTCATGATTGTCGGTTGACTTCTTGTTTCTTTCAACTCTTCAGGTTTTGTATTGACATCTTTTGAGTCTTTAGCACTTCCTTATGAACTAGATTCTCCTTTAACAGTTTCATGAAAAGCAAGACCAAGTTTAATAGCAGGAGATCTTTGATTACTAAGAATATTGTCCAGAATCTTAGTACTATCTTGAAACCTCAAGAGTTTATCCTTTTCTTCTAATTTACCTTTGAGAATGTTTACCTCAACCTCCAATTTTTGGCATTGCTTCTTCATGCTTTCTTCAACCCTTTTTCCTTCTTCTACTTGATCATTTAATTTTAAAATTTCTTCCTTCAACCAATTTTCTTGTTCTTCACATGTTTGTAACAGCTCTTCATTCTTCTTATTTGATTTTTCCAGATCTTCTTTGAGAGAGATGATTTCTGATTCAAGTCCTTCCTTTTCAAATGATAGGGGTTCTTGATTCTTCTTATTTGATTTTTCCAGATCTTCTTTGAGAGAGATGATTTCTGCTTCAAGTCTTTCACTTTGATTGGTTGCATAAGCATACAACTTTTGATACTTGTCTATCTGTCCATTCAGTATTTCTTTCTGTTCATTCATTCTAGAGATCATATCTTTGTAGATAGATTCTCTCTTATGAAATTGATTCCAATCATTGATCTTGAGATTTGTTTCTAGAATTATATTGTTACTTTCACTATCTTCACCATTGTATGCACAAGAAAGTGAATCACAAGAACCACATTCAATACCTATTTTATCTTCTTCATTTTCTGTTGCACATGTTTTCTGAGATATCTCCTTTTGAGTAGCCTTCTTCTTTTGCTTCCTTTCCATGAGCACTAGCAGATCTTGGTCAGGATCTTCTTCATCCTCATTTGATAGTTCATCATTATCTTCATTTGCATAATAGCTCTTTCCCTTTTCAAATTGTTTCCCTTTATCATGTTTTTCTTCATAAGGACATTTAGCAGCATAATGACCAACTCTTCCACAATTAAAACACTTGAAGGGTAGCTTACCTTTGAATCTTCCAGTACCTGGTTGGAGTCTCCTTACAAAATTTGCTTCTTCTTCTTCTGATATATAACTTGATTCCTTGACAACTTCCTTTTCTTTTCCTTTTGCACACGCCTTAAAAGCAACTTCTTTGATTTGAGAGGGACCTCCTTATCTCATTTCATAAGCAGTCAGAATACCATGTAGTTGAACAATAGTAAGAGTTTGCAGATCTTGCCTTTCTTCAATAGCTGACACTTTTGACTCAAATTTTGAAGTTAAATATCTTAAGACTTTTTCCACGAGAGTAGTATCGTTTATGGTTTCACCCAAACTTCTCATACGATTTACAATATCATCTAGACGTAAAAAGAAACTGGCAATACTCTCATCACTATGCATCCTTAAATTTTCATATTCAATTTGGAGAGTTTGGAGTTTTGCACTTTTTACCTTTGTATCTCCTTCATAGCTCAGAATGATTTTGTCCCATATTTCTTTTGCTGAATTTAGCTGCATCACTTTAGCAAATTCTAGTTCAGACATGATTCCTAATAAGACATTGACGGCTTTGGCATTAATTTCATATTTCCTCCTTTCTGCTGCATCAGTAGGAATACTTGTCGGATACTGATAACCTCCTTCCACGATTGCCCATACTTCTGCACCAAGACTTTGCAGATATTCTTTTGTTCGTATCTTCCAGAATAACATATTATTTCCATTGAATAGAGGTGGCCTTATAGACATTACCCCTTCATGACTTCCCATTTCGACGGATCTCCTTCAAGCGATCAAGCTTCTGTAGAAGGACCTGCTCTGATACCAATTGTTGGGAAAAATACTGAGAGGGGGGGGGGTGGGGGGGGGGGTGAATCAGTATTTAGGACTTACTCAAACTTTTACTTTTTCATTCTCTAAAAACCCATACGCTACTTTGCTGAAGCCAACTAGCGTATACACGCGGATATCCTTCATAAAACTCGCGTATATACAGAGATCTTATTATGCCATTAATTCTTTACTTATATCTATGCAACATTCATTCTTCTGATGATTAGATAATAGTAAGCATGTCCAGTAATAACAGAATAAACCATCACACATAAGTATCACACAAGAACACCAGGATTTAAGGTGGAAACCCAAGTCGGGAGAAAACCACCGCTGCCGTCGTCTCAGTCTTCAATATTTATTATATAAAGAAAACATGTTACAACCATGTACTAGCGCAGATTCATACCAGCACGCAGACACCCACCTGTAGAAGGCTACAACCTTCTCTCGTTTACCAGCCTCTCATGGAAGGGAGCTACAACCCCCTGCTCTTGTTTACCAGCCTCTCCTGGAAGGGAGCTACGACTCCATGCTCTCGTTTACCAGCCTCTCCTGGAAGGGAGCTACGACCCCCTGCTCTCGTTTACTAGCCTCACCTGGAAGGGAGCTACAACCCCCTGACTGAAGGCTACAAACCTCAGCACCACCATGGACCACGTTTCATCAATTTTCACACTGGATCCAATAGCTTCAATAGATCACAACTTGCAGGCCACTTTTCATCATATTTTTAGACTGGACCCACTCCACACATTTAAGCTCAATCACACATCAAACTGAAACTTATACCCTTATCAATTCATTCAATGAATCATCAACCAATCAATCAACAACTTGATCTTTTCTCAACATAGTCAGCAACATAATCAATATTTAGAAAACCCAGATCTGTATGAATACATCATAGACATATAGCAGTAATACAGCAGAACAGATCAGACATTTCATACCACATACTTTAGCAAACCCTAGTTTTCATACGCTCTTTCCTTTCACTGATCCTGCGTATATACGCGCTTTTATGCATATCAACCCACGTATACATCTGCACATATTACAGATCTAATTTCACAACCCATACGCGCTTTCTCTGAAGACGACCCGCGTATATACGCGCTTTCGCTGTTACAAACATGCGTATATATATTTAGAAATTTTAGGGCAGTGCAGCTCTCCAGAACAGATAAAAAACTCAGATCTTCATTCTTTACTTCAACATAGATTCGCCAGATCACAGATCTAATCATTCCATAAACAGATCTAGAAAATACAAATACATTACATATCTAGATTCCCTTCTTCATCATTTTCTTCATAGGTGCATAACAGATTCAGATCTATCATCAAACTGTTACCCTTTCCATTCAGACATCCTTCAAAGTGAAGTATTCATTCAAACCCAGACTCATGCATACCTCTTGCACAATGAATTTCTTCTCCTTAAATATATCTAGCCTTTGACAATACCATGAGCCAAAACCACACAACTTCCGATGGTATTCCTGGACGGGATCACATAGACAATCCAGCGCTCAATACAATGGGTCAATACCATGGTAGTAACCCCTGGTTTTATTCTTTTAGAGCGCAATTGAGCATATGTGACTTGGCACGTACTTTTCTGCATGCATACACTACTTCTCCTAAACAAACCCGCGTATGCATAGTGACATGTCTTATTCATCATTGCTATGGCCCTTTCTGAAGTTTCTTTCTTCTGTACTCCTTAGCTGATCTGTAGATACATCATCTGTACATATTTGACACATAGGTTGCAATTCATCAAGTCAGTTTCCTTCAAGAAAAACTTCATCAAGTAGGTTGCCATCATCTTCATCAAGTGGGTTGCCATCAAGGACAACACTCTGCATCATATTGCCAACATGATCTTCCATGGAACTGATTATTTACTATTAATATTTGCATGCATGTCAGTTCCAGTGGAGACCCAGTTGAGACAAAGGTTAAAGGGATGTTAACTATCAGTTGTGTCATTAGTAGGCTGCTCACATGCAACAAGACATCCATTGGATTTCCCATGAGAATTGCGTAGTTTTAGAAGGATGAAATTCCTAAAGAATAGGGATTGCATTCCACATGAATTGCGCAAGAAAGGCAGGCTGATTAGAGGCAGGAAATTCTCTAAGTGTTGGTCGATTTTGTCCAGGTCAATGTGAGACAGTTGTGAGAGTGCAGGAGACTCTTGTGAGAAGAGTGCATTGTAATTGTTTCATGATTCCATGGTGAATATGGAATAGAATATAGAGGGGTTTTGAGTAGCAAGCTTTCCCCGGGAAAATATCTGTGTTGTGGTTTGATTTTCTTCTTTATTTACTGGTTTTGATTGGCGATTGTGTTTATTTTCCGCAATTTTTTGTAGAAGGATTCAGTATATAGCTTTAGTACATTGCTTGATCAGATTGAATCCATTGATATACATATGTTTGTATAATTTCTACATCAATGGCTACGATTGACTGAGAAGTGACCGATATAGGAACAAATTCTAGTTGTTCGACTTCGGGATATAGATGTTCTGGTAAAAGAATGATGGGATCCAGATCAACTTCCAGTTGAACAACGCCGGGTTCTGGATGTATGGTCTCACTGATTGGATGTACAGTGTCCACGGGTAGCTGTGAGGACTCCATTTCAATGACAGTAGATAAACTAGGACGTGTAGAAATGACTTGAGATGAATCTGGTAAATGTGATGAAGACGACACACTAGAGGTACTGATGGTACTGGTTTCAATAGAACGAGGTCGCCTTTGCCGACTAGAAATGGATTCCGGTGGTAAAGGTGGTTTAAGTGCTATTCTATGCAAATGATGGGGAAAGGGATGTTCTTCTTCCACGATGAATGATTGATTTATTACAAAAAAAAATAAACAAATAAAAGGGTGATACTAGGCAAAAGGTATACCAAGTAATTGTGAACTACAGAATACCTCCTGGCGAACCAAGAAGTACGGGCATGAAATCTACCCAAATGTTGTGTTTAGTGTACCGCAAGTTACGAGGTGGCCGATTCGGTTACCTATGAATGGTAAGCAACCTAAATTTGTCCTCCCAAATATACCTGAAGGTACGTGGAGGCCTAAGTCTGTATTAGCGTTGTCTAATGCGAAACCACACAGTCAGAGAACCCCCTTATACTTTTCGTACCAGAACACCACCCTATATACCCGAAGGTACGTGGATGAGCTCTGATATACTTATGAATGTGGAGTGGGATTTCATACTCGGAATGTATCACAAACAAGTTAGTGACAATTGCTATGTTTAATGACGCCGACACACGTCTCTAGCCTAGACCTTCTAAGTGTTATCGTTAATGTTAAAATGCATTCTTAGGTTGATTGAGGTAAATTTTATGTTGATCTTGTTTAAAAGTTTATATTTGAGGTTCACCACAGGATTTAATGGGAAATTCCTAAAATGAAAACTAAATGAGAAGAAAAAATTTTGAATTCAGTTTTTCAAATGAAAATCCTAGCTACTAAGGGGTAGAGAAATTAGATTTTGAGCATACAACAAAGAGCACAAACTAAATGCAGGTTTCCCTAATATGTTCCTATGCAACACACAATATATAAATGCGCATGCATGTTTTTATTTTCAATTTAATTTAATGTGAATGAGTAAAAAGAAACTAAATGCACAAATCAATCAAACAAATGTTTTATTTTGAGAAACGAGGAGTGAAACAATATTTTCTTTTGGGAAAATGAAGAATGAAACGAGAATTTTCCTATAGGAAATGAGGAATAAAACAACAATTTCCTTTTTGAAAACAAAATTGATCTAATGCAAAATTTACAACTTTGAATTTAATTTTCCAATGAAACATTGAACAAACAATTTTCAAAGGAGGAAGAACAAGTAATGTTTACTGGTCTCTAAGAGCAATCAAACATCTGAGAATACAATAGACAATTTGTTGAAACTGAATGCAAAGACAATTTTTTATGGAATTTGGCTGGCTGAGGGGGAAACACACCCTGTAAGGGCAGACAGTGCATTGCAGAGCACCCTTGAAATGGATACAATGATTTGTAGAGCACTATACCCTGACCAATAGTGAATTGGGCACAACTAAGTTTGGAAAACAAGCTACTTAAACACACTTCTAAGAAAAAAATGTTCATTCCAATGAATGATAAAATGAAGTAAATACTATTGATGATGATGGACAGGGACATACACACCAGGAATGATGGATTTATCCCTAGTGGAGTTGCCAATTTTTTATGCAGAATTCTAATCTACGGATAAACTAGATTCCCTGAGTGTGGTGTTCCTTCACTCAGAACAAAAAAATAAAGACAACTGTTATTTTCTCTAAGATAAATAGATAGACAGAAAAGAAAGAAAACAACTTGTTATCCTTTCGCTCTCTTTCTCCTTCTTTCGTTGTTTTTGTTGCTCTCAATCCAACTAAAACCGCTAGATCGATACCTGCAATCAAAGACAGAGAACATCAAACAACATACACATATACAAGTATCTACTTATCCTAAATAAAATCAAACAGATTATCTTAACACAATTGAGAATGAAATTCACAAGATATAAGAATACATATGAGAAAATGAACATATTTCGTTATTAAGAAAGTAGGAGGAGAAGATTACAGCCAATAGATCGATTCATCGTCAACCTACTCCAAATTCATTCCATCCTCATCACACCAAGCATCATCTCAGCAGCATAACAATACTTCCAGCTCTCATCAATTGAGAATACAACAACATGAAACTACATAAATTTCTCCCTCCCTAGCACTTAGATGAGTGCTCAATTTATAGGAAAATTGAAGGTAGTTTCTCAATAAATGGAATTGAATGGCTTTCTAATAATAGGTGAGACATGTTTCCAAGTTCAATGGTGATGGATGAACACTTGTATTTGAAGTATGACACCTATGAGGTCTTCTAGAAGGCATTGGACATGTGGATATTCCCAAAACAATGATAATTTTTCTCGCAGGAGACCAACGCGCCCTTAAGCATCAGGAAGTGCATTGCAATTCACCCTTGCATGGAGATACATGATTTTAAATGCACTTAGGCCTATTCAGAGGAGCGTTGATGAGTCAATGGGTCATATAATATATACCTCAAACATTGGAAATCTCACAATTGAAGCCATCAATGGAATGAATTCTCTTAGGGCATATAGCAACTAAATTAGGGGATGATATGCCTTATTCATATTGGTCTTAGGTGATGATTCCCAATTTGACCAGGTCTTGGGGGATGATGCTCAAATTGAACTGTAACACCAAGTCCCTTAGTAAATGGGGTTTTGACCTAAGAGGTCAAAGGTGAGTTTAAATTTTGGATGCTCTTGCATTAGACTCCCAGGAAGAAAATAAATTTTTAGCTCCTTAACACTTTTGCCATACTTGATGATATCTACTTTGATCATCCATGCAAAATATTTGATTGGTTTCTATTTGAATTTGAATAGATACTACAGATAGTCCTTAACAATCGTTTTCCTTACTAATTTTTGACCCAATATTGCTTCAAAAAATTAAAATGACTTACAGAATCCAACTTCCCTTGAAAATAAATTAGTGAACCAACTCCCTTAGTAAATGGGGTTTTGACCTAAGAGGTCAAAGGTGAGTTTTACTTGTGGATGCTCTTGCTTCAGACTCCCCTGCAAGAAAATAATTTTTGATTAGCTCCTCAACACTTTTTCCATACTTGATGATATATACTTTGGTCATCCAGGAAACATCTTTGACTGGTTTCTATTTCCATTTGAATAGATACTACAAAGAGTCCTTAACTATCATTTTTCTTAATACTTTATGACCCAATATTACTTCAATTTTGTTCTGAGTTAATTTTGTGTAGTTTCTACTTCCACTCACTATTCTAAACTTCTTCACCTACAGGTGCATCTACTGAAACACTATTTGGTTCCTTGAAGTGGTGTAATTCTGTTACATTAGAAATTGGTGATATTCCAATGTCTTGAGGAAGTTCTAATTCACAGGAATTGGAAGAAAATTTCCTCAAAATGTTACATGGACCAATTTTCTTGAGCTTAAGTATATTATATGTTCCTAAAGGAACCATTTCCTTCTTCAAATATTCCATTACTAGGTCACCAACTTCAAAATCCAACTGTCTCCTTTTCATATTTACTCGTTGTTTGTACTTTCTACTATTTTCTTGTAATTTTTTCTTGGCTCTTTCCTGTAACTCCTGCATACTAATTTCAAAATATTCACTTCTGCATGTTTGAGCTCTTGCTTTCCCAAATTCCTTAATTCATACTCTCCCCTAGGGTGCATTCCATACAATATTTGGAATGGGCTCATCCCTATAATCCTATTAGGTGAGTCATTGTAGGAAAACTTAGCTTGAGTAAGTATTTGATCCTATTACTTGTGATGTTTGTTCATCAAACTTATCAGAATGTTCCCGAAAATTTTATTCACCACCTTTGTCTATCCATATGTTTGGGGGTAATAAGCTAAAATGAAGTTTATACTAGTGCCTATTTTCTTCCATAAAGTTCTCCAAAAGTGACCCACGAATCTCGTATCCCTATCTGATATAATGGTTTTAGGTAATCAATTTAAGCTTACAATTTCTTTAAAGAATAAATTTTCCACGCAAGCGATAAAATGTGCCATTTTGGAAAATCTATCCATAACAATAAAAACGGAATTGTTACCTCTCTATGTCCTAGTAAACCCAAAAAAAGTCCATGCTGATAGAATCATAAGACCTGCTGGGAATTGCTAATGGTTGGTATAATTCTACATTCTGACTCCTCTCCTTTTTTTATCAACATACTATGCATCTTTTGCACAAATATTTTCACATTAGCTTTCATATATGGCCAATAATAAAAGGAATTTAGTACAACAAAAGTTTTCAAATAACTCCAAAATTTCCAACCAATCCTCCACTATGCTTCTGTTTGATCATGTTTTCCCTCATGGAACATCTAGGAATGCAAATCTTACTATCTTTTAGCAACAAAACTTCTTGGATCATGTAAATTGACCATGGAGTTGAATTCATGCTCACTAGGTTTTCACATGTTGCATAGGATTCTTTGAAATCTACATCACTTTTGTACACTTCTTTGAGCTCATCAAATATTTAAACATGAAATTGAAATTCTAGTAGAATTGAATTAATTCTATTTAAAGCATCTACTACTTTGTTTGTTGACCAACTAGTATGTTTTATTACAAAAGTGAAATTTTGCAAAAATTCCACCCATTTGGTGTCTCTAGTTTAATTTTGTCAAGCTACTAATAAGTTGTAGAGCATGATTATCAATAAGAAAAAAAAAATCCTTGGGCATTTGATAGTATTTCCACTTCTTCAAGGCCTACACAATAGTTTATAACTACTTATTATATGAATATTACTTTTTCTTTGCATAATTTAATATTTTATTAAAATAAGTAATTGGTTGCCCCTCTTTACTCAACACAACTCCACTACCGATTCCATTGGAATCAATTTCAAATTGAAATGAATTTTTGAAGTCCGGAAAAACTAAAATAGGTCACTATGTAATCCTTTCCTTCAACGATTTAAAGTTTTGGTCTGTTGCTATACTCCACTTAAATAGTTGATTATTCTTCTTGATAGTGTCAACAATGGGTGTGCACAAACTATTGAAATTCTTTATAAAATTTCTATAGAAAATAGAAATATCATGAAAGCTTCTTACCTCAAACACATTTCTTGGAACCAACCAGTTAAGTATCACTTTCACCTTATCTAGATCCATCTTTTGTCCGCCCTCTAAAATTACAAATCCTAGTAAACCAACTCATTCTTCATGATGTTGCATTTCTTTAAATATATCAACAATTTATCTTTTCGTAGAGTGCTCAAAACTAACTTGAGATGTTGTAGGTTCCCTGACTTTATTTGGATATACACTAAAATTTCATCTAGATACATAATAAAAAACGTTCTTGTAAACTCCTTTAAAACTTCATTCATAAATATCATAAAGGTGATAGGTGCATTTGCAACAATGAAAGGCATCAAAAGCCACTCATACAGTCCATGATTGGTTTTAAAAGCATTTTTCCACTCGTCCCCTTCTCTAGTTTAGATTTGGTAGTACCCACTCTTTAATTAATTTTTAGAGAAATATATAGCACCACTCAAACAATCAATCAAGTCATCAATACATGGGAGTGGAAATCTATACCTGATTATGATATTGTTTATATCTATTGAATCAGTGCACATCCTCCATCCACCACCCTTTTTTAGACCGAACATTGTTAATATAGCTAAAGGACTCAAACTTTCTTTGATAAGGCCTTTATCTAACAAATTTGGAACCTTCCTATTTACCTCTTCACTTTCTTGTGGAGTCGTCCTATAGGCTACATTATTTGGAGGACTGGATATTTGGATCAAGTATATGTGATGACTTATGCTTCTAATAGGAGGAAAATTATTTAGTAACTCATCCATAATTATGTCAGTAAATTCATCCAACACGGCTCTAATTTTTTTTATGCAAGTCATTTAAATTGGTTCTTGTAAGAATTACTTGAGGCTTCATAAATAAAGCAAAGTGGACCTCCTCTTTCTTCACTTCTTGCAATAGTTCTTACAAGAAGAATTTTATATAGTGTCCACTTTGCTTCTCAACAAGAGCTTTGTAGTGGTGGAAATGGTCAAATACTTCACTTTTTTGTTTCAGAAAATAGACCCATGTATTCCTTGTGTAGTCATCTATGAATGTAAAAATATAGTGGGTGTCACCAAATGATGGTGTTTGCATTGGTCCACATAAATATTAGTAGACAATCTCCAATGGTGCTTTTGCCCTTATTGAATTTCCTGCTGGAAATGATTCTCTGTGTTGTTTTCTCAAGATGCAATCTTGACATAGGCTGTCAGGTTTTTCTATGAGTGGCAATCCCTTCACCATGCATTTTCTATGCAATAAATTCAAACCTACGAAGTTGAGATGACCAAATATCAAATGCCATAACCAGTTCTCATCTTTTACTTCTTCTTTAAAGTTTTCTTGTGTGACAGCTGCTATAACACCTTCTTCCTTCAAGTATGATCTCATCTTGAGAGGAAACATTTTGTTGTTTGTCATATGCACTTTTGCAATGATATGTCTACTTGAAGGCTTATACATGATCATGCACACATAATCTTTAAAAAATACATTGTAGCCCTTTTGTATGACCTTTACAATGCTTAGGAGTTATGTTTCAAGCTAGGGACATAATAAACATATGGCATGAAATTCTTCTCTCCCTTCTTTGTTAGTATGTCTACCCTTCCTTTTCCCATGACGGAGACATTTCTATCAGTACCCAATGTTACTTCTGATTTCCCACTTTCATATAGATTTGAAAACATTGCTATGTTTCCAGTCATGTGGTTGCTACAACCTGAATCTAAGAACCATATATCTCCTTTTTTTTCTCGTGCTACATTACAAGCTAAAAACAAACTACCATGGTTCTAATTTTCCTTTGTGAAATTTACACTAGGTTTTCTACCCATGTCATATTTCTTCTTTCTACATTCATTTGCATAATGACCATAATTTTTACAATAATGACATTGAACTTGAGATTTATCATACCTCTGACCTTGTGCTTGATTCTGGCTTGAGCCTTGACTTGTATTTTGATTTCCGCCTCTTCCACTTGTGCTTGGAGGGCTGCTTCTTCCACCTCTGTGTGGGCTTCTTCCTCTTCCTTGGAAGTTTGATCTTCCTCAACCTCTACCTTGACCAAAAGACACTTGTGTCTTGAATGTGTGCTTGTTGTGTAACCAGCTCCAAAAATAGAAGAAATGAGATATCAACGCCTTAGAAATAAGCCACTTCAAGGGGGAAACCTCGAATACATTACATGAATGAAAAATTCTTGGATGATCCAATTGACAAAACCTCCTTTCTATATATAGGAGTCCATGGGGCCATAATGTAATCCTAGTGGGGCCACAATGTAATCCTAGCCGACCTAACAATAATAATGTAAGGGCACAATAATACCAATATGGGGGTTACAGGGGTACAATAATAACAGTAAGGGGGTTACACTAACAACAATAAGGGACTATACTAGTAATATAGGGACCTAACATGCTCCTCTCCTTCAAAAAAGTGTTGTCCTCAACGCTTGAGTAGCTCTGGGTGATTTTGGATAAATTCTCATCCTCCCATGTAGAATATTTAGTGGGTAAGTTCTTCCATTTGATGAGATACTCTGAAATTGATCGATTTCGTAGCTGTCGAGTTCTTGTTTCCATGACTGCTTTAGGTTCCAATATGGTTTTTCCTTCCTCATCAAGTTTTGGAAATATTGTTTGAACTGGAAGTTTGTCCCCTATAACCTTTTTTAAGCATGAAACATGGAAAACTGGATGCACTCTCTAAGAAGAAGGAAGCTCCAATTTGTATGCCATAGTACCAATATTTTGCAGCACCTTTTAAGGAACATAATACTTTGGTGATAATTTATTATCCTTCTTAGATTTCTTGAGGGAAATTTGTTTGTATGGTTGTAGCCATAAAAATACCCAGTCTCCCACATAAAAACTTCTCTCACTGCGATGTTGATCTGCCTGTTGTTTCATTCGATTTTGTGCGAAATTTAGGTTATCCTTTAAGAGTTGGATAACTTCTTGTTGATGCTCGATGTGATCCTCCACTGCTTGAACCCTAGAATTTTCCCTTAAATAAGATGTGATGGACGGTGGATGATTTCCATAAAGTGCCATAAATGGGGTCATTTTTGCTGCAGTATGGAAGGAAGTGTTATACCACCATTTAGCGAGAGGTAACCACTTGACCCATTATGCTTGCTTATCAGATTAAAAAAAACAAAGATATCCTTCCAAACATTTATTCACTATCTCTGTTTGACCATTGGATTGAGGATGATAAGATGAGCTATGAGCTAGTTGAGTACCCAAACAAGAAAATAATTTCGTCCAAAAATTTCCTGTAAAAATGGGATCTCTGTCACTTACAATAATCTTCGAGTTTCCATGTAGCTTTTGAATTGTTTCCATAAATGACATATCAATTGTACTTGCTTTAAATGGATGAGATAATGCACAAAAGTGTGCATACTTGGTAAGTCTATCAACTACCACCATGATGACACTCCTTCCTTCGGACTTAGGTAAACCTATGATAAAATCCATTGAAATCTCCTCCCAACTTTGACTTGGAATGGATAAAGGTTGTAGAAGACCTGGGGTCTTAATTGTCTCAACTTTATTTTGTTGCCAAACCAAACATTCCGTCGCAAAATTTTGAATATAAGATTTAAGGCCATCCCAAAAAAATTATTTCTTCACCCTATGGTTATTTTTAAAAAATACTTAGTGTCCTCCTAAAGGAGAAGTGTGCAATTCCAAAAGAATATTTTATTTTAGTTGGGAATTTTTGCAAATATATAAGCGATCTTTGTACCATAAGGAATCATTTTTCCAACTAAATGTATCATATGTACTAGGATCTTGCTGAAACTTTTGGATGAGTGTCCACACTTCTTCATCCTTCTTCCATTCATCCCTTGCTTCGGTTATCCAATCTGGTTGGATAATAGAAATGGCACAAAGCAATGCTTCCACCTCTTCATTCTTTCTTGAGAGTGCATCCGCAACAACATTTAGCTTCCCTTTTTTGTAGATTATTTCAAAGTCATAACCCAACATCTTTGTGACCCATTTTTGCTGCTCTTCTGAAGATAGTATTTGTTCCAAAAAGTGTTTAAGACTATCATGATCAGTTTTTACCTTGAAGTGTCTTCCCATTAGTTAAGTTCGCCATTTCTTTAGTGCATGCAGTATTGCTAACATTTCCTTCTCATAAATAGGTTTTTGTAAATACTTTCCTTTGATTGGACGACTTTCAAAAGCAATGGGTCTTCCTTCCTGCATTAAAACAACACCAATTCCATTTCCTGAGGCATCACATTCCACGATAAAGGTTTTTGTGAAGTCTGGCGTAGCTAAGACCGGTGCTAGGCACATTGCCTCTTTAAGATGTTCAAAGGCCTTAGTTGCTTCAGAAGTCCATGAAAATGCATCTTTCTTCAATAATGTTGTTAGAGGTGCTGCTATTCTCCCATAATTCTTAACAAACTTGCGATAATACCCTGTTAACCCAAGAAATCCACGCAACTGCTTTATGGTTGTGGGGACTTTCCATTCCTTAATGGCTTTAATTTTGTTAGGGTATACCTTAACACCCTCGTGAGATACAATATGACCCAAATATTCCACCTCTTGTACTCCAAAGAAAAATTTGAATGTTTTTGCATATAATTGTTTCTCCTCCAATAGTTTGAGCACCCTGTCAACATGTTGGACATGATCCTTCCAAGACCGGCTGTAGATTATTATATCATCAAAAAATACTAGCACAAATTTTTTAAGGAAGGGTTTGAAAATGGAATTCATCAACCCTTGAAATGTAGAAGGTGCATTGGTAAGGCCAAAAGGCATGACCAAAAATTCATAATGACCCTCATGAGTTTGAAATGTTGTTTTCAGAATATCTTCAGTCTTCATTCTAATTTTATGATATCCTGAACGAAGATCCAACTTGGTAAATAAATTGCTCCATGTAATTCATCCAATAATTCATCAATCATAGGAATGGGAAATTTATCTTTAATAGTGAGCTTATTGAGCTCTCTATAATATGGACACATGCGCCATGATCCATATTTCTTGTGCACCAATACTACTGGAGCATAGAAAGAACTTTGACTAGGTTGAATTATACTAGCCTCTAACATTTCTGCAATCATACATTCAATTTCGCTCTTTTGGACATAAGGATATCTGTAAGGCCTGATGTTTGGAGGAACACTTATTGGAAGCAAATGAATAGCATGATCATGATCACGAATAGGTGGGAGTCCTTTGGGAGTATCACACACCTTGGAATGATTGTCCAAGAATTTTTGGAGATCTGGAGAAATAGATGATTTTGATGTTGGAACTTCTAGTGAGCATAATTGTGCAATTACGCCCCGTTGTTCTTTCTTCAGAAGCTTTGTCATGACATTAGAGCTTATTATCTTTCCTGGCTTCCCTGGAATACCCCGTAATTCGATTTCCTTTCCTTCCAAATTTTTTTTCAAGAAAATTTCTTGAAAATTAAAATCTATCGTCCCCAAAGATTGTAACCATTGTACTCCTCGTACAACATCAACACCTCCCATTGGGATGGAAAGAATTGGACTATTCAATACATATTCCCCCATGGATAGCTTGATATTATTACATTTTCTAGAGAAATTTATAGTTCCTCCATTTGCAACCATCACTTGACATTCTGGTGCTAGGTATAGGAAACAATTCAATTCCTTGGCTACCTTACAATGAATAAAATTATGGGTACTACCTGAATCAATCAATACTATTACCTTTTTCTTCTTGATATGTCCTTCTATCTTGAGAGTTTGAGGAGTGGTAATTCCTGCCAATGCATTACATGATATGGTCAGATTCATTTCTTCTTCTTCTAGGGTTTCTTCCTGGTATATATCCTCGACTTTTGAAGTTTCTTCTTCATTTTCTTCCTCCTCTTCACAATCTATGTTAAATAATTTTTTCTCAGCGCACTTATGACCTTTAGTGTATTTGCTATCACAACTATAGCAAAGCCATTTTGCTCTTTTTTCTTCCAATTATTGTGGTGTCAACCTTGTAGGTTGTGGAAGTATAGGAGTAGAAACACTTCCATATTTATAGATGTGAGTGGTAGGCTTCCTTGTCGCCATAATTTTACATTCAATTTTTCTTGCCAACCTGAATGCCTTCTCCAATGAATCAGGTTCCCAAATGGGAACTTCATGTTGGATGTTATCCTTTAAAGTACCTATGAAGACATCAATCCTGTGTTCCTCTAGAATATCAGTTACCCTTATATTCAATTTTTGGAAGTCCACAATGTGCTCCTCCACTAAACCCTTTTGTTTGAGATTTATCAATTGGCTAAAGAAGGTGTTGCTATTTGTATCTTCATAATGTGCTATCATTTCCTCCGTAAAAATTGACCAAGTGACAATTTTTTTACGAAGCAAAGTCATCAATACATTACAAATGTATTTTGTTCTAAATGTAAAGTTGCAATGGGTACCTTTTGTGTGTTTTGCACATTATTGAGATCAAAATATTGCTCCATCTATAGTATCCATGTTACGGGATCCTTGCCATCAAATTTCCTCATATCCATCTTTGGAATATGGTGGTTCTTCAATCCAACATTAGATTTTATGAAATCACGATTAACATTTGTTTTGTCGTCATCATGAGTTTCTTCTACCATCTTTTCGCCATTAGGAATCATTTCTTGTATCAACTTTGACAAACCTTCCTTCAAACCTTCCATTTTTTATTCCATACCATCCTTAAAACCTTCCATTGTAGCTTCCATACCTTTCTTCAAACCATCCATCTTAGCTTCCACGATTTTCTTCAAAACATCCATTTCATTTTTTGTTGCTCTTTATGAGAGCGAAATTTGGTGCATTTTCCCTTGTAATTTTGTTATGTCATGTTGCATTTCTTCATCTTCATGAGCCATAGTAGAGCCTTTTGAAGGCTTAATGGGTGTTGAATTATTTTTAGGGGGAATTTTAGAACCCAATACTGATATCTATTCTACAATATTCCCTTGGAATCAATTCAAATTGATTCTTCAAACAAAACTTATGCGATTCGGAAAAAAATACACACCTTTTTCTTACTTTTGAGGAGCTCAATATTGAAATTGAATTATATCTATGATTACGGATCTTCAATATATGAATGATTTGGTCCCATGGTATCCCTCTAAATCCTCTTTCGAATTGTACAGGTTTGACTTGATTTGGATTCTTCAATACAAAGTTATCTCCAATCTCCCACAATGACCTAATTATGGACTGGTTCAGTAGAGCTAACTTTTACGACTTACTACGTGTCACTGTTTGCTCCTTTGGCTCTGAAATTGATAGAAAAGAAACTACATTCTGTGCATTTCCGGGAACTTTTTATAGAATTCCAATCTGATGCTCAGAGAGAGAGTTATGAATATTTTCCAACGATCACCTCTTTGAGATGAAATTTGGGAGCCTGAAAAATACCTAACTTCCACAGATCTTATCTCCGAAAATATTGCGAACCAAGCTCTGAAATTGTGTGACGATACCAAATATTGTGAAACCAGCTCCAAAAATAGAAGAAATGAGATATCAACGTCTTATAAATAAGCCAATTCGAGGGGGAAACCTCCAATACATTACATGAAAGAACAATTCTTGGATGATCCAATTGAAAAAACCTCCTTTCTATATATAGGAGTCCATGGGGCCACAATGTAATCCTAGTGGGGCCACAATGTAATGCTAGCCGACCTAAAAATAATAATGTAAGGGCACAATAATATCAATATGGGGGTTACAGGGGTAAAATAATAACAGTAAGGGGGTTACACTAACAACAATAAGGGACTATACTAGTAATATAGGGACCTAAGAGTGCTCCCATGAGGAGTTTGTTGCTCTGTTCAGCTTTTGCTCATGAGACATCAGTGATGCATGAATTTCATCCACTAAAAATTGTGAGAGATCCATTGTCTCTTCTATGGCAACAACTATGGCATCAAACCTTGATGGCAAACTTCTCAAAAATTTCTCAACTATTCTTCTTTCTTCAAGTGTCTCTCCATGAGACCTGATTTGGGTAACCAACCCAATCACATGTGTAAAGAAAGAGTCTATATTCTCATACTCTCTCATACATAATGTTTCATGTTGGCTTGAGGGGTCCTGACCCAGCTTCGGAGGTGAAGGTTTTCCAACAAACACCTATACTACTGGCCCTTTCGACAATGACCTACTTGCGCAGGCCAAGGTCTCACCCGAAGTAGTATGGGAGGGTGTTGGAACCAGGTTTCCGCACCTTGGGAGAGAGGGGGTAATTCGAGGCAGATCTGTGTTATAACTTACTAGGTTCGCACAGAATGATTCTATTCGTAGCTCTTGTAACAGTGTAATTAGCATATAGCCGTAACAAAGCTACCAAATCTAATCAGTACAATCGCATCCACGTGCACATTACTAATTACCATCACAAATCACTATAATCGCAGCCAATATCAGCTCACAGAGATACTTATTCTAATTCTAGAACACAGATACATTCGCAACTTAAATAGGTGTCACAGATGTGTTTCAACAGTAAACATAACCCATTCAGATAACACACAAATACTTTAATGATACTTCACATTCATTAGCATTCAAATCCACTTATAACCAAAACACAGCCTGCGCACACAGCCTAGCGGGGTCCGCACAAAACAACACTGAGGATCTCTGCACACACAACCAACAGGAGTCCTTACCCAAAACAACCCAAAATAGATCTAACATTTCGCACGTAGAATCTATCTATCAAGTTTCTTACCTACTAGACCCAATTATCTATCTATTTATAGTATTGTAGCCTTTGCTATCCTATGGTGGTTTTCGGACCCTAGAGCTACCCTTTTACCCTTTACAAAACATTAGGCGCTTTGACCCACCCCAAAACCCCTACGCAGGACCGACTTTAACAAAATTGTACCAAAAACGCAAGTTAGGGAACCCCATTCCAACAGGCCCCCAACACAATCTTGTGACTCATCCCAAGTCACTGCGGCCATGGGTTTTCCATCTTTGCCTGCAATAGCTTAATCACATCCACCAGTGGGGGCAACACTCCTTCACTTTGCACAACAGTGTTTTGAGCAATATCAACAAACTTCTGCGAAGTTGGGCCTTCTGTAGCAGCATTGACTCTCTCCAAAGTCTGGTTCAATTGCTTAACTGCGATATCGACGTCCTGAGAGAGCTTGAGGGCTTCATGAGCCCATGGCTTAAGGTGGTCACTGAGAACCTTATTTTTATGGAAGAGCTCCTCAATTTCATCTCTGAGTGTATGGCTGGTACGCAGTCGTGCCAGGCATTAAGCGGGAATCAGAGTAGGCAGAGTGGCTTCCAACTGCTGAAACCCTTCTTCCTTTTGGCGTAGCTCTTGAGTAATTTTGCACAAGAGAGGATCACACTGTACTTTAGTCCATAGCTGCATGGTTGTCTCCAAAAGTCCTATGCCCTGAGAAATATGATCCATGATGACATTGGTGGCCTCTGTGACCAGAGCAGCTCATTGGGCCCTTACCTCAGGTGGTGATTCCAGCTGTAATTTGGCTTGCAAGGCCGCAATCTATTGTTCCATCACTGTCTTGAGCGCCTGAATCTTGGTCCTTGAAGCCTTTAGCGCTGCAACCAGCTCCTCAATCTTGGTCTGGGGGTGGAAGAAGCTGGGATATCGGCAGTGAAATATGCGCAGAGCCTACTGATTAGGAATTCCAATTCTGTCTGCTGCGCGGCGGCGAGGGTACATGCAGCCTGTGCCTGGGACACCTCAGCGATTTTCTCCTCAATCGTCTGCTCAGTTGTACTGAGTTATTGGTGCACTCGGCAGTCTCTGTGTTGAATCTATTCAAACATGGATATGTGGAGGACCTGTAATGGTTCATGTGGCAGGCCGGCTAGATCCAACTGTACCTTTGTGCAGGCTTGGACTTGCACTCCTAAGTCGGGTGGACTCAGAATGAGGGTTGCGCTTGGCAGAGGGCAGAGGCATCTTTCTGTTGTACTGATCACTAAGCTGCTTGTTTTTAGGTCCTGTCTTGTCTGAATCATACTCGTTTGTAGGGTGTCAGTATTTAGCTGCAGAGCTTGCAGCTCAGACTGGAGTGTAGCGACCGTGGCCTTTTGCTGCTCTTCCAGAGCCAACCATTTATCTTCTGTAGCAAGGGTGACTACGTCAGCGATCTGCTCTAGGTCCTCCTATGTCAAAGTAACTCCTGTGTCCCGTTTTAGCCGTTGAGCTCGTTGCTTCTTCCGTGGTCCTTTAATAGGGTCACCAATCCATTTCGTACCTCGAGGGGAGTTAGCACCTCCCACCTCCAGACCCTCTGTGCCCAAATCTTGCTGTGAATCCTTCTGTGACTTCGATTCTGTTCCATTCCCAGTACTCTTGCCCTGCTGTGAATCCTTCTACGATTCCGGGTCCACTCCCTTTCTAGTACCCTTACCCTATCCTCTAGTCTCTTTGGTGGAGTCGAGTGGGGTGACCTTCGTGGTGCTCATACCTGCAGTGTCCTTCATACCTGATTTTAAGCCGAGCTTCCAGTGAGGAGGCCACGTAGCAATAAGGCAGTCAATCTCCTCATCAACGACCATGTACGGGAGTGATACCCATGTTGGATCCTTGCGGCCCCTGATCTGTACATTGTGCATTATTACTTGAAATGCTGTGATGCTTTTGTACTTATCATAAATTGCTAATGATAAGCACGACCGAGAGTGAATGGCAGCTGTGAGCCCGCTCTCGAATAGGACCCAAAAGACCTTATTATCTTCAATTCACTTTTCATCCTTTGAATCCCACAGATTCGCATACCGAGCCCCTTCACACATATCCAACTCTAGGTCGGGGAGGACCGAATCCTTCGGGGCTTCCCATGCAACTAGCACAATGAGGAGCATCAACCAATAATAGCAGAATGCCCTTATCTGATCTTGGGCTTTGCACACGTTTTCTAGAAATTCAGTGCACAGGAACTGGGACCAGTTGAAGCAGACCCCCTTTTTGCAGCGTGTAGCCAACTGGATTACATATGCAGGGACCGTGGCAGCCTGGCACTTGCACATCATCTTGCAAGATAACAGCAAGGTGCCCATACGCACATCGTGGTCACTAATAGTGCTGATCATGAACCTCCTGATGTTCCGTTCAACATGATAATCATTACGCACCTTCTCAGTGATTTGTTGTTCATATTTCTTCTTGACGCGCTACATGGGATTCATCCATTTCATGGGCATACTAGTGATACGGTGAATGAGCACTGCATCTATGGGGATGTGGTCCTAAATCTATAAGTAGCTGTCGTGGACCAAAGCAAGCAACAAATGTACAATCCTGTCAGTGATATTATAATGGCCAAAATGAGGCATCTGCAACAAATTTAAGAGCTCGGACCCAACTAGTCCACTTGCCCATGGCATAGGGACGAACTTCAGTACATCATTCTCCAACACCCTCTCTAGATACAGTTTCGGTGCCAGCTCGAGGAAGGCCTCCAAGTTTGCAAGGTGATGATAATCGAATTTGACCATGTGGAGCTTATCAAAGGAATCTCCAATAATGGGGACCTCACCCAGGTTTAGAGGCATCTGCAAATAGGCATGCATCCCATTAAGATTATTGGGCGTGCGCATCGAGGGCTTGCGAGACCGCACATAGGGTGGTAGCCAGCTTATTGGTTCAGCGATCTGGGCCTCTTCCTGAGCAGACAAAGGTCACTTTAATGGGTTGGGTGAACACGCCTAGGGTACCGTTCACGAGGATTTCACATTTCGAGGGGAGGTGCGTGGCTTCACCCTAGCCCACTTCGTAGGTTTCCTTGACCCTTGCTCCTGGCCTTTTCCTTTCCCCTTCTGCTTTCCTTTGCTTGGTGTGGACATAATATCCTCAACCTCAGGGGTGAATTCCTGTACTTCCTCAGGTTATTTTTCCGTCGAGGCTACAGTCTGGGAAGATTCGGTGGTATTAGTCATAGTCATTCTAGCGTGAAAGATGAACTCAGGGTTGCTGCTATCAAAGGGGGTAGCACGCCCAAACATTAACAAAGTGCAAGGATCCCAGAATGTCACAAAGCACAAATTGTTCAAAATACACAGAACCTTCTTCTGAGCTATCCTTCTACTTTTATAGCCGCGGAGATCACCCAACAGTTGGGTGAGGCTTATAAAAAACTTACCATCAAGAAACGATAAAAAATATTTGAAAATCACCTCATTAATTACCGACCGCTTGCTCCTTTCAATAGTAAAATTTTCTTTTTACCCCATTTTACTATTGCAACGACTAGTTTTCGCAGCTGTAGATTACCCCTGTGCTTCCAGCACACCTCCTGCACTTTGAGTGCAACCATGCGCTCCCAGCGCACCTCCTGCGCTCTGAGCATACCCCTATGCTCCTAGCGCATCTCTCCGGGTCTCCATACCTACGATTGACCCCTACACATGCCATGGTCCTACCTGCGCTTGTCCCTCTTCCTACATGTATCCCGCCCCATACAACTACTCTGGCCATATAGTCATTTGATCCGGTATGGTATGAGCTGACTTCCATTGACATACCCTGGTATCATATTTCCGCGCAGGGTAGCTAGCTGGACCACTCCTCCGTCAGTAATTTCCTTTATCATATAGGGACCTAGCCAGTGTTGATGGAACTTCCCCGGGTGTTTCGCAAACTCGCTATCATATAGTAAGACCAATTTGCCCTTCGCAAATGTCTTTTGCTGAATATGTCAATCATGCCATGCCTTATCCCGGGCCTTCTGAACCTGCTGATGGAAGTTAGCAATGAAACGATCTTCCTCCAAGGCCATGAGATGCGCTAACCGCTCCTCCATGATATCAAGCGCTGCCATGTTGGTAAATGCTGTGATGCATAGGCTAGGAATAATATAATCCATTGGCATAATGGCCTCCTTGCCATAAACCATCCTAAATGGTGTTTTCCCAGTCAAATTCTTGCAGGTGGTTCGATAGGCCCAAAGGAATGACGGGATGCGCACGTCCTAGTCACTGCGATCGACATTACAGAACTTAGTCAGTGCTTGCTCCAAGATTTTATTAAAAGCTTCTACAACTCCATTTTCCTATGGATGATAAGGGGTGATTTTGCATGGTGGATATGAAATTATTCTGACAAAGCCTGTATTGTCTCATTAACAAAATGTGTACCTCTGTCGCTCATCAAGATCTTCAGATAGCCAAACCTAGTCATAATATGTTCAAAGATAAAGTGTGCAGTGATATCTGCAGTGAAATCCTTCATAGCTTGTGCTTCTGCCCATTTAGTCACATAATCAGTTGCAGTGATAATGTAGCACACACCTGTCTTCTTCCCTGGCGGGTTGATGGGCCCAACAATATCTATGGCCCATTTGTAAAACGCCTCCAGGGCCATCTGTGGTTGCAGGGAAATTTCGTCTCTGTGCGATGGTCTTCCCATCCATTGGCAAGTGTCACAGGATTTTCAATCATCGTGAGAGTCGCTATGCAGTGTGGGCCACCATAGCCCAGCTCTCAGGATCTTCTACGCCATCACCTTCCCTGCGTAGTGACCTCCTGCTACGTCCCAGTGGGCTTCTACTAAGATGGAAGGCCTTTCATGCTCAAACACCTATCTTCGCTGCACTTTTTCAACTCCCATCTTATACAGATGGTCTGTGATGATGGTAAAATCTGTTGCACGGGTTACCAACTCTTTCTTCCGTTGTACCGAATAATCTGCAGGTGCCATCCCCATAGTCAAGAAGTGAATGATGTCGGCGAAGTTTGCGTCAAATACCTTAATAAAAAACAAATGCACATCAGGCAGTTTTTCTTCTAGGTTGGTCGACTCTTTGCCACTTTTGATTCGAGATAAGTGGTCTGGCCCAACATTCAACTTCCATGGATTTACGATGATCTCAAAGTCATATTCTTGAAATAGCAGAAGCCACCGATATATTCCCCCCCCAAACACAGGCTTATTCACTAGGTACTTCAAATCTGAGTGATTAGTAAACATCTCAAAGTGCCCTCCTAACAAATAATGCCGGTATTTTTACAGGGCGTATACCATGGCCAACCCCTCATGCTCAGTAGTGGAGTAATTGTGCTCCGAACCCGAGAGTTTCCTACTAGCAAATGCAACTAGATTGTCAATTTATTCGTCTCCAGGCTACGTAAGGACAGCTCCCAGGGAAATCCCTGACGCATCTATGTGAATATGGAAAACCTTTTCCCAGTCAGTAAATATGAGGATAGGTGCAGAGACCATCTTCTCCTTGAGTAGCTCGAAGCTCTTCTAACCATTAGGGGAATTTTGAGGTCTAAAATGGGCCTCCTAAGAAAAATGTACAACAAAAATAAACTTTATAACAACCAATAGGATTCAATATGATGATGTCAACCATGGGGGATGATTCACCATTTTTTAAATAAAAGGGTAAAAATATTAAAAAATAATAAAATAATAAAACTACTTTTTCAACTCGTATTTTCAACTTATCTCCCAAACTTTTTACTCAAATTTCGAGCGAGAGTACTCGTTGGATGAGAAATTTAATTCCTCATCCAAGGAGTACCCATGTTGCATAATTTCGATGAACCTACACGAAAAATGAGAAATACATAAAAAAACGTGATTGTAATCACGTTTTTTTTATGTATTTCTCATTTTTCGTGTAGTAGGACCCATCGAAAGTATGCAACATGGGTACTCCTTGGATGGGGAATTAAATTTCGCATCCAACGAGTACTCTCTCTCGAAATTTGAGTAAAAACTTTGGGGATAAGTTGAAAATATGAGTTGAAAAAGTAGTTTTTCCATTTTGCCCTCTAAAATTTGATGATGTCATCAAATCTTATTTGATTTTTTCCACTATTATTTTATAATTTCCTTAGGAGGCCCATTTTAGACTCAAAATTCCCCTAATGACTCCTCATCCCAAAAAAATGAAACATCCTTCTTAAGTAACTTTTCCATCGGAGCTGTGATCAACACGTACCCTTGAATGAACTTCCTGTAGTAGCCTGTATTTCCAAGGGTAGAGCATAGCTGTTTCTCGATCGTAGGTATTTCCAGGTTGATGATAGCTGCTATCTTGGTGGGGTCAACCATCAATCCTTGTCAACAGACTATGTGACCTAGCAAGATCCCAAAGGGTATGTAAAATATGCATTTCTTGATATTCAGGGAGATTTGGTGCTTTCTGCAGGCGTCCAACATCATGCGCAAGTTTTAGACGTGCTTCTTTACCAACCCGAAGATGGTCCAGTCATCAAAATATACCTCCAAAAACTTGTGGATGAACTCCTTGAATACTGCGATCACCACTCATGAAAAGATGGTAGGGGCATTCTTGAGTCCAAATGGCATGACAGTGTACTGGAGGGATCCCCATTCAGTGGTGAATCTAGTTTTTCTGCGATCTTCAGGTGCGATCCTGATATGATGGTAGCCCGAGAAGCCATCTGTAAATGAGTACGCTTCCTACCCTCCTACACTATCGAGGATTTCATCTGAGAATGGTGTAGGAAATGGATCATGTACGCAGGCATCATTCAATTTGCGTAGGTCAACACAGATCCGTATCTCTCCGTTAGTTTTTTTCTCTTGAACCACCATAAGACTTACCCAATTTGACTGTTCGAATGGTTCAATGATACCTGCGGCCATCATTTTTTCAAGTTCTTCCCTGAATTTATGCTTATACTTAGGGTTCAAACGATAAGGGTGTTGCTTCACAAGGCGCGCATATGGTTTTAGAGTGATGCGAATGACCCTTAGGTCCCCTGTAATTCCTTTGAGTTCTGAGAATTTTGTTGGGAATAGGTCTTGGTATTCGGCGAGGGTTTCCATGACTCTTCCAACAGTATCATCATCCCATTAGTCCCCTATTTTAGCTAGCTTAGTTTGGTCCTCCATCCCAATGTTGACTTCTCGTAGCTTCAGAGGCTTAGTGGCATCGAGTCTGCAGTGGGGGTCCAGCAACTGCGCGTTCTCCCTTTGACTCTGGGATAGAGATATTTCACGGATCTTCATCACATTCCTATGTTGACAGGTTGCGATAGTTGAAAATATCTTGCATCTGCGCCTCCCACGTTGGTGCCCCAGGCATCGCATAAGGGCGTGATTCATCAAATACTAAGGCATCTATATCCTGCAGAGCTTCGTCGAGTGCCTCTGTTCTGCCCACCAACTTGAATGTCCCTACAAACTTTTCCTTCAGGGTGTCCCAGTGGTGGGTGCGCTGGTGTAGTTCTGCATCTAAATACCATGCAGTGGGGATTGGTCCCAGGGCATGAATGAACAAGTGGACCCATTTGTTCATAGTTCTTCTGCACCATTCCTCCATCCATGCGGACAAGTCCTCATGCGGGTCCCCTGGGCCAAGGAAATTATTTACACGTAGGTGAATCAGAGGTTCAAACCGTAGGACCATCATCTCATGACACTCTTCCCAATCCTGGAACGTCCCCTTATGCATGTCCCACCACCTTGCAGGGGTTGCACGCATGGCTAGATTAAGGGCCCACATCTTCGCTCCTTTGGGACTTCAGCTTCAAATGTTTGCAAAAAATCCTTAACACTACCAGAACCATCAAAGTAGGGTAGTTCTCTTACCTTTGAGGAGATACACAGAAAGTTCTTTGTGATTCTAAGACATTGCAACATCGATACATCATGTAATCGATTCTGCCAATTTTCCATCTCCTCGTCGGAGTCAGAGAAGCATTCGTTGTACTTCTCCCAGCGAAGCACACCGTTAGCCATAGGATTGATCCAATCCTCGCCCCGAGCGGTTAATTTATAGATGTGATCCACATCCTCTTCTTTTCTCATCGGTTCTGTATAGCACTCTCCTTCCGCAGGGTCTAGTGGGACTATCACCCTCATACCCTCATTCTCAAAGACCATGCTTTGTTTATTTAGGTTGCTAATGCCTCCCATATGTATAGCCCAATCTAGTCCTAGGAGCGCAGGATAAGGGTCCGCATCTTCCACAATCTTAATTACTTCAAATTCGGCACGTACCCTAACTGCTGCGATATCTACCATAATCTTTGACAACCTCCCCAATGGTATGATCTTCTGCTGGTTAGCCATGCATAACTGTATAGTAGACCATTCTTTCTTAGGCTCTCCCATCCACTGCTAAGTTTTCTTGGGCAGTACATTCGCATTTGACCCCAAGTCTAAGATAACCTGGTCCATTTCATAGTCGCCAAACTGCGCTATTAGCCGCATTTCCTGACCAGTGCGCTTCTTATTCTTGTAAAGTTTGTGCACATCCTTAACTTGCATGAGTGGGTTATTTTTTTATGCACAACTCTCTATTAGAGCTTGAAGATTTTCTACTACCTTTTGGTTGCATAGTAGGTTCATACTGTCCTGTAGAAATGATTTAACTTCATCGTCTATTTTTAGGTTCGCGGGAGCCTTGGAAGTAGATGCCTCATCCGTAGTAAAGTCTTTGAGAGCTGCGATGAAGGTTTATTTCTCCTTTTGTAGGTCCAAGCTTTCCTGATTGACAACATATTTTCGGATAAGAGACTCAGCCGTGTCTTTTTCCTCAGCTCCCCCAGTAGCCATGCCACTGTGCGTTATGACATTAATACTTGGTCCTTCATCACGCAGTTCTACCTTAACCCTCTACACGTTCTATGTAGGTGTCTACTGTTTTTCCTGCATTTTCGCTATCAGGATTGGACAGTCTTCAATCACATGGTCCAATTGTTGATAATAGTGACAATATTTTCTCGCAGGGTTTAGAAATTCCCTCACAAAGTGCCCTATTTCTCCATAGTTGTAACAAATCAATTGTCCTCTTCCCCGACCTGTGCCTCAACCCCTTCCCCCTCCCCTGCCCCTCACTGGGGAGACTCCTCTACTTGAGGGAGACAGTGGTGAAGAAGGGTCATCCTACACCCTGTATAAGTTTCCTCAAACTATCATTAAGTCATAGGTCTGATAATTATGGTCATCATGTCCCACAGAGTAGTAGAATCGAAACCATTGCTGCTTCAATTCTGGAACATAAGCTCCAAGACGGGGACAATTTTTAGTGTCATGTAGCCCAGCAACACAAAAATTAGCGCACCATAGCGTCAGACCACTTGGCCCCGCAGCCTCCTTAGGGTGCAATGGGATGGGTCCCCCAGCTTGCATGTAATCTGTCAGTAGAGGAAACTGATCCTTGGTATGGCTGGGCACCCTTCATCTTATGCACCATATGTCAGGGCTAGCCTCTATCCCCCGTTATTTTCGTGGATTTTGTATTTCAATGTGAATTTCCTCTAGTTGTCCTTGGATCTGCTCCACCCCAAACTGGGCATCGTCCCTTGGCGCAACCTCTAGTTTCATAGAAATCTCCAAGGATTTTTCTTGCGTTGCAATCGCCTGCTGACTCATAGGTCCGCGCAGGTGAGGCAGCAACATAGCGATAAACCACTCCTTGTGTTGCCTATCATCATATTGAAATTCCCCATCTCTGATAAACTTCTTTAACTTCTTTAACCGCTGATCAGCTTCCCATACCGATTCAGTGGGTCCCTGTTTAAAGTATTTCAAGTCAACCACTATTTGAGAGTAGGACTTAGGCTTCCAAAACTGTTGTTTTAACGCCTTCTTAATCTCTTGAATAGACGGATCCGCGTGTTGTCCTACGTACTCCATATACTAGTCCAAGGCCCTTCCTTCAAAGGTGAGCGATAGCTACGCTCTCTTTACAGCGCTGGTAGCCACATTCCGCGTAGTCCATACTGATTCTACTACAGACCAAAATCAGTCCATATCTTCATCTCCACCACCTTGAAAGTGGGTAGCTTCATGTGTGTGGACATATCTTCTTCTGGTGGCGGTGTAGGTGTAGGTGAGTTCTTACCTTTATGCTGACTTGAAGGTGGTGTAGCTGAAGGACTATCTCCTGCGTGCGCAACCGACTCTCTCAGTGGATTGTAGATGGATCTATCCCCTTCTCGATTGGTTTGGTAATAATTACCACTTCGAGTTGTACTCTCACTTTGATCAGAGTTCATTCACTCAGTGTGGTTGCACAAAATGCCTTTTTTGCACAACAATATTTTGATTAAAAATAGAAATGTTTTCAAGAACTTACCTCAGAAACCTTTGAAGAACCTTTGCTCTACTTCAGAATAAGATATGAACTGATCGACTGCGAATTCTGTCACAAATCCTCCCAGCACGCTATCCACCCAGTGATCTACCGTACGGGTGATTGTATTGTCAGTCCTCTCCAACTGTTGAATCAACTCTGGTGTCCACTGCGTAACCTGGTCATCCTTCCAACACGTCTAGAACTCTACGAGCCTTGCCAACCAATCCTGAAGCTCGTGCGCAAAGGTTACAAAGAAAATTTCATAGACTTTGGTGAAGATGTACTTGTTATTCCACTTCTTAGCTGTCAGATTTGTGATGCAATTATCCTTTACAGAAAATTCCTGAATCTGCCTTTCAAACTAGTCTTCAATTTCCACCCGCTCAGGTCTCCAATGACCTCGTGGCATTACCCGATCTCTCTCTCAAAATTCTCCCGGTCCCAGCAACAGAACCATTTGTTGGCTTGAGGGATCCTGACCCAGGTTTAGAGGTGAAGGTTTTCCAACAAACCCCTATGCTACTGGCCCTTTCGACAATAACCTACCTGCGCAGGCCAAGGTCTCACCCGAAGTAGTATGGGAGGGTGCTGGAACCAGGTTTCCACACCCTGGGAGAGAGGGGGTAATTTGAGGCAGATCTGTGTTATAACTTACTAGGTTTGCACATAATGAGTCTATTCGTAGCTCTTTTAACAATGTAATCAACATATAACCACAAAAAATCTACCAGATCTAATAAGTACAATCACATCCACGTGCACATTACTAATTACCATCATAGATCACTATAATCACAACCAATATCAGCTTACAAAGATAATTATGCTAATTCCAAAACACAGATACATTCGCAGCTTAAATAGGCGTCACAGATGCATTTCAACAGTAAACATAACCCATTCAGATAGCACACAGATACTTTAACAATACTTCACATTCATTAGCATTCAGATCCACTTACAACCAAAACACAACCCGCACACACAGCCTAGCAGGGTCCGCACACAACAGGACTAAGGATTTCCGCGCACACAGCTAGCAGGAGTCCTTACCCAAAACAACCCAAAACAAATCTAATAGTTCACACGTAGCATCTATCTATTAGCTTTCTTACGTACTAGACCCAACTATCTATCTATTTATAGTATCGTAGCTTTTGCTATCCTATGGTCCGCAAACCGTGGTTAGTGGACCCTAGAGCTACCCTTTTACCCTTTACAAAACATTAGGGGCTTTGACCCACCCTAAAACCTCCACGCAGGACCGGCTTTAACAAAATTGTACCAAAAACCCAGGTTAAGGAACCTCGTTCCAACATTTCAAAATCTCTTCTTAGCATTTGTAGTTTTGATGTCTTCACCTTTTCCATGCCTTGGTAGGTTGTATATAGTGTATCCCATGCTTTCTTGGACTTCGATGCTGCTGCAAACATTGGGAAAACTTTCATGAACTGCTAGAAAAATAGATAAGAGGGATTTGGAGTCCTTCTTCTTATTGTCCCTCAACAAATATCTTTCTGCTTGTGTCAAAGAATTGTATGCTGCTGCATCTGCTGGTTCTTGGAATCCATTCTCCACCAGCTCTAAAATATCTTGTGAGGTGAAAAAGGCCTTCATTTCAATAGCCCAATAATCATAGTTCTTCCCATTAAACTGTGGTATTTTTGGATTAGTCAATACTAGACCATCATATTTTAATACTCCCCTAGCTACGAAGGAAACCATTTTCAAAAGCAGAATAGTTAATCTTTCATTCGAGCAGAAAAATCAATTTTTTTGAAAGGTAATTTGCCACATGGTTTTCCATGCAGATATGTGACATATAAATCCTATATAAATACATCATCATAGATATGATGGATGCAATGGGCTGCATTCAGTGAGATAGAGAGGGTGGCCCAAAACTTGTTCTCAACTGCACCCAATGGATGATCACTTTCGAGTCACCATATAATGCTAAGAACTCAATATCCAACCAATTAACATAAAGCAATTCTCCCCAAATATGAGTTCAACTCTATTATTAGTCCCAATCCAGCTATACCAGCTGAAATGGTAGGATATATCTAGGAACCACACAAAATATGCCCCATAGCGACAAACCCCATTTTGTAAAGCCCCCATAGAAAAATACAACTGGAATCTGTGTCCATACCTCCTTAATACAAGCATATATAAGACAAAAAGGAGGAGCAATGGATCTACAAAATTCGAATATGAAATGAAATAGAAACTTTATCAAACTCCTGCTGCTAGTGTTTAACAACCTGCCATCTCACTCTCAACAAAGAAAAAATTTATTCATTCGTTTATGTCTAAAATTTTCAATGTGCACATCTTGTTGGCGTAAGTGATTATAGAAAATATGTTTGTGGTTATTTCAGGTTGCTGCACATTGATCACCAGTTCGTCGAATTTTGTGGTTATTATATTTGTGGTGATTCTCTGCCCTCTACACACATGGAAATTTTTTATTTTAATTCCATTTTAGATTTTGGAAATATCTCTAAATTTTATGGATAATATAATGATTAAGTGTTGACATTTTAAAGTGGTAGAAAATGCGCCACACTAACTTGCATAGGGCATATAGGTGGTCACAACTTATTCGTTTTGACACAGGGCACATGGGTGGTCACAACTTAGCATTTTTGATAGGACAACCCTTCTTGAAATCTACAATCTTCATATATTCTATATATTCTGTTGAGAAGCATTTCTTCCAACACCCTAAATTTAAATTTATATTAAAATTTTTAGAAATATATATATATATATATATATTGACAGAATTGGATATTGGTTGATATTAAAATTCAAAAGTTGTTGGCTTCATGCCCTGCTGCATATTGTTTTGACATGACTGTTATGGTAAGATCTATACCAGTTATACAAAACTTTCTTGCAAAAATTTGACTTCTGCTATCTTTAATAGTTCTAGCAGGCCTTAAGAAACTATACTTCTTGTAGAAAATTCCTAGAATTAGAACACTAAAACACTGCATTTAAAAACATAACTAAGGGAAATTAAATCCCTGACCCACATTGTTGAAGGGGTCCTGTTCCTGCTTAACATTTGGATGGAGCGAAGGTCCAATATTTCCCTACTGATCTCATTGAGTGTCATCGTTGCTGTCATGCTGAGTCTTGATTGCAATTCTGGGATTCTCACCGAAGATTCTAAGAAGGTTCTGTGTAGCGAGCCTTTGCCTGTCTTGGCCCCGCTGCCAGTGCAAAAGCCCCACCTCCCTTTGAAGCTAAACCACCTACTTCTCCAGGTCTCCAATACGAATGTCTTGTAGTTCAATCCTTTCAGTCGCGACCTTGTATTTGTCCCTCAAATTAAGGAGCAGCGTGTTCAAATTGGTTTGCAGGTGTTCCAGCTGAGCGGCCTGTCTCCTACGCAGGTCATTTGGGGCAGGTTTCAACTCATTGAAGGGTTTGATGTTCATATTTTGGTTCTGCATTGTGTTGGTATGGTAGCTTCCCTCTTCCACCGAGACAATAGTTGTGCTCATGTTCACCTCCGTCTCCTTCTTCGTAACTGGGTGTAGACCTTCAATGGCTAGAGTGATCACAAGCCCAACACTGTCCAGTTCCTTTCTCCACTATGAATTTCTATTTACATCTGTGACAATGGCATGGTTACTTCCAACATCAGCTTTGAAGGCTATAATAATCACCTTGGAGGCTCTTGGATGGCTGATGTGATTCTTCGGGTTCCCATGCTTCGTCTGACGCCGAGCGGTGTACTTCTCCTCCTCTGCATCAGCCATCGTTTCCCACTTCCCGTTCTGGCACGAGTTGAGTAGGCTACGGTACTTCCGACCTGCGTGTGCATTGATTTTCTAATGAGAAGGGCATCTTATCAGAGGGAGATTTCCTTGATTCTCCCCTTCTTCTGGCACATGTCGCTTTGTGCTTCCGCTTGGCTTGCTGTTGTTGTGAAGGCGAAGCATGCCATCCTTCTTCTCCATTCTATAACTTAAATTGCAAGGAATTTGATTCTCCCTCATACTTATACTCCCTTGGCGCGTTGACATGGGGATTTGATCGCCCATCATAAACGATTATGGAAGGTGGTGAGACTCCAGATTGGCCCCCATCTTGATTTGGTTTGAAGGAAGGCAGGCGCCCTGGTTTGATTTGTTGTCTGCTTGACCATTTAGGTCTCTTTTTATGTGCCACGCTGTGAGAGACTCAAAGCAAGGAAGAGTGTGTTTGATTCTATCCCAGATTAGAGAAGTGTTCATGCCGTTTCTGTTTTGGATACGTAGAAGGCTGCTTATAGCCTAGGAAGAGTCTCCGATAACATGAAGGGAGTGTATATTATGTTGTATGGCAAGTTCTAAGCCTTTCCAAAGTGCCAGTGATTCCGCCTGGTTTTTAGTTTTGATACCTAGGCCCCACGCAAAGTCAATCCTTATTGATTTAGCTGGGTTTATTATTACCCCTCCCGCACCTGCCATCCCAGGGTAAATTTTTTAGAAATATTAGACAACGAAATCAACCATTTAATTTCACTCCTGAGATTCTAAAATATTTCCTAAATCCCAATAGAGATAAAGAGCTCTTGTTGAGTACTTGGAACACATTCTTGGAGTCTCGCATATGCAGTGTAAGCTTTAGAACAATGACCGCTTTCTTCTGCTGGGAGCATATTTGTCATCTTAGGTTTCACTTTTCATGTTAGCGTTTTCAACCTTCTTTGCAACTCTATGTATTTTATTTCAGCTTTAGAACAATGATGGATCTCTACTGTTGGGAGCATATTAGATGTCTTAGGTTTTCATTTTTAATGTTACTTAGTGTATTCAATCTTCTTGGCAACTCTATGTACTTTGTTTCCTTCTGATTGAAATCACGTTAATTTATACATAAAGAGAAAGGTTTTTAAATTTATAATGTTAAAAAAATATTTCTTTATTTATTTTAATAGAAGATTTTAAGTTTCACATGTTTTATTATTAATATTTTAAAGTTGTATTTAAAAAATAAAAAGTTAAATACAAAATTGTTTTTCTTATATAAAAAAAATCAATTTATTTAGAGAATATATATTTAATATCTAGAAATATATTAAATAATATGATAAAAAAAATGATAGAGTAAGCTTTGATTAGAAATTAAAAATATATTAGATAGGAATATCTCTATTTCCTACCTTATTTCATGAAATGTTTTTATTTATTTATTATTATTATGATTCAAAACTTCACTTTCAATAAGCGATCAAATCACATATTTCTCTCCTTGTACACATACTAAAGAGCAAAAGCAAGATCAAGATCATTGAAAAATACTCTCAAACCTTTGTCATTTTCCAAGACTCTTAGAAACACATTGTGACATGGTTGTTCATATTTTACCCATCTATTAACAACTTGAGAATTATTGATCAACTCTAAATTGTTAATTCCTTTTCTTTTTGCTAGTAACAATACTAGCTTTAATTCCTTTTCTATTTGCTAGTAGAAATACTAGTTTTAGTACCATTAATTATGCATAATTATTTTACCCCTGCTCCAACCTTGCCCTAAATTTAATGGAATGATTATATGTAAGGAATAAAATCCACCACCCTTGACATACAAGAAGATCATATCATTGTGACACCCTATAAATAAAAAAAAGAAGAAGAAGAAAAAAAACCCATTGAAAACTCTAACAAATTTTCTCTTGAACCACTACTTTCATTGTGTTTTCTTCCTTATCCTGGGGGGGAATTACTAAAAATTTTGATCCATTGGAGGAAAGTGTTTTTATTTAAAAATTGAAATACTCCAAGGCAACCATTTCCCCATGCCACTTAATGGAGGAGCCTTATAAGCATTCATTTGTTGATTCTCTACCCAATTCCTCAAACCTACTTCAATAGAATATCTTGATACCTACACTTCCATCCACACCTGTTTTCAATAGTCATAATCCATGATCAAATGACTGTTTGTCTCCTCACACTAACTTTTTCAAAGAGCACATATACTAGGCCCTTCAAATTCCTTTTATGTAATCTACCCTAAGTTCATGCTTTGTTCATCACTAAACACCACATAAACAACTTTGTTTTAAAAGGAAATTTCAACTTCCAAATAGAGCACCACCACCATTGAAGTTATGTTCTTCCTTCCTCTATACTTAAAAATATATATCCAAGCATAGGCCTATAGACCCTTAAAGAAGAAAAATACCAGGTTAGTTTGTCTTGAAATTCCTAGATTTAAACATGATTTCTTATTAAAGATGATAAAAACCATTCCATAAATCAACTTTATTATATATCAAGCATGGCCTGTTTACTGTAAGCCATCCATACCTCCATATCAGAGTTGTAAGTGGATAAAATATGTGGGAAAACATGTAAAAACCTTTTTCCCTTAGTGAATGAATAAGTTGTGGTGGTTGTTGATAGTTTCAACTACCTTTGTAATTGTTTACAAAGACAACCAAGATTGTACATTTAATTTTCATTATGAGGTTCATATGGAACTTGTGAACCGTCTTGCACCATTTATGTGAGTACAATCTAAAGTCGTAATAATCTAAATGAGTGTCACAGAACAATATATTGGGTTACTTTCACAAGTCACCAAGAGAAGTCTACTTGCAATTCAATCTAGACTTGTAGGAAAATAAATGTCACACTTGCAGGAAAGAAAATATCAAACTTGCAAGAAATAAATCACTCTTGTAGAAAATAAATCACAAAATCATATAAGGTGACTTGTTATCATGTTAGAATGATCTTGATTGTTGTAACATAAATGCAGACACACATGCAACATATCACAAACCATAAAACCACACTTTGTTCACAAAGAAATAAGGCTATATATAAAATATTGTAAATGAAACCCAATTGAAAACAAAATCATTGTAATTCTAGAAGAAAACATAGTGTTTTGGTGCAAGTATGGAGTTGCAACAATGACCTAATTCACAATTTTTTGTGTAAACCCCATCGAAAAATTTTGTCCATGGTTAATGTTAATGAATAGATTATAATAGAAATAAGTCAATGTTATAGAGTTACAACAGTATGAATTATCAGAGTTACAACAATAAACCTACAATGTAGAGTCATAGTAATATGAAATATGAGAGTTACACAAATTAAAATCCAGAGTTGGAGCAATAGGAATATCAACAATTTAACTTCAAAGTTTCAACAAAGGAAATATAAGAGTTACAAATAAGTAGTAATTAGAAAAATGGCTGGAAATAAAAGAATTTTATAAAATTATATTACAACTACTCTATAAAGGATAGAAAATACTTAACTAAGGTGCCCCCCCCTACTTATTTAGATGAGGCATCGGTTTAAAAAATAATAAGGTGCTATATAATCAACATGCCATTGATTGAATTCGAATGAAAATAAAATTATGTTGTCGGAAACTCGAAATACAATAAATAACCTAGTTCTGATTATGATCAACCAATTAGCTAGTTTCTCACTCCACTACTTTCTTATTACCTAACTCAAATAGAGAAGAAGTTGTAAAAATGATGTTTTCTATCTAAATTAATCAAAGTGGTTGATGGACAACCATGAGAATTAGTATCTACCATCTTGTTACATCAACTTTCTAAAATACAAAAAAAAGACTAGCCACATGTTGACTTAAGAACCTGTGTGATAAATGGCGGTTGAGTCATTCCTTTCTAAGCTCCTATTTTTATTTGTCATTTTCCTATGTGAGCAGATTATTTGTTTTATTACCTGGTTGATCCATAGATGCAATTTTTCGATTGGATGATGCATTGTTACAGCTGGTGCAGAGTTACAACATCCTTCCTCAGAGTTGCAACAACTATATTGAGTGAGTTGTAGCAGAAACCATGTGGTGCAAGTCATAGCAATGGTGAGAATCATAGCAAGAAATAATTGCAACATCGAAGAGGTGATATTTGCAACAATAAGGAATTGAGAGTTGCACTAACGGGTAGCTGCAGCAAAGGTGGCAACAATCAAGAGTTGTACTATGGATGGCAATGAATCAGAGTTGCAAAACTATACTCAAGTAGATGGTTGCAATCGATGAGAGAGTTGCAACAGCTACGCTTGAAAGGTCCTTGTGTAGCCTTGTTCCTGTATACCACTATTAGCACAAAAAGGTAGTAACATCCTAAAAATTCATAAGAATAATAATTGAAATGACACATGAAGTGGATAATTATAACTTGAAAAAAATGCACTATTATGGATGAAAAAGGTATCCAAATGAGATGGAAATGGGAAAGGTATGAAAAAAGGTATTAGATGGGTACTGAAAATATGTCAATTTAAGCACGTGTCAGTGGAAATAAGTGGTCTCTTTCATCTTGATACAACTTGATGTTGACCTTTGCTTCCGTTTTGAATAGGGATTGTGAATGGTTCATAAAACTCAAACTAGGTAAATATCTTTTTCAGGTTCGTTCTTTGGCTCCTTTATTTCTTTCTGATGTCTTAATCTCTCCTTTGATTGTGTAGAAACTATACAACAAGCATTTATATCTTGGATTCACACGATCTAACAATGTGCTAAATTTAAATACTAAATCGCTTCTACAAATATTTTTTGGAATTAAAAAACACAATCGCTAATCACAAGAACATGAAGAAAGATCAATCACATAACAGAGATAATTTCCAACGGAATGCTTACAACTAAAAATCCCACTATCTTCTATTGTATATTAAGCATGTATCATGAAGAAATTACATACAAAAATATTCTCACAAGAGCCCTTAGTACATCAGCTAATTGTCTCACACAGTCATACAAAAACTGGAAAATTACTTAGTCAATTTACTACCTCCAGACAACCTACCTTGCTTGTGCAATCCCTGCTGAATCCAATCCCTGATTGAATGCAATCCTGCCTGCCTTGAATGCGCAAGTATCATAGGCACTCCAATGAGTGTTTTCCTGCATGCATGCAAGCAGATAATCCTACGAATGATAGTCAACTTCCCTTTCACCTAGAACTCAACTGGGTCTCCACTGGATTTGACATGCATGCAAATAATAATAGTAAATCCTTAGTTGCATGTGAGATCACTGATTGTGAATTAATTAATATTTAATTCTCACTAGTGTATCTTTAGTTACAACTAGCACAACTGAGCTTAACTCACTTAACTGAGTTAAACTATTTACAACTTTCACCAACTCATGCACCACTGCACTTCGAACTCTGTTACAAATGGAATTACTCTGCATGTCCCACCAACCAACCTCTAACTCGAAATTCACTAGCTAACTAAATTTTCCACTTTAGTTAAGTATTTCAAGTCCACATTGAGAATAAATTACAATTTAATGTCCATCTAAATTAAGGGATAATAAAAATAGACATGCACCCAAAAATAGCACCGTGGGGCCCACCCTAGTGTAGGTGCTTAATGAAACTGGGTGCTAAATGCAACCAGGTGCTTAATGCACTAGAGTGGGTGTTGAATCTTCTTGTTGAATCTCAACACTACCTCTCAACAAGAAAGGGATTATCCTTCACCCCGATCCTATCTCTATGGTATTCGAATTTGCTCCTGGTGATCGCCTTCGTCAGAATATCTGCATCCTGATCTTCCATGGGAATGTACTGAAGAAAATTGATCCTCCTCTACACACAATATCTGAGATGATGGTACTAGATATCTATATGCTTGGACCTATCATGAAACACAAGATTAATCGACAATTTAATGCAACTATGACTATCATAATGAATCATTGTCGGATCCATATTAGAACCAAATAAACCAACCAAGATATTTCTCATCTAGATAGCCTCACATGCAGCTTGACTTGTTGCCATGTATTCTGATTTCATTGAACTGAGTGCCACAGATCGTTGTTTCCTGTTGTACCAGGAAATTTTCTTCGATCCAATGCTAAAGATCCCCCCTGATGTGCTCTTTCTATCCGATGGATTTACAGCCCAATTTGCATCTGTGAAGCCATGAAACTTCACTCCATCCATCCTTCTGTACCATAGACTATACTCTGATGTGCCCCTTAGGTATCTCAGTACATGCTTCCCCGCCTTCCAAAAGAGCTTGGTAGGTTTAACCATAGCTTGAATCAGTTTGTTAACTGTGTAGAAAATGTCCGGTATCGTGTTCACTAGATACATTAGCGAACCACTAATTGTCGATAGACAGTAGCATCCACTACCTCTCTAGAAGTATCAACATCTTTCCTCCAGTTTCTTGGAAGAGGAGTATTCATGGGTTTGCAGCTTTCCATGTTAAAATTACCCAATATCTCCTTTGCATACTTGCCTTGAGACACAAAAAGTTCACCATCCCATTGCCATATTTCCGGTCCAAGGAAATAATGAAGGAGGCCTATATCCTTCATTTCGAACTCCCTTGCAAGATCCTCCTTGCACGAGTGTATTAGCTGCTCATCACCAATAAAAATCAGATCATCAACATAAAGAAAAATGATCAATAACTTACCCTCAACCGTGATCTAGTACAGGTTTGCATCTGCTTCAATTTTGGTGAAGCCCAGTCCGGTGAAATAACTGTTTATGCGAGTGTACCAAGCACGGGGTGCTTGCTTCAGCCCATACAACACTCTTTTGAGTCTGCACACATGCGACTCAATGTTGAAGATCTCTAAACATTCAGGCTACTCTATGTACACCTCTTCCTCAATGATCCCATTGAGAAATTTCCATCTGATGAATGCACCAGCCCATCTGCGTTGAGAGTGGAAAGATGGATCTTATGGAAGAGTACCTTGTGACAGGCGCAAAAGTATCATCATAATATATCTCCTCGATATGCGAGAAGCCCTAGGCCAAAAATCAGGCTTTGTATTTCTCCACACTCCCATCAAAAGCTTACTTTACCTTATAGATCCATCTTTAACCTACCACTGATTTGTCAACCGGTCTTGGGACTATCTCCCATGCATTGTTTTTGACAATGGATTCATACTCCTCCACCATTGCATCAACCCAAGTAGGCTATTGCACTACTTCCTGAAAGGAAGATGTTTAGTCACAATACATTTTCTAATAAGAGCCATGTATCCAGTAAATTGGTCAGGAGACTGTCTTTGTCTGTGCTGTGAAGTAGGGGCTCCTACATTCTGTGCAACATCAAGTCTCAGCCTATGAGCTTCCGTGGTGCGCCTTCTGCCATTTATGATGGATGGCTCTGCATGAGTGATTTGATCCACTCCATGAACCTGCTCATGTGGCTGATCCACATCTTGACACTCATCCTTGGGAACCAACATTTCCTTCTCTGCATGCAAGTCCATCTCCCTCTCAAGGGACAACCACATGGATTTCCCCTCATCAAATTTTATATCCCATTGCACAATAGTCATTCTACTGTTTGGAAAATACACATGATATTTATGGGGTGTTTCAGTGTACCCCACAAAAATCCCAACCTCAGCAGTTGGTTCTAGCTTTTTCCTGGCGTCCTTGGTCACATGCACATAAACATATGAGCCAAAAATCTTAGTGTGTGAAACATCATGTTTCTCACCAGTGAAAGCATCTTCAGGTGTAATCATGCCATGTACTATATGAGGAAAATAATTTTTCACATAAACTGCAGTGTTGCATGCTTCTTCCCACAAATGCATTGGTAGGCCCTGATCATGCAACATCGCTTGTGTTGCACCCACGATCGTTTTATTCTTCCTCTCCGTGACCCCATTCTGCTATGGGTTATGAGGCGCTATGATTTCTCTTCGAATTCTTTCTTTGCTGCAGAAGTTCTTGAATTTGTTAGAGATGTATTATCCACCATTATCTCTCCTAAGAGCCTTCACTTGCTTCCTCAACTCTTTCTCCACCAATGCCTTAAACTCACAGAACTTAGAGAATGTTTGATCTTTCTTCTGCATGAAGAAGATCCAACATTTATGAGAAAAGTCATCAACAAAGATTACGTAGTACTTATGTTTTGTTGTTGAAGCAATCGAGAATGGTCCACACACGTCTGTGTGAAATCTCTCAAGTATCCTCGAAGCATGGTTATCCTTCTCATGAAAGGTGGACTTTACATACTTCCCCATGGTGCAACCCTTGCACTGATATAATTGAGCAAGTTTTCCCATTGGAAGTCCAGTAGAAATTTGATGCATGACTTTCAAGGATCCATGATGAAGATGGCCCAATCGCCTATGCCATAATTCGTCCTCATCCTGACTCACCACTTTTTTTGCCTTGCCCATCATGGCAGCGCAGCCATCTACCTCTAGCTGGTAGAGATTCTTAACTCAAATCCCTATCCTCTTAGCTTGAACCATTTTTTTATGTCATAGGAAAGCTTTTCCATCACTAAAAACAACGTCATAGCCTTTGTCCTCCAACATTGTGACTAAGACAAAAATTTTCTTCAGACCTGGTTCATGCATCACATCTTTTAATTGAAATGGTTTACCTTACTCCCTCTGAAAGATAATGGTACCAATCTCGGTATCATTTTACCGTTCATCGTCGCCCATCTCAATATGCATCTCGAGATCTTTCTCCTTCAAGTCACTGAACAGTTCCTCATCTCCCATCATGTGAAAGGAAGCACCACTATCCAAGTACCACACCGATCCCAATGCACTTGACACCATGCATGCAATCAAGGAGAAGTCAAGCTCAAATTGTAAGGCAAGGGCCTCACAAGCTGTAACTCCAACAACCTTCTTGTTCTTCTTATTTTGTGGACAGTTAGTAGCAAAATTCCCATGTTCGTGACAGTGAAAACACTTCACCTTGGACATGTCCCGCTTCTTGCCTTTGGACTTGGATTTTGAAGGAAATTTCTTCCCTTTCCCCTTCCTTTCCTTGGCAGCCAAAGAAAAATCCTATTAATCCTCATTCTTAGATGAAGATCCATCTCTGCTATTCCGTATGAACTCCTCCTACACCAGATCCGACCACATTCATTCCCAATCTGGAAAATTTTCCCTTCTGTTGATATAGTATTGATAACTGTGCCAACTCTTAGGAAGTCCTAGGAGAGCTAAGCTCACCAAATCATCATCAACGACTATTATTCCCGCATTCCCCATTTCATCCCAACATTGGACAAACTTTGTGAGATATTTTGGAATGATGTCACCCTTTTCCATCTCGATCTTCCTGAGTTTATCTTTAAGCACCAATTTCCTATGGTCGCTACTAGTTTGGAATAGATCCGTCAAAGCCTTCCACATAGCATATGGTGTGGCTTTCCCATGGAGTATTGAGACAATGTGGTCTCGTACTCCCTCCAATAAGGTCCTCCTCACCTTTTCCACTTTCTTTTGCCATGCATCAAGGTTGGAAGCATCTGCAACATCTGGCTTAGGAAAATCTTTGTCAATGAATTCCTTCAAGCCATTGTCTTCGATTACTGCCTCCATCCTATCCTTCCAAGCAATGTAGTTCGAGCTTCCCTCGAGTGCATACTCTAACCTCAAGTTATTGAAAGCCATTTTGACCTTGAATCAACTGTAGCACCAAGAAAGTCTTTCTGCAAATTCGAATTCTATCAAGTCACAAACTCATCTCCTACTTCACTTCTGCAATTTCCTGTGCTCTGATACCATGTAGAAATTATACAACAAGCATGCATATCTTGGATTCACTCGATATAACAATGTGCTAAAGTTAAATACTGAATTGCTTCTACAAATATTTTGCGGAATTAAAAAACACAATCTCTAATCACATGAACATGAAGAAATATCAATCACACACAATACAGATAATTTCCCAGGGAAAGATAACAGCTAAAAACCCCACTATCTTCTATTTTATATTAAGCATGGATCATGAAACAATTACATACAAAAATATTCTCACAAGAGCCCTTATTACATTAACTAATTGTCTCACACTGTCATACAAAAACTGGCAAATTACTTAGCCAATTTATCGCCTCTAGACAACCTGCCTTGCTTGCGTAGTCCCTTCTAAATGCAATCCCTGATTGAATGCAATCATGCCTGCCTTGACTGCACAAGTATCATAGGCACTCCAATGATATTTTTCTTGCATGTGTGCAAGAAGATAATCCTACAACTGATAGTCAACTTCCCTTTCACCTAGAACTCAACTGGGTCTCCACTGGATCTAACATGCATGCAGCTAATAATAGTAAATCCTCAGATGCATGTGATATCAATGATTGTGAATTAATTAATATTAATTCACTGAATCTCTCACTAGCGTATCTTCAATTACAACTAGCACAAATGAGTTTAACTCACTTAACTGAGTTAAACTATTTACAAATTGCACCAACTCATGCACCACTACACTTCAAACTCTACTACAACTAGAATTACTCTGCATGTCCCACTAACCAACCTATAACTCGAAATTCACTAGATTACTGAATTTCCCACTTTAGTTAACTATTTCAAGTCCACATTGAGAATATATTACAATTTAATGTCCATCTAAATTAAGGGATAATAAAAATAGACATGCACCCAAAAATAGCACTGTGGGCCCCACCCTAGGGTAGGTGCTTAATGCACTAGTGTGGGTATTGAATCTTCTTGTTGAATATCAACAGATTAGACCTCTACATTAGAGCCCCCATTTTCTCTGAATAGCCTAAGATTATTGGTCAAGGCGACCATGAGGAGGCTCACATTATGGTTTATATCTACAACTTGTGCTTCTTGTCATGCAACCCTCTCCTCTATGGGATCATGAGGGTTATTCACAAATTCACCAACCATGACTGGGGTTTTGTGATTTTTTACTTAATAGATATAGATTCCTTGTAACTCCCCACAATATAGCCAAATAATCCCACTCTGATACCAATATTATCTATACAATTCTATGGATATTCCATTAGACAATTCATCACAATTGATATGATAAAATTATACTTAAAAATCTGAAATCTATACTATGTGAATTACCTTTTCTGTAGACTTGTGGATTTATTAAGTTATAGTTTCATGTATGCAATATGTAAAATGTAGAAAATAGAGAAAATACAAAAATGAAATCACCCACAACCATAAGAACACAAGATATACCATGCGAAACCCTTTTGGGAGAAAACACAACTGGAAGGTGAGGTTCCTCTGCTCTCTTTTTTTGAATGGAAAATGAATGCAAGTAAAAATAAGTAAGGCCTATGGCCCATGGGATCTGCACAAATCATCCTTTTTTTTTTCCCCTATCCACTCTTCGATACTCTGCTAATCTATAGAACCAAATTCACTCGCCTAGAATGAAACCCCTTTTCCTCCCATTGGCCTAGTTATAACACAACTTGATAGCATACTAGTGGTTAGGTTTGAATCCTTCAACTCTTAACTAGAGTTATAATATGGAATATTTTAGAGTAATATTCATCATGATTACATGACGAGCTCCTTTCCATGAATAATGGGGGTTGATTGACATCCTCTCAAATTATGGTGGCCAAAACAGGAAGATCAACTTCCGAGTGACATAAATTTTTCATGCTGAATCTGATTGAGCTGATTCTTGCACCATTAGAAAGGTATATATGTGTATAATAGCAAGAAAAGGAATGGCACTTAATTAGAAAAGTTTTATCCCAATAAGGTTTCAAACCCCAATTTTTCAAATTGGGTCTCACCAGTAAAAATGGTCCTATGAGTTTATTCCTCCAATTTTCTAATCTGAAACATCAATATGAATGAAAAAAAATGTAATGATATAATATAGATTAGAAACATACTTTTATGTAATTAATTTCAAGTGCATGGAGAATATTTTGGGCATGGACAAAATAATATGAAAAAAGATAAAAAAAAAATCCACTAGAAGAAAGAAAACTAAAGAAGAAGAAAACAATGAGAAGAAGCAAGAAGATGGAGTTTTAATGAAGTACAACAAGAGGATAATTTGGAAAGATAAAACATGAAGACACGAGAGAAGAAATGAAAGAAAATGAAAGAATATCTAAGAGTATGATGAAATACATTGAAGGAAGATGAAACAATAATGGACATAGAAAATTGCGCATGAATTACAGATGTAGTGGTGAATGGAAATCTAAGAAACATGAAGCAAGAAAAGATAATGGTGTAGTAAAATTGAAATGAATCCATAAAACAAAAGTGAAAGAAACACAATGAAAATAAAGTAAAGAATGAAGTAGTTGAATCAAGGTAAATTAAATAGTGAAAATAATACCACGTGTCAATAATTCAGATGCACAAGCAATTGAATCAAATCCATAAATGATTTATAAACTATCACGGATAGTTCACCACAACAGATCATGCAACATTGTGACATATCTTATTATGTAATGTTTTATATTATCATTTTCAATGTAATAATAGAATCTTAGTGCACATAACTCTAAAATTGAAATGAAAGAAGTTAAGAAAATAACACATCATCCACATAATTAACATAAGGTGTACCCTAAGAAAACCCAATATGGGAGAAGCTTATCTATAAGGTGAGGCCTTTGCCTTGCTCTTTCCATCTCAGTTATCAAATGAAAATACAAAGAAAGTGTACTCAATATAGATTTTCCATGGAAATCGGTGCCTATATGGTTACCATATGATACTTTTCTTTCTATATTATGCTTCAACATCACACCTCTAAATGCTCCATTCCATTATGAAACAATAAAAATACCATAAGCATGGAACCAATTCCTATCTCAATGGCCCAATATTCAACAATGTCATGATAATTATCTATGATTAGGTTTAGGGTTTTTGCAACCTAATCTCCTTACTAAGGATAAGTTTTTAGACCCACTAGAATCTTCTTGAAATTCCACATGTGAATAATGGAATATTACTTGGCATCCACTCGGTATCATGGTAACCAAAAATATAATTCAAATTATGGGAGGCATAAATTCCGAATATGAACTACAGTTGAGGTTATCTTCACATTATTAGAAATATCTTTATGTGTGAAATAGAGTCAATATTTCGGGAACTTATTGAAAAAAATCTTACCCAAAAATGAGTTATTTAAGGCCTTAAATAATATCTAGAAGTTTCTAGAACCCAAATCACGAAAGAGGGATTTTCCCCTAAATTGGACCCTAGAATATTTCTACTTTAAATTTTCCACCCAATAAGTACCAAAATAAATGTGTAATGTTCCTTTTTTGGGAATTTCTGCAATATGGTCCAGAAGGACGCTGTATAAGGAAGCCAATGCAAAAATAAGATGAAAGGGGACTTGGATCCCTTTTTTTACCCTTCATACATTACACTTCTAGAATATTATCTCAAAGAAATAAGCCTAGGTGGGTTATTCAGATCTCCCACTCCTAGGTATCTCAATCAATGCTCAAAGAGAGAGCTACAGTAATATCTGAACTTCAACAAGTAGAAACAGTGAAACATCAACACATATAGTGCAAGAAGAGAGCATAGCCATGATATTATGTGCAACTGCAAATAGATATACAAGAACTTGAGGAAAGACCTCTCAAGATAGGCTAGATCAGCCTCAAGACAGATGTACATGCAAAAGTGAAGGTACACTGCTACACAACCCATAAACAAGCTATGAATGCACATTCCATAGTGATAAATGACTGAAAACTGATATAGACACAATTATATAGCAATAGAAATCTCAAATAAAGTGGGGGAGTAAGATCTCAACTCCGGAAACCAATACTACAACAATCCTCCAAGGGATTGGCCAAAATGTACAAATTGGCAAAATGTCGGAGTGTAGTGTAGCAGCTGCAACTCAATAAAAATACAAAAGTGGATAAGGATAGAAATTATACAAATGATTAAGAAACCTCCTCCAATTATCTTCAAAGTGAAAGGTTGCTCCCTTCACTGAAGATTACACCCTCCAATCTACAGTGTGAGCCCCTCCTACAAGTGCCCTCTGAAAACAACGCAATATGGGGAAGAGACTGTGCTGGGAATGAGATGAAACATATGGCCCAATGCCAAAATTTGCAATGAAGCTCTGGGATCTTCCTCACTGATCTCCCAGAGAAAGAATGAGCTCCTCCTCTGCAAAAATAGCTTCGGAAGTGGGTGGTAGTGAATCCTCACTGCAACCCCCAGCAACTCACATTTCTGCCTAGCTGGAAAACGCTATAGCTGAAGATGGTTACCTTGGCCTCAAGCCTGAATGTGAGGTGAATGAAGAACATTTCCTCCAAATCTTCCCAATGAAGGAGAGGAAACTCCTAAACATAAATCTCCCTTGTGCTAAGCAGCACAACTATCCCAGTTGAACAACTGGAGAGAGTAGACCAAAATCGAAATCTCAAACATAATGAGCAATGGCTCTCCTTCCCCCTTTTATGCCAAGAGGAGGCTTCCTTGCCATGGACCCCACCCATTAGGGTTTCTCTCATCCAATTATATTCCTCCTATCAAAACTGCGCTGTCTTCCCATGCAAGCTACACCTCTTTAGGCAGCGCTGTTGACTTGGTCAAACTTGACCTAGTCTTCTTGTATTTTCCCCTTTTCACACTAGGTGATGAAAAATAAGCCACTTAAGTGACCCCTTTGAATATTAGGATGTTTATTATGCTTCTTCATGGTACCCCTTACCCATTTTATTCTTTTTATTAAAAGGAAAGAAAAATTAATGTTCCAATTAACTTAATGAAAATTTTGGAACATTACAAAATGAAAATCTATATGATGATCCATTTTGGATCATACCTCCACATTATGGAGGATTTTTGTCCCTAAAAGCTTTTACTATAGGGGAGGAAAAGTTTCCTCTACCTATTCTCTACAATACCATTTGGTTATGCCTAGAATTTTTCCTTTCAACCTAATCCAATAGAGCTCATACTTTTTCTGTATAGTTGTTTTACACATCTTCTACAAAATTGCATATGTTTTTTGTGCTAGGTCCTTTATGGTAAGTAACATTTTCTTACTAGATAATCCTCCCCATAAATAATTAAAACTTATCCTTCAAATATTTTAAAGAATCCCCTTTGGAATCCATGACATACACATCCAATAGAAAATAATTTCCTCGACAACCAATTTAACTAGAACACATATTCCTCCCCATAATAGCCACTTGTAACTCTAACATGTTAGTTTTTTCCAATTTAGCCACAATATTGTTTCAAGTAGTTATTTTTTTTTGTATAGAACCTTAAATGTTTCAGTCTATCTTGCAATTCCACCATCAAATAAGGAAAATAAAACAAAGAAAAAATGTGTTCATCCTCCTCCTCAAATCTTGAAAAATAAATTTAACAATTACCTATTTTAACCACCATCCTTGTTGCATAACGATACAAATCTAGAATGCCACGTAGCTTGGTTAGGTCTTGTCTACTACCATTGTTCATAATAGTATATAATTTACAAATACATAATGTGAAATATATAAATTCAACCCCATATGAACTCCTTTAAAGGTCCTTTATCTCTTTTCCTCCATTAATGATCTACCAAGCCCCTTAGCCACTTGAAGAAATAAGATACGTGTCCATGGGAATATTTTCCTAAGGCTTATTCCTATATTAGAAAACCTAAAGAAACACCATTGATGAGAATGAAGAAAGAGGTCTTCATTACACAACTCATCACCTAGTTAATAAAAAGGTACCTTGAATCCAAAATGTGCCATCATTAACCTTAGAATGCCTTGTCACGAGCTTGTGATAAATCTAGTTTTATCACCACTTCCTTTAAATGTCTTAGCTTAATTCTATGAATTCCCTCCTGAGCAACCCTAGTTCTCTCACAACATTTTTGACCAACCAAGAAACCAAAATTTTCCCTCAAAATTGTCTTGGACAAAAGTTTTTTTACCTTTTTGTTATGATCTTTGACATTGTCTTATAAATACAATTGCATAAAGATATTGGATAAAAGTTATCAAAGGAAGATGTAATATCAAATTTCATAATAAGATCTAAAAATTTCATATTTAAAGTTTATAACATTCTTCCAAATAACCATGCACCTTAACCACCCAAATAAAATCACTTTCCAATAATTATAGGAATCCCCCAAAAATTCTATAGAATGACCATATACACCTAGAATTTTATCATTGTGAAATATATAAAGAGTGGTTTTTAATTCCTCCAAAGAGACCTACTTTATTAATGATATATAATTTTCTTTTGATACATAACTATGGAACACTTATGTTATTTTGATGGTCTCCGCAATTGAAACCATTTCCTTAGCCTTGAAAATATTTTGAAAATGTTTCTCCCATGGAGTTGCTAACTATTCAAATTTTCTCAACCCCCCCATTTTTCTTCATAATATTCAAAACAATATTATTACTTCTCCTTCCATTTTCAGAATCATGAAAAAAATTCGAGTTCTCATCACCTTTCTCCAACCAAAGATGTAGAAATAACTCAAATTTTGCAACTGCTAAGGAAATCACACTCAAATCAATAGACAAAAATTTCTTCTACTAAATTCCGCAGAAGCAAAATTGACAATAGAAACACATTCAATCATTCAATCAAAATGAACCGAATTTTTACTAGGGAACTCAACTGGGAAAAACCCCTCCTATTTTTGTATTATATCATATGAGAATAATGATATTTTATAATGAAAATTCCAATGCTTGAAGCTCCCTCTGCACTGCAATACTGAACTATCTTGGGTCTTCTCTCGCCAGTACTTAGCCAAAATAGGCCTCTTGCTTCCACCTATTGCCTTGCGAAATTCATGAGGAAATTAGCTCACCTGCTACATGAAAAAATTGTACACTCTCAGAATACAATAATGGTTACAATATGCCTTTTCTCTCCAACTTCACTAGGAAATTCAAATTTCATGCATGACTAGGGATATTTTTAGTAAATTAACTAGTTAACTGAGAGTTAGTTGAGTTTACAACAATTATAACTACTCAAATAAACTCATACTGACTCTATTCTAGACTAAAGCTCAGAAAAATTACTTTCATTAAAGATAACACCTCTATATAGCTAGATATTAGCCAACAAATTGCACACAACTCTACTTCTAGCCCACAAAACCGAGTTGGCTGACTTAACTGAGTGATTTGGCCATGTCACTCCTGCTAACTTCCTGCCAACTCATCCTACTGAAGTGACAATTTGGATTTATTCATTTTCCTAAGGCACAAGTTAAATGAAGCCTTTTCTTGCTACAATTTAACACTCCCTCTTAGCAATAAAAGTGTTATGAACAATCGTAATCCTGCTCCTGTGGAACTCAAACTTGCCTCTTGACAAACACTTTGTTAAAATTTCTGCATCCTGCTCCTCTTTAGGAATTTAATGTAACATAACAATCCTCCTTTTCACACAAAATCTTAGGTTATAGTAAATGTTGTCTATATTCTTGGATCTATCATGAACCACTAATTTTTCATAGAGTTTTATATAACTCTTATTGTCACAATGGATTAATGTAGGCTCCATCCCCTAACTGAGGAGACCAACCAAGATTTTCCTCATCCAAATAGCCTTGCATGCTACTTGAGTAGCGGCCATAAACTTAGCCTTTGATTAGCTGAGTGCTACATATATTAGTTTCCTATTGTACCAAGAAACTGTTGTTGAACAAATCTGAAGACTACTCTCGATGTGTTCTTCCTATATGGGGGATTCCCTGCCCAATCTGCATCTTTGAAGCCTTGGAGATTCATTCCATCAGTCTACATGTATCATAAAACAAACTCCATTATGCCTCTGAGGTATCTTAGAACACGTTTTGCTACTTTCCAGTGAAGCTTGGTAGGATCCATCATGAAATGACTAAGTTGGTTCACTGCAAAAAAAATACCAGGCCTTGTGCTCACCAAGTACATCAAGGACCCCACCTAATGTATTTAGATAATTCCATCTACTTCCTCTTCGGTATAAGCATCCTCTTTCTTCCAGTTAGTACCTAGAGGAGTATCCATTGGTTTGAAATCCTTCATGTGGAATATTTGAAGGATTTCAGAGATGTACTTCCCATGTCCAAAAAATATCTCTCCATCTCCATGCCACACCTCCAAGCCAAGGAAGTAGTGCACCAAACCCATATCCTTCATCTCTAACTCTATTTCAAGGTCCCCCTTTCAATAATGGATCATCCTGTCATCTCTTATCAGTATCAAACCATCCACATAGAGAACTAAGATGAGTAGACTACCAACTACCATAATTTAGTAGATATTGGCATTTTCTTCACTCTTAGTGAAGCCAAATCCACTAAGATAATAATATATGGGAGTGTACAAAGAATGAGGTGCCTTATTGAGACCATAGAGTTACCTCTTGATCCTATACACATGTGTCTCCCTCCTAAAAGTATCGAACCCCTCAGGCTACTCAATGTAGATCTATTCCTCAATGACTCCATTGAGGAAGAAAAGTTTAACATTGATTTGGTAGATCTTCCATCCCAACCGTGTTTCCAATGCAAGTATGGTCATGATAGATGAGTTCTTTCCACAAGGGAAAATGTCTCCTCATAATCAATCCCCTCCACTTGTGAGAAGTCTTTGGACACAAATCTAGCCTTGTACTTCTCGACACAACCATCAACTGCATGTTTCACCTTGTACAACCACCTAGAACCGGGAACCGATTTGTTCTCAAGTCTAGTAACCACCTCCCAAACATAATTCTTCATGATGGAGTTATAATCCTCCACAATGGCATCTACCCACACTTGCTAGGAAACAATCTCTTCCAAATAAGATGGCTCAGAATCTATCAAGTCTGTCATGAGTGCCAAATATCCTATATATATGTATGGTGATCTCCTCTGTGTAGACAAGGAGATAGGAGCTCCAACCTGCTCCTGAGTTTCCTACACCAAAGTTTCAACCATCTTGGTCCTCTTCCTCCCTTCTCTGAAAGGATATATGTGAGTGGGTGCCTCCAGTCTATTTTCTCTCTTCTCCTCCATATCATTCTTCTAGAGTTCCCTCTTTCCTTTGAGAAATATCTGAATCTGTGGATCTATCTGGAGGTCTTCTTTTAGAGCTATAAGCTCCTCTAGTGGTATGCTCAACTCTCTCTCTAGATATCTCCTCATGGATTTCTACTCATAAATTCTCACATCCCTCTTCATAACAATCATATTGAGTGAGGGCATGTACACCTGATAAATATGAGGTGTCTTAGAATAATCTACAAATATCCCCCTCTCTGCAGTGGTCTCCAAATTTTTCCTTATATATTTGGATACATGACAATAAACTATGGATCCAATGCGAAAGTGGGAAACATATGGCTTGCACCTAGTGAAATCCTCTTCATATGTAATCATTCTAATAATTTTGTGAGGGATCCTATTCTACAAGTAAACATTTGTATTGCAAGCTACTTCCCATAGGGATAGTGGCAATCCCTAGTCATGCAACATTTCTCTAGAAACTCCTACAATATTTTTATTTTTCCTCTCTACAACCCCATTTTGTTGTGGGTTGTGAGGTGAAATATAATCCCTAGGCTAATACCCTCCATGCACATAATTATTTGAAGGCATTAGAGACACACTCTTCTCCATTATCACTTCTCATGGATTTAATTTTCTTTCCAGTATCATTTTCAAATAAGGCTACAAATTCAATAAACTTCAAGAATAAACCTCATATTTCTTCTTCATGAAATAGATCAAAAATTTGTGGGAAAATCATCTATGAAGATCACATAATACCTGTGATTTTTAGTTGAGACTATGCAAAATTATACACACACACATCTGAGTGAACTCACTCCAAAATGGCTCCAGCTCTGCTATCTTGACCCTAGAAGGAGGATTTAACATATTTTCCAGGAGTGCATCCCTTGCAAACATCATGTTTATTCAGGGTTCATTTTGGAAGTCCAATGGTGATATGCTGCATTATTTTCAAAGATCCATGGTGTAGGTGTACCATGCACATATGCCAGAGCTATCCAACATCTCGACTTCGAACATGTTATTCCTTGCTACTCAATGCAACACATGAATCCACCTCTTTCTTGAAGGGATTTTTAACTCGAACACCAAATTATTTTACTTGTCCAATAGCAACATGCTTCAGATAAGCATTCCCTTTACTGAACACCACATTGTATTCTTTGTCTTCAAGTACAACAAAAAAAACTAGTTTTTTCTTTAGATCAAGAACACACATTACATTTTTTAGGTGAATATGGGATCTTGAATCCCTCTTAAAGGTGACAATGCAAATCCCTTTGGTACTATATGTTCCATCATCTCCAATATATATGTGTAATTGTAGGTCCTTCTCCTCTAAGTTGTTGAAGAACTCCTTATTTCCTGTCATATAAAATGAAGCACCAGAGTCTAAGCACCATAAAATACCTCGTACAATAATTTCCATGCAAGAAATTATGGTGAAATCCAACTCAAATTGTGATGTGAGAGCATCTCCTCCTGGTCCTGTTGCAGGATTATTACTAGATTTCTTGTGTGGACACTTGGTTGCATAGTCTCCATACTCATGGCAGTGAAAGAATTTAATTTTACTAAGATATTTCTTCTTTCCATGGTTCTAGATGGATTCTACCTTGCCTTGGGCCTTCTTTCCTTTGGATTTCTTTCTGTTTCCCGCTAAAGAAAAGTTGTGTTCCTCATTAGTTCTGAATGTGACTCCATCTCTAGTGTTTCTTATAATCTCCTTCAGCACCAAGTTAGACCAAAGTCTCCCCCAATATGGGAGTTTTTCTCTTACATTAAATGAATACTAATAGTTGTGCTAAGAATTTAGAAGGCCAAGGAGTGCTAAGCTCACAAGTTCAGATGGTGCCACAATCTCTCCAACTCCTCTAGGTTCATATCTCACCTGAGTGAATCAGGACAAGTATTGAACAATAGTTTCATTTTTATTCATTCAAATATTCCTAAGCTTATATTTCAATTCCATCTTCCTGGAATCACTATTGTTTTTTAATAGATATGTGAGAGTTTTCGATATTGCAAAATAAGTCTATTTTCCATGAAAATTCGAAACCACGTGGTCTTTGACTCACTCCAGGATAATCCTCCTAGATTTTGCAGTATCTTTGTTCCACTAAGCAAGCTGATGTGCATCTGATGCTAATGGTTTTGGAATATTTGTTTTTGTGTACTCTAATACTCCATTTTCATCCAACACAACTTCCATTTTGTCTTTCCAAGCATATAAATTTTATGTTCCCTCTAATGCATACTCAAGCCTCAATCCATTGAAGGACATTATTCTTGCACTGAAGAAATACCAATACCACAACTCTGCTATTAAAATTTTGTTTGAGATATGATCAAGAACCTGATTTCTATGTAGTTTTCAATAGCTACAAAAACATGTAGAAATAAATCGAAATTTGCAATTGCTAAATAAATTACACTGATCGATGGATAAAAATTTCTTCTACTAAATTCTATGGAACGAAAACTGACAATTAAAACACATGCAATCATTCAATCACATTGAAAACAATTTTTACTAGGTAACCCAAATAGGAAAATCCCCTCCTATGTTTGTATTATATCAAATGAGAACAATAATTTATTACAATGAAAACTTCAATTCTTTAAGCTCCTTTTGCACCACAATACTGACCTCCTCCTAAGTCTGCTTTGGCTAATACTTAGCCAAAATAGGCCTCCTAATTCCTTTTATTTCCTCATGCAATTCCTACTCCTAAATACTAGGGAACCTCCTATTTCCTTGTGTAATTACTGAGGAAAATAACTCACTTGCCACATGCAAACATTGTACACTCACTAGTATACAATAATGATTACAATATGTCTTTTCTCTCCAAATTCACTGGGAAATTCGAATTACATGCACGAATAGGGTTATTTTTAGCAAATTGATTATTTAATTAAAAGTTAGTTGAGTTTACAACACTTACAACTACTCAACTGAACTCATACTGACTCTATTCTAGACTAGAGCTTAGATAACTAACTTTCACTAAAGATAACAGCTCTAGATAGCTAGATCTTATCCACCAACTTGCACACAGCTCTACTTCTAGACCACAAACTCGAATTGACTAAATTAAATGAGTGATTTGGCCATGTCACTCCTAATAACTGCTTGTCAACTCATCTTGCTGAAGTGGAAATTCAAATTTCTTCATTTGACTAAGGTACAAGTCAAATGAAGCCTTTTCTTGCTACAATTTAAAAAAAGAAACCTACTTTTTAAAGTCCAAGAAACATATCCTTCCTCTAATAACTTTCTCCCCCTCTTTTTTTCTAAATTATAAATTTATGTTTTATTTTTTGTTTCATATCAGATTCATATTTTCTAGCTAGAGATTCCTCCACCTCTACAAAATTTTTGTCATCTCTCTCCCTTTTCTTGCATAAGTCCAAATGGTGACTGCTAGTTTAATTCTCTTGAAATTTCCTTTGAATTGTAAAAAAAATGATTGCACCACTATCTCATCATATGTTCTCCAATGTTTCTTAACCAAATTGGTAAAATCCTCTTCCTTTATCCATTCTAAATTAAATTTAAATGGACTTGGAGGCATATTCCTTGCCTGAACTACCTCAAAAATAATTATAAAATGATATAATTCAGCTACAAGAATGATCCATTGGCAAGATCTTAGAGAGTCTTCCAATATCCCCTAGATACTAAAAATCAATCAAAATGATTTGCCACACTATCCTCTCCCACCCACTAATTTTTCCAGGCTGGTTTTAACTTAGCTGACTCTATATCAATCAACCAACCTTTAATTAATTTATGAAATAGTTTACCAAGCTATCTAGATACTAGGACCCCATGCTTCTCTAGGGAAAAATTAAAATCTTCTCCAAAAATAAGTGTCTTTGAATCCATAAAATGTTTCTTGAAAAGGTTATTCCAGAAGGCCACTCTATTTGTGCAAGGGATATAAATGTTCATGAATGGAATATATTTTTCAATCTCCTAGGAAGAGTGGCACTCCTATTCTTGAGTCAGTATATCAAAATTTACCATAATTCATAGTGTTACTATTCCACTTTGTCACAAGGCCCCCTAATCTCCCTAAAGCATCTAATGATAGAAAACTCCAACCTCCTAGAACATCTTCTAACACCCTCTATTTAACCCCCCTTCCCTAAAAATTTCATGTAGGAATAACACATATGATTTGTTATTTTCCAAACCATCCTTCAGGCCAATTGTTTAGTGGAGCTTTGTAACACTTTAAACGAGGTGTTCGGTGCTTTAAAAATCTTTTCAATTTTCATCTGTTTTCTAGAAGCAACATCCAAAGTAGCTCTAACGTATGTTTTTAAATAGAATATTTCATTTCTCTCCCTTTATCTTTAGGTCCATAGGTAACTCCCAACTCCAATCCATCATAATACCCCTCAACTTTAAACAATGGGTGAATATTATAGGATATTCTATTCTCTTCAAAGAATAATGATGAAACAATATTAGAGGACTACAACCCATTAATATTACCCTCCCTGATAGCGAGGTTTGCACAATTAACCCCACTAATTACCCACACTAACATTATGGAGTCACGCTTCCTACATTTTTCAAATTTGAGTGGTTTTCTCTAAATCTCCATGAGTTTTATTATTAAAATCTTTAACATAGAACCCAATTTATTATTTCCTTAAAACATTAACATTTTATACACATGCGAAAGCTTATAATTATAAAAGTGGTTCTCGGTTCAACATCTCATATAGCCATACAAATATGATTTTAGCTTTATAATATTTTACATTCATTCGTGACCTCACATGTCACCCAATGAATTTCAACTCGTGGCTTAAATATTCCTTCTCGACATCGCATTCCCTTATCACACATACGTTTCACAATTCTTATCAATACACTGCTACACATTTCCTAGAATTTAGCACAATATCGCAGTTATGCCTGTTATAGGTCAATTTGGGCACTATTCCCAATGACCTGGTTAAACTGGACATCATCCCCAGAACCAATGAAATAGGGTCTATCATAGCCTATCATTTCAGTTGCTACATGCCCTAAGACAAAGAACAAGAAAGAATCATCAATGACTTCCATTGCAAGGTTTCCAAGATTTTAAGTACATGTTATATCACCTATGAGCTCACCAACGCAACCTCTCAAGGGACTAACTGCTTTGCATATGCAGTTACCTCCATTCAAGGGTGCTCTGCAAAGCACTTCCCGACATTCAAGAGTGCGTTGGTCAAATGGGAGTGAAATTCTCATTGTTCCTAAATCTCCACATGGCCAGTGCCTTCTGGAAGAGTCCATATGTGTCAAAATTCGAATCCATGTGTTATCACTATAAAAATTTTCTGAAACTTGGTCAGTTACACTTTTTCCTAAGTCATAATGCTAGATAGGGTTAGAGTCATTTTTATATTTTTAAAGGTCTAGATCATGGGTTAAAGGTCTCATTCCATCACCAAATAATGTTCATTAGCCTTGTTTCATTCTTCAAAGATCTTATGCCACGTTTTGAAACCCATTTTTAAATTTTTTTTTTTTCGAAAATTTGATGAATAAGCCACGAAACCACGTTTTCGTAGCATGCTCAGTATAAAAAGTTGATTTTGCGCTTCGAAAACGCTGGTGATTTCGTAGCACAAAAACCCAATTTTGCAAATCATGCGCTACGAAATTGGGGATTCTCAGTTTTGCATTTGAGCTGTCACATTTGTCAAATACAGTTAAATTCCTCATCATTAGGTGTCATCCACGAGTTCTCCTTGATGCATGCAACCATTCATTATAATTATTAGGGTTCATTTGTCATCGATTAGGGGTCATTTGTCATTGGTCCTTTCAAATTTGAAAACAGATGGCCATTTTCGACTTCATTTGTCTCATGCAAAACAATAGTGCATGCATTCTTATGTTTTGAAGAAGAAATTAGTGGTGAAAGACTTGAGTTTACTGAAACAAATTCAAGCGAAGCTGCTCATTCAAATTCAGGTTATATCGGTATTTTCAAAACTTGCTATCAAGTGAGTTTGAAATTCGTTGCTAGTGGAAGAAAAATTGTTATCAAGCGAGGTTGAACTCATTTACCAAGTGAGCCAGTTCATTCAACTGAAAGCTCTGATTGCTAATTTGCTAATTTGTTGAAGACACAGGGTTTTCAGAGGGATTATCAAAGATTTATGAAGATACAAGGTTTTCAAGAAGAAAATGGCTGAAGAAAGAAGAATTCATAGATTTGGTCATTGCCTAAGAACAAAACCTGAAGGTGTAGAAGCCCTTACAAAAGACAAGTCTGTTGAAGAAGCCTTTAAGAAAGTAGGTTGCTGGAGGTTTTGTGAAAAACTTCAAGGAGGGCACACTCAAGTCACCAAAGAATTTGCCATAAAATTCACAGGATCAAACTCAAAGATTGGATTCCTCAATTTACCAATTTCCCCTGAAGTAATATTAGTAGTTACAGAAATTTCGAGAGGAGAAGACAGATGGTTTAAAAACTTCAAGTTTGACATGGTACCCTGCAAAATATTTCTAAAACCAGAGTTTATAGAAGTTGACTTGAACAAAGCTGTGCCAAGACGTTTTGTCAAAGATACATTTTCCAATCTTCTCTACAATATTCAGAGGTACTTCACCTACGAAGGGAGAGACCACAAGGTGTATACCTATCATTTTAAACTCTTGCTTCATTTCACAGGGATGATATCTCTAGATTTACCTTTTTATATTTTCAGAAGTTTGGCTAAGATGTCAGATAAGGTACAAATGAAAGTTGAGTCACGTGAAACCTCATTATTTCACCATGGCTTAGTCAAGTTAATAGTCTTACATGAGCTGCAAAAAGAAAATAGAGATTGGGCTGAATTCCTCTTTTTGAGTAGAATTGGGATTAAAGGAACAAGTGTTAGTCCTCAAGCTAAAGAAAAAACTCCATCAAAGATTACTGCCCCTGTAGAAACAAAGTAAAGAATATTTGTTAAGCTCAAGCCTCGGTAACAAGTTAAAGAACCAATGATAAGAAGAACATTGAATATCCAAGATACTCCTAAATCTGCACAAAAGAAAAAAAATCAGGTTAAGGAGACAATTCTAGAACAGTCAACTAGTAAAACAGATCAAAAGAAGTTGACTAGGAGTCAAGGGTTAATGGAAAAGGGTAAGGCTGTAGTTACAAAGGGTTTAAGAGGTAATTTGAATGATATAGTTCAATCTATTGACATTGAAGAGTCTCCCCTAGTACACGCAGACTTCATCAAACTAGATACAGGTGGCAGCAAATCAAAGAAATTGAAGACATCCAAAATGTTAGATTTTCAGGATGAAGTGGCAGAGTTTATCTTTAAGCCTAGAAAACCCTCAACTAGGCACTCCAAGAAGTTGAAACAGTCAGATATGGAGATAGATCAAACAGGAGGTGAAAGTGCTAATATTTTTGAAGAAACCACAAATACATCATTTTCAATGCCTGAAGAAGACAGAAACAGGGTTTTCAATATTCATAAGGAAAAGAGCAGCTATGAAGATGTCAAAGACAAACTCAGATTTGAAAATAATGAGATTGATAAGTTGAAGAAAAAGGTGAGAGTGCATGCATAAGAAAGGGAAAACTTTGAAAGGATGAAAGGACTATGGGAGATGGAGAAAAATCCAAACCCTGAATTAATTGATAGTTAAGCTCAATTCTTCATATGGACCCTACCTGCAATCAAAGAATAAAAATTCATTAGGATGGTCAATACCAAGCTAAGGGAAAAAAATAGAAGGCTTAAGAGGAGAGTAGAAGACCTGGAAATACAACTAGCACAGTTTGAAGATCAGCCACATCTAAAATAAGTGCAAACAGTAAGTGTCATCCTTTAACAAATTTTTGGGGTTATGTGGTAATATCTCATTTTTGGAGCTTTTTAAAGTTGATGTTTATGGGTTATGAAAGCTGATATACACCTAGAAATATAGTATTAAAGGGTTGAAAACTAAAATTTTGGAAGGAAGCTGTGAAAAGTGAAGACTCAGCAGTTTCGTAGCGCGCTACGAAACTGCTGTAGGATGTAGTTTGAAGAATTTTTTCAATTTTCAAAGGTGAAAAGGGTTTGGTTTTGAGCTTGGATGCTGGTGGGAGGTATATGTATAATATCATTGAAGATACAGGAGGTTTGGCACATAAAAATGGAGGTTTGAATCATGATTTTAAAAGGAAAAGTCTGCGCTACTAAAATAGCAGACTCAACAGTTTCGTAGCGCAGCAGTATTGACAGATTTTGAACCATTTTGGAGGTTCAGGATTTTCACAGCTGGAAGGTCGAATTAAAATGAAGGTTATAAGACATTTGCCACATGTTTTGAGCACCAGTTCTTCAACAGTTGGTTCGAATGGACAAAAATGAGGCATTCAGCTATTATACAGGGAACATGGTCGTATTTTGTAGGAATGGATAAGAAGCAGGTTGATGGGGTCTAACAACAAAAAGATAAACAACATTATGGTCGAATTATAGAAGAAATAACTGTCAAGCATAGTTTTTAATGATTAGATAAGGTTGTTAAAGGTTGTTAAGATATAATAAATAGTGTTTTAGTCCTAGTTGTAATTTTCATTGAACAAGCATACTTTTTGTGATATCAGAGAACTGTGTTTTTATCTTAATATAAAGAGTTTTGTTTCATCACTCAGGATTCAGAAAGGGTTATGGATTTTTGATTGTCTCATGATGTTTCTCTTTAAATTACTTGTAGTGGCATGAATTTATGTTACTTAGAATTCACTGAAGGTGCTCTAACTTCCTTCATATGTTCATGAATTGTGTTTATTATATGTCCTACTGTTCTATTGATGCATCTAAACCCTGAAATGCCCTGACTTCCATATGAAACTGATATTTATGTTTTGTGAAAGAAAATTTGACTCCATTTACCCCATAGATGTTTGTTGATTAGTAGTATAACCAATTATTCACTTTATTCAGTTTATTCACAGAGTTAGCCATCTGATCTTTATTTGCAAATCATTAACCTGTTGAGGGAGCCCTCTCAGGTTGAGGAGGCTAAGCCTCAACAAAAATTTTGGTTTGAAATAGTTACTCAGGGTCTCCTTGACTAGCAGCCTATCAGGGTCTGATTTTGAGATAACATTTTGGTGCGTCTGCCAGGAGTCTGAAGATTATTCATTCTCGAAATCAAGAAGCTGAACTTCTGAAGGTAGCAGGAGCTTAGAAAGTTTTTTGAGGCTGCAATCTACCTTGGTGACTCCATACATTTTTCAAAGTTTAAAGGTGGCTTCGAGAAGGAGATACACACGGAGCAATCTTGATCCCAATCCACCTACCATTGTGGACAATCCAAACACTATTTCAAAAAGTCAAAGAATTTTAGAAATATCAGGTACTCCATCTCATTCGAAATATTTTTCCTATGAAATATTAAGAAGTCCTGAAGATAAGAAAGTTGTTGACAAGATTCATGAAGTGTTGTTTAGATCAGAAAGTGAAAAGGAACTCATTGATGTTATCTTAGACTTGCAAAAAAGAGGAATTGACACTTCAGCCTTAGTGACAAAAGAAGACAAGGAAGAGTTTTGGGAAGCTGTTACCTCTGAATTACTGCTAGAAAAAGAGTCTTTAGATAAACTCAAAGAAACTGATCCTTTTGAAGTCTTGCTGAAATCCAAAGCTGGTTTACCCCTTCCAAATTGGAGTTCTATTGTCAGTGGCTTACAAAAACCAAGCAATCCTCCTCATATCAGTTCCTCATCTTCTTATGCTCCTCCTACAACCACTGTTCATCCTCTAGTCATGACTGCTCCTGCTAGGTATGCACCACTTGTACTTCCTGCTGTTTTGCATGACCTTCCTAGTAAATATGCTGCTAGGATTCCTACTTGGGGTAGTGATGAGGAAATTTCAGCAGAGGAATTTGTAGACAGATTCAATGATTTTATAGACAGGGGAGAATTTGATGATGAGGATGTGAAGCTAAGGTTATTTGCACATAGTTTTATTGGTGAAGTTAGAAAATGGTTTAAGGCTCTTGCACCGGCCAAAATTAGAACTTAAAATGATTTTGAAGATAATTTCTTAAGAAAATGGGGTAATAGAACCAATCTAGTCCAAGCACTCACTGAATACAACAACCTTAGAAGGGCAGTTGATGAATCTGTCCAAAACTTTTCAAAAAGATTCAATAAATTTTTGACTCAATTCCAGCCCATTTGAAACCTCCGGAAGCCTTAGCACAAATGAGATATGCTGAAGCATTTGACTATGAATTTTCTATCTTGTTGAGGGAAAGAGAGTCACCTACACTTGCTAAAATGAAAAGTGATGCAGTTAAGGTTAAGGTAAACATGATAGCTTCTAAAAAGTCAAAAATGGGAAAAACTAAATTGAAATAAGAAGAGAAACCATCCACCTCAACTTCTGAAGACAAATTTGAGTCAATGATGAAAACCATGGAGAAGTTGATGGATAGGTTAGCTATTGGAAACACTTCAGCTCCTCCTATGCAACATGAACTTCAATTTATAAATCCACAATTTAGGAGACCTCAAAATCAGCAAAGGCCAAGAGAGAATAGAAACCAACAAGCTGACCCTTCAGTGAGACCTCCTTTTCAACAAAATTTGGTAGATGAAGAAGATGAGCCTGAGATTCCTGAAGAATCCATCCATTGTCTTGACGAAGAAATGTCAAGAATTTTTTTGACTAAAGAAGAGCATGGCAAGTATGATTTAGCTAATCAAGGAGAAGAACCATAAGATTATCTTAAAGGGTATCAACATGCTATTTTCGAGATGCAAAAGCAATATAATCTCAGAAATAGAAATGTGCCTATCATTGCAAGCAAAGCGCAGCCCAAGAAAGATGCTCCAAAGGCTTCTGAAGCTAAGAATGATACCCCAAATATGGCTAAAGGTAAAAAGGATATTCCACTTGGTAAGAAAGACACTCAACTTCCTCCTCTTCAAAGATGCTGAAAACTCTGTTTCTGTTTTCAACCTTGAGAATGAAATTTCGAAGATTAAAATATCACTCCCTTTCAGTGAGATTATCAAAGTGAATGAATATAGAAGCAATATAGTTAAGATGTTGAATTCACAAGCAGGGGCTGCTGATATCTTGAATGTCCAAGAATATAATCCTACTATATATTTGGGTCCAAGGTTAGAAGATGATCAAAATAAAGAGTTTCCTCCTTTCTATGTAAGCATTAGTATTCATGATATGAATTTTCATAATGCTATGTTAGATTCAGGAGCTTCTTATAACCTCATGCCCAAAGTTATCATGGAGATAATGGGATTGCAAATCACAAGACCATATAAGGATTTGTTTTCTTTCGATTCTAAGAGGGTTCAATGTATTGGTATAATCAAGGATGTTGTTGTTGGCCTCACGCAAATTCCAGCAAAGACAATTGTTATGGACATTGTTGTAGTTGATATTCCACCAAAATTTGGTATGCTATTGTCAAGATCTTGGGCAGCAAAGATCAAAGACACAATGCAGACGGATCTTTCTTACGCCACTATTCCTATTTTTGGTGAGCAAAGGAGGTTGTATCGGGAGACTAGAATGGCCTACATGGTAAGTAGTAAAGATAAACCTCAGAGTTTTCCTATTTATGCCTTTGATACTGAACTTGGATCAGACATTATTTTCAATGAATCAACTGATAGTGTTGAGGAAGAAATAAGAGCAGAAAATCAGCATTCAGAAAATCAGCATGCAGAAATTCGACAAGTAAATGATGAAGAAATGGAGGAATGGTGGTCATTGTACTTTGATGGATCAGCAGGAAAATAAGGGGCAGGAGCAGGGATTTGGATTACAAATCCAAATGATGAGAGTAAGTTTTACTCTTACAAATTGAATTTTGATTGCACAAACAACATGGCTTAATATGAATCTTTGATTTTGGGTCTAGATATTTTGAAAAAGATGAAGGATCAAAATATTTCTATTTTTGGAGATTCTGAATTGGTTATTAGACAAGTTGAAGGTGTCTATAAAACGAAGGATGTAAGAATGAGGGCTTACAGAAATTTAGTTTTAGACTTGTTGGAAAAATTTCAGTCTTATTCCTTCATAGTCAAAACTAGAGATCATAATTCTATTGCTGATTCCCTTGCTATTTCCACAAGTATTTTCATTATTCCTATGCATTCAGATGAAAAATATGAGATTGAAGTTCATCATAGGCCAACTATACTGGATAACATCATAAATTGAAGTGTTTTCGAAGATTATCAACAGGTAAAGAACTTTATTGAGCTGAAAGAAGAATTTGAAAATACATATGTAGATCAACAAAATATGCTTGTTGATCCTAAAGAAAATTCTAAAGTTTTGCAATTGAAGAATAATTCAATACCAAAAGGTCTTATTCCTCTTGAGAAACTTTTTGATCAAAATGATGTGTTTAAAGCACCAAAATTGCAAGTTGATGAAGAGGAAGTAGAGAGCTGTAATCTTGGTACATTAGCTTTGCCTAAAATGATAAAAATTTCAAAGCTTCTTTCAGCTGATGTGAAATTCAAATATATTGAAATGATGAGAAGGTTTATGGATGTTTTTGCTTGGAGTTATTCAGATTTAAAGCAATATGATCCTTCCATTATTCAACATACTATTCCTATCAAGGAAAATGAGAAGCCTTTCAAGCAGAAATTGAGAAGAATTAATCCTCTTCTCATGCCTTTGATTGAAAAGGAGGTTAAGAAAATCTTTGATGTAAAGATCATTGTTCCAATCAGATTTTCAAATTGGCTTGCAAACTTAGTTCTGGTAAGGAAGAAGAATGGAGAAATCAGAATTTGTATTGACTTCAGAAATTTGAATAAGGTTTCACTAAATGATCACTATCCTCTTCCTAAGATGGATTCAATTCTGCAAAATATTGTTGGTTCACAAAGGATGTCTATGCTTGATGGATTTTCAAGTTACAATTAGATTCTTGTGCATCCAAATGATCAAGAAAAGACAACTTTCACAACACCATGGGGTACATTCATGTACGCTAAAATGCCCTTTGGTCTCATGAATGCGAGAGCCACTTTCCAAAGAGCAATGGATATTGCTTTTTCTGAAGAAAAGGACAAGTCGGTAGTTGTTTATCTTGATGATATCACAGTCTATTCAAAGAAAGAAGAAGATTATCTGAAACATCTAGAAAAAATTCTGTTGAAATTTAGAAGGTTTGGTATCTCTCTCAATCCTACTAAAAGCATCTTTGCTTTAACATCAGGCAAATTACTTAGTCATATTATTTCTGAAGAAGGAATTAGGATTGATACTAATAGAGTTAATGCAATTCAAAAGGTAGATTTTCCAAGAAGTAGGAAAGAGATTCAATCTTTTCTTGGGAAAGTGAATTTTGTTAGGCGTTTCATTCCTAACTTTACTGAGATTGTCAAAGATATAACAAGGATGCTAAAGAAAGGAGTTGACATTAAATGGATAGTTGAAGCAAGGAAATATTTTGAAGAAATAAAAAAATCACTCACACAAGCACCAGTGCTCATCAGTCTGGATTTTTCCAAAGAATTTCTGGTTTTTACATTTGCTTCCGAAAACACAATTGCTGGAGTTTTGCTACAAAAAGGAAAGCAAGGTATTGAACAGCCGATTTCTTTCTTTAGTATGACATTAGCAAATGCTGAATTGAAGTATAATATTCTAGAGAAGCAGGCCTATGCTTTGGTGAAAGCTATGAAAGTTTTCAGAATTTTTGTTTTGCATTCGCACATCATAGCATATGTTCCAAGTGTTGTGGTAAAGGACATTATAACTCAGGCAGATTCAGATGGAAAGAGGGGAAAATGGATCACCAAATTGCTGGAATATGATATAGACATTAACCAACAAAGTTGGTGAAGGGACAAGGCTTGGTGAAGCTAATGACTCAGTCAAATCTGGATTGTCTTAACATAAATCTGAATGCAGAAATATCAGAAATTTCTGAAAATGAAGAAGATTTGGTTCAAATTGACGAGAAATTTCTTACTTCATAGTGGTATAAGGATGTGGTTTTTGTCCTACAACATAATAAAGCTCTTGCTGGTCTAACTAAGTCCAAAGCAAGGTTTGTTAAGCTAAAATCATTGCGATATTTTTTTTATGACAGAAATCTGTTTTGGAAAGATGCATGAGGAATTTTGCTGAATTGTTTGCTTGAACAAGAAGCTGAAAATATAACTGATGAGTTCCATAAAGGTGATTGCGGAGGACACCATTATTGGACAGCTACAACAAACAAGATCCTAAGATATGGATACTTTTGGCCAACAATGTTTAAATACATTTACAAAAAGATCGCTGCATGCCATGAGTGCCAAATTTTTGAAGGTAGAAGAAAGCTTATACCTCTACCTTTGGTTCCTATTTATGTTGAAGCTCCATTTCAGCAATGGGGGTTAGACTTTATTGGTGAGATACATCCATCTTCATCAGGGCAACATCGCTAGATTCTTACAACAACAGACTACTTCACCAAATGGATAGAAGCAATACCAACCAGGCAAGCTAATGTCTCTGTTATTATTTCTTTCTTAGAGAAATATATATTGTCAAGATTTGGCTGTCCCATGAAGATTATAACAGATAATGCTCAAGCTTTTAAGTCCAAGAAGATGATAAATTTCTGCCATCAATATCACATCACTCTTGGACACTCTAAAACATACTATCTACAAGGTAATGGCCTTGCTGAATCATCAAACAAAATCATTGTGAGAATCATCAAAAAGGTACTGCAGGAGAACAAGAAAGCTTGAAATTTAAAGTTGAAGTATGCCTTATGGGCTGATAGGATTTGTACAAAGAGATCAATTGGTAATTCGCCATACGAATTAGTCTATGGGGCTGAAGTTGTTTTTCCAACATCACTTGGGGTGCTAGTTATGAAGTTAATTCAAGGACTTGAAGAAGAACCAAATGCCATCCAAAGAAGGATTAACTAGCTGATAGCCTTACAAGAAAAAATAAATGAAGTCTACGACAGCCATCAGCATGTTCAAAAAAAAATTAAGGATACATTTGATAGAAATATCAAAGAGGACAGTTTTCAGATTCATGACAAAGTGCTGAAATGGGAGGCCAAAATTGAGGAAAAGGGAAAGCATGGTAAGTTTGAGAATTTATGGAAGGGTCCTTTTCAGATTGCTGGTTTTCATGGGAACAACACTTACATATTGCAGGCAATTGATGGAGGATCATATGCTGGAGGGCTTGTTAATGGTAGGTTCCTAAAGCATTATGTTTTCTGAAGTAACATCACTCATTCATGACATTGTATATATTCATATTTTTCAAGTTATCGCTAATAAATGACAGCTGAAATAGAGAGCTTAAGCCCGAGGTGAAGGCCCAACAGTTCAAAGAAGATGCTTGTCAATAAAAATTTCTATTTTTTATCAAAATGGATGGCACTGGTGCTGCGGGTTATTAGTGTACCACAAGGGCACACTATCCCAAGTGGAGCCACTATTATCACTATAAAAATTTTCTGAAACTTGGTCAGTTACACTTGTTTCTAAGTCATAATGCTAGATAGGGTTAGAGTCATTTTTATATTTTTAAAGGTATAGATCATGGGTTAAAATTCTCATTCCATCACCAAACAATGTTCATTAGCCTTGTTTCATTCTTCAAAGATCTTATGCCATGTTTTGAAATCCATTTTAAATTTTTTTTTCGAAAATTTGATGAATAAGCCACAAAACCACGTTTTCGTAGCGTGCTCAGTGTAAAAAGTTGATTTTGCGCTACAAAAACGCTGGTGATTTCATAGCGCAAAAACCCAAATTTGCAAATCATGCGCTACGAAATCGGGGATTCTCAGTTTTGCGTTTGAGCTGTCACATCTTTCAAATACAGTTAAATTCCTCATCATTAGGCATCATCCACGATTTCTCCTTCACGCATTCAGCCATTCATTATAATTATTAGGGGTCATTTGTCATCGATTAGGGGTCAGTCTTCATTGGTCCTTTCAAATTTGAAAACAGTTGGCTGTTTTTGACTTCATTTGTCTCATGCAAAACAATAGTGCATGCATGGTTATGTTTTGAAGAAGAAATTAGTGGTGAAAGACCTAAGTTTACTGAAACAAATTCAAGCGAAGCTGCTCATTCAAATTCAGGTTATATCAGTATTTTCAAAACTTGCTATCAAGTGAGAATGAAATTCATTGCTGGTGGAAGCAAAATTGTTATCAAGCGAGGCATAATTGTTATCAAGTGAGGCTAAACTCATTTACCAAGTGAGCCAGTTCATTCAACAGGAAGCTCTGATTGTTAATTTGCTAATTTGTTGAAGACACAGGGTTTTCAGAGGGATTATCACAGATTTCTGAAGATACAAGGTTTTCAAGAAGAAAATGGCTGAAGAAAGAAGGAGTCACAGGTTTGGTCATTGCCTAAGAATAGAACCTGAAGGTGTAGAAGCCCTTACAAAAGACAAGTATGTTGAAGAATCCTTTAAGAAAGTATGTTGCTAGAGGTTTTGTGAAAAACTTCAAGGAGGGCACAATCAAGTCACCAAATAATTTTCCATAAACTTCACAGGATCAAACTCAAAGATTGGATTCCTCAATTTACCAGTTTCCCCTAAAGTGTTATCAACAGTTACATAAATTCTGAGAGGAGAAGACAGGTGGTTTAAAAACTTCAAGTTTGAGATGGTACCCTGCAAAATCTTTCTAAAACCAGAGTTTACAGAGGTTGAATTGAACAAAGCTGTGCCAAGAAGTTATGTAAAAGATACATTTTCCAATATTCTCTACAATATTCAGAGGTACTTCACTTGCGAAGGGAGATACCACAAGGTGTATACCTATCATTTTAAACTCTTTCTTCATTTCACAGGGATGATATCTCTAGATTTACCTTTTTATCTTTTCAGAAGTTTGGCTAAGATGTCAGATAAGGTACAAATGAAAGTTGAGTCATGTGAAACCTCATTATTTCACCATGGCTTAGTCAAGTTAATAGACTTACATGAGCTGCATAAAGAAAATAGAGATTGGGCTGAATTCCTCTTTTTGAGTAGAATTGGGATTGAAGGAATAGGTGTTAGTCCTCAAGCTAAAGAAAAAACTCCATCAAAGATTACTGCCCCTGTAGAAACAAAGTCGAGAATATTTGTTAAGCTCAAGCCATGGTAACAAGTTAAAGAACCAATGATAAGAATAACATTGAATATCCAAGATACTCCTAAATCTGCACAAAAGAAAAAAACTCTAGTTAAGGAGACAATTCTAGAACAGTCAACTAGTAAAACAGATCAAAATAAGTTGACTAGAAGTCAAAGGTTAAAGGAAAAGGGTAAGGTTGTAGTTAGAGAGGGGTTAAGAGGTAATTTGAATGATATAATTCAAGCTATTAAAATTGAAGAGTCTCCCCTAGTACAAGCAGACTTCATCAAACTTGATACAGATGGCAGCAAATCAAAGAAATTGAAGACATCCAAAATGTTAGATTTTCAGGATGAAGTGGCAGAGTTTATCTTTAAGCCTAGAAAACCCTCAACTAGGCACTCCAAGAAGTTGAAACAGTCATATATGGAGATAGATCAAACAGGAGGTGAAAGTGCTAATGCTTTTGAAGAAACCACAAATACATCATTTGCAATGCCTGAAGAAGACAGAAACATGGTTTTCAATATTCAAAAGGAAAAGAGCAACTATGAAGATGTCAAAGACAAACTCAGATTTGAAAATAATGAGATTGATAAGTTGAAGAAAAAGGTGAGAGTGCATGCAAAAGAAAGGGAAAATTTTGAAAGGATGAAAGGACTGTGGGAGATGGAGAAAAATCTGAACCCTGAATTAATTGATAGTCAAGCTCAATTATTCATATGGACCCTACCTGCAATCAAAGAAGCAAAATTCATTAGGATGGTCAATACCAAGCTAAGGGAAAACAATAGAAGGCTTAAGAAGAGAGTAGAAGACCTGGAAATACAGCTAGCACAATTTGAAGATCAGCCACATCTAAAATAAGTGCAAACAGTAAGTGTCATTATTTAACAAATTTTTGAGGTTATGTGGTAATATCTCATTTTTGGAGCTTTTTAAAGTTGATGTTTATGCGTTATGAAAGATGATATACACCTGGAAATATAGTATTAAAGGGTTGAAAACTAAAATTTTGGAAGGAAGCTGTGAAAAGTGAAGACTCAGCAGTTTCGTAGCACGCTACAAAATTGCTGAAGGTGACACACAACAGTTTCGTAGCGCGCTACGAAACTGTTGTAAGATGCAGTTTGAAGATTTTTTTCAATTTTCAAAGGTGAAAAGGGTTTGGTTTTGAGCTTTGATGTTGGTGGGAAGTATATGTAGACTATAAATGAAGATCCAGGAGGTTTGGCACATAAAAATGGAGGTTTGAAGCATGATTTTAAAAGGAAAAGTCTGCGCTACGAAAACAACAGACTCAGCAGTTTCGTAGCGTAGCAGTATTGACAGTTTTTGCACCATTTTGGAGGTTCGAGATTTGCACAGCTGGAAGGTCGAATTGAAATTAAGGTTATAAGACATTTGCCACATGTTTTGAGCACCATTTCTTCAACAGTTGGTTCGAATGGACAAAAATGAGGCATTTAGCTATTATACAGGGAACATGGTCCTATTTTGCAGGAATGGATAAGAAGCAGGTTGATGGGGTCTAACAACAAGAAGATAAATAGCATCATGGTCAAAGTCTAGAAGAAATAGCTATCAAGCGTAGTTTTTAATGATTAGATAAGGTTGTTAAAGGTTATTAAGATATAATAAATAGTGTTTTAGTCCTTGTTGTATTAGGACTGTAAGACAGATTGGCGGCTCCGCTGGGGAGTTTCCCTTCATCCTTGGTGTGTTTTGCCTCTACTTATCCACCTAGTAGCATCTACTGTCAATTATTAGACTTTTGAAACAAAGAATTGCATTAGAAGTGTGTTTAGTAGCTTGAATTTTGTTCTTTGCTGCGTCCAACGCACTGTTGGTCAAGACACAGTGCTTTGCATAGCACTGTCTCTCACTTAGGGGTGCTTTGAAACACACTATCTCCCCTTAGAGACTGCGTTGACCCCTAAGCCAACCAAATTCCCTTTGAATTTTTCATTGCTATCACATTCGGCCTTTTGTTTTTTGTGTTTTCAATTGTCTGATGCCTCATAGAGACCAGTGAATTTTCCTGAATCTTCCTCCTTTGAAAAGTAAGTTTGTTCAATGTCTCTTTAAGTGTTTTTCTTTATCACTGAAAATAAAATTCAAAGTATTTTATTTCTGAATTAGATCCATTTGTTTTCGTAAAGGAAATTATCGTTAAATTCTTCGTTTCCTGTAGGAAAAATTGTAGTTCCATTCTTCATTTTTCCTAAAATATAAATTGTTGTTAAATTCATCGTTTCTCAAAGAAGAAAGCATTTTTTGTTTGTTGATTTGATGCATATATTTTCCTTTTTGCATTCACATTAAGGGGACTGAAAATAAAAACCTGCATTTACATGTAGTGAATTGTATGTTTTGCATAGGAAAAAAATAGGAAAGCTGCATATTAGTTTGTGCTCTTTGTTTTTTGCTCTCAAAATTGATTGGTCTTTCCCTTTAGTAGTTAAGATTTTCATTGAAAAATATAAAAGTGAAAATTTTTCTTATCATTTAAGTTTGCATTTTAGGAATTTCCATCACATCATCGTGGTGAACCTTGAAAGGAAAATTGATAAACAAGATCAACTTAAAATTTACATCAATTTATCTAAAAAATCGTTGGAACCATAATGATAACATTTAGAAGGTCTAGGCTAGAAATGTGTTCCGGCGTTGTAAAACATAGCAGTTGTCGTTAATTCTCCGTGATACATTCCGAGTGTGATACCTCACTCCATGTATGTAACTATATCATAGCTCGTCCACGTACCTTCCGGTATATCAGGCGGTGTTATAGTATGAAAAGTATAAAGGGGTGCTCTCACTATGCGGTTTCGCATTAGACAACGCTAATAAAAATTTGGGCCTCCACGTACCTTTGGGTATATTTGGGAGGAAAAATGTAGGTTGCTATCCATCCATAGTGAACTGAGTCGGCCACCTTGTAAATTGTGATACATCGGACATAGCATTCGGGGAAATTTCCTGCCCTTACTTCTTGGTTCGCTAGGAGGTATTCTGCAGTTCACAGTTTCTTGGTAAACCTTTTACCTAGCATTACCATTTTATTTTGTTTATTTGTTTTTGGTTATAAAAAAAATTATTCATCGTGGAAGAATAAAATCCCTTTCCCCATTGTTCACATAGACTTGCATTGAAACCACCTTTACCACCAGAAGTCACTTCTGGTCAGTGAAGGCGACATCGCTCTACCGAAACCAATACCATCAGTACCTCTAGTGAAAAATCATCTTCACATATACCAGAGTCAACACAAGTTGTTTCTACAAACCCTAGTTCTTCTACTGTTGTCGAGATGGAGTCCTCACAGCTATCCATGGTCACGATCCATCCAATCAGTGAGACCATACCTCCCAAACCCGACATTGTTCATCCGGAAGTTGATCTAGATCCTGTCTCTTTTTTTCCAGAACATATGCATCCCGAAGTCGAATGACCATAAGTTGTTACTGTATCGGTCGCCCCACAACCTATTGTAGGCATTGAGTCTCCCATATCACACAGTAATCCTTCTGAAATATACTTTGGGCCTAATGGCGAAATCCTTCCACCTGTTGGAGTTCTAGTGTTTTGGAAAAATTGGAAAGACCAAAAGACTGGACAACATCAAAACCACTTTGGGGCCCTAGGATCTAGCCCTCCTGGACCTAGAGAGGGATCTCTCCAATAAAGAAAAGAATGATATATCTTTGAAAGCTCAAAATGAGGTATTAGGCTAGGTATGAAGCACAAAAGGGGGGGGGGGGGTTTAAAATGATTTGGTTGGTTGTTGGGTTGGTCAGAGATCATTAAATGAGAAGGTAATGGGAAAAAAGGAGCAAAGCAGCAGGACGTTTAGGTAAAAGAGGATAGGTTAGGAATGTGCCATCCATTGGGCTATGGAGTCATGAAAGGGAATTACTTGCATACAACCAACCAAGGCTTTCATAGGGCAAGTCATCTATACTAAAGGATCTTTAAGATAGATGGTGGAATGGAACAATAAGGAGTGAAAGGAGAGACACAAAGGGCAGCTAAAGATCAGACCAGAGGTCATCTAACTCCAGATCTGCTTTGACATACTCTCAAAGGGAAAATACTTAAGATTTAAACATAGAACTAGGCCTAAGGTCAGAGAAGGACTTTTAACCTTCAATGCTTTGACACTATCTCAAGAGATCTTTGAAAGGCCAATCTGTTTGAAAAGGACCCCAGTGGACAGGGCTTACACTAAATCCCCGGTATCCCAATTCTTGCAGCTCAAACCCAACAAGAAAAAATAAGCAACAAACCCCGAATTAACACATCAGCTAGTAGTGAAAAGCAGCTACTACACTGGTTAAATTAAATGAATTTACCCTTAGATTCACTATTAGCAGAAAAAAGTCAAAGGTAGGGAGAGCAGAAACAAAGGGTACCATGCAAGGGTATATCCTATGCCAGATTTTTGATGCATACCAAGAGACCATTGAACAACATGAAAAATGTAATAAAACAATGTAATAAGAGAAACATCACCCGTAATAATAGACCAGGATCCTGTGAAATTCGCTTGATTAATTGATGTGCAAAACCAGTCACATACACTGAGCTCAATGGCTGATTACAGTCCAAACTTTCTCCTCCCAGCCTACTACATTACAAACTACTCTGCTACTCTCTCCCAAAACTGTTCTGACTGTCGAAAATGAATACCTACAACAGTAAATACAACAACAACAACCCCACACAAAATGTTCTTCGGGAATTCTTATAGGAGAATGAATAATAGCAGGAGTAGATGTGAATTAAATGAATCCATTAAGAAAAAGTGGAGAAAGTATCCATGCCCACTCTGCTTAATAGCTCTGCGCTGTACCCTGTAGTCTGTTCGGAGTCTTTGCAAGGTCGATTTTGACCAAAGATGTTTCTTTGGAGTCCTTTCTGGCTGTAAGGCACTTTGTTCTGTCTTCTGAAGCAAGTAAGGTGACTGAAGGTCTTCTAGGTTTCCATGCTTCCATTATTGCTATCCTAACAGTCTTTGGAAGCTTTCTGTCAGAGAAATGGCCTTTGGGAGCTTGGGGAGGCATGGAGACTTTTGTCAGAGGTGTACTGTCTGAGAAATGTACTGCTGATGCTGAAAGCAGATATGGCTTGTTTCATGTGCTCTTTAATCTTCAAACTGCACCTTAATTATTTGAATAAGGATTAAAACATTAAATATTCAATCACGGGCTTTAACACCCTTAATCCCTGCTGCTGATACACTGGCCGATGCTGAAATGGCCTCTCTGTGTTCTGAATCACAGTGACTGCGATTATGGAAAACTGAGTGAACTGGCCACTCTGTGAAACCCTGCACAACAAAATAAACTAATTATAAAATCCAGGGGGTGGAAAAAGCAACGCTGCGGAGGCCTGGAGGAATAGTGGCGCAACTGTGGGAACAATGGCTGTAGTGGAGGAAACAGTGGAAAAATGTAAGGTAACGAAGAAAATCTACCCTGATGGAGGTTTGGTGGCAGAATGCATGTGGGCCGTCCGATCAGGTCCGGAGGCGATGATCGATGGTGGAGATTTAACAATGGAAAGGCTTTGGAGGCCAAGCAAAAATGAAATAAACCTTAATGTAAAACATTAAAGTTTTAATGTTAGCGGAATGATATAATGTTAATGCAAAACAAAGGTTTGGTCCTTTGAATCGAAATACAAAGGAAATGCACGTAAAACATATGAAATGAGTTCGATGGTGGGACCCGATCATGGGCGGAAGGCGATTTAACCTGGACCGTCAGATCTCAGGAGGAGATCAATGGCTGCGATGACCCGATGAGGTGTTGAGGTCGTGCGATGAACAAAATGTATGGAACGCGAAATGAGATATGGGTCGTTGATCTGGATGAGATGGACGGATGTGATCAAATATGGAGGTTGCGGGGACATAGGAGGGAAAATGATTTTGGATGGGAAAACCACTGGTATCGCGCGGCCTCAAGGCGGTTTAGAAAATTTCCCTAAATCATGCGATATGCCTCGCTGCGTGACATGTGGCTCTAAAAATTCGCTTATATCACGTAACTTCTGATTGATAAATGTTGGACGCCAAAATAACGCGATACGATCACTGGCCGTTAGATCTGGAGCGGGAAGATCAGACGATGGGAGATGGAGCGCGATGAGGGGAGATGCGCGGTCATTTAAATGGTGAAAAGTCAAAGGCAGGTTTGATCCTGACCGTCAGATCTTAGGAGATCGACGGCTCCAATTGGATCGGGGATGACCAATCGGGAGGCACAGAGGCGGAGAGAAGGGTAATCTGGGCCGTTGGATCCAAAGGATTGGACGACGGAGATAAAATCAGAGGGAGAGCGATGGAGGGAAAAACTCCGATGGGCGATGGTTGCGATTGGCTTTGGACTGTTGGATCGACTTCAGATCAATGACTATGATTGGGTCAGAGCTCGCCAATCGGGAAGGGTCAACAACAATGCGATTGGCGCGATCGGCGGTGAGCGATTGAGCGACCACCGTCTGATCTGGAGACAGATCGAAAGCTCTCATGTAATCGGAGGATGGGAGGAGAGAGGAAAAGGGCGCGTGCGGAGTTTAGCGCTGACCGTCGGATCTTTGAAAGATCGACAGTCGAGAATGCGCCCGCGGTCCATAGTGCAAAATACCTCACATCTGGGAATTCCAAACTTCACAAAGAAATTGTGCTCCCGATGATTGATCCGATTGAAATTAGTGCCTGGGGCTTAAGCGTTTGGTCTTGGGCATAGGGCATATGGTGGGGAAGTGGTTAAGGGGGCTGGCCAAAAGGGGCTAAGCCTGTCATAAAGTAAAAAGTGGGATTTCAAGCCAAACAGAGGGTTTTTAAGGCTGAAAAGGGATTCGGTAAAGGGAATAAGGGCTATTAAACCAAACAAAGGTATTTTCAAGGTTTAAAAAGGGGATTGGGATGATTTAGAAGGCTAAAAAGGGAATTTGCAGAAGGGAAAAAGGTGATGAAAACAGAGGTTTAATGGGGATGAGATAAGAGGAAAAAAGGGCATTTTGGGCATTCTTCTTCACAACAGAGAGGCTTCTCTCATGGAAACAGCAGTGAGGATTTATCAAAGGACAAAGACACAAGGAGGCTTCAAGGATGATGTGTTTTCAGAGGAATTGCATTCCTTGAAGGCTCAAAAAACATTTTAGCCCCCTGTTTGCTTGTCAAAAAATTCATAGGGGGCTAACACCACCTGGTTTAATTTCGATTGAAGAAATACCACAAGACGAAACACCTTTAACTCCAACCAATTTTGGGGAGGATCTTTACCTGTATGATTATTTTCCTCAATCACCACCCTCTACCTTTGTCGATCTTGTTCCTATTCAAATTCCCATCGATTCCAAAGGGTATACATTTGGTCAAGTAACCATTCCTGAGCCAACATCTTCGGTTGGACCATCTGTTCCGATTGCATCAGTACCTGCTCTCGCTACCCCGTCAATGTTCACAACTTCACAAGTTTCATATTTACATGGTGGCCCTATGGTCCCATCATGTTATAAATCTTTATCTGGAATTTTCTCTGGTGCATCTTCAAACCCATGGACTTCACCAATGTCATCGTCTGGTATTCTAACTGGTAAACCTATAGTGAGTATTGAATGGCTTGATCCTTTATATCCATCATCAGGGAAATATCAAGCTGGTCCATCTGGGTCTATTCCATCCAGTACCATCTCAACTGGACTCGCATTTGGAGAAAAATATTTTCCGTCTTATTATACTCCTCATGTTCGGGGGAAACCTATGGTCACCCACTTTTACAGTACTCCGTCGTTTTCTGGTCAACCTAATGTCAAAATGAATATTTTTCAATGGAAGCCCACTCTACCTATCCAACCAGAAACGGTTGTACACTTTTATCAACTGGTTCAACCTGTTGCACCCACATCATTTCCACATTTTAATACATATTTACCCCTGTTATAGACTCAAACTGTTGTACAAAAACCGTTTCAGGCGTGTCCTTCAATTCAATACCCTCAAGTATTGGGCCCTCAGACACCAACTTCTTCGGCTAACTTACAACAACCATCTGTACCCGGAATCATTTATTCACAATATGGATTACCATATTATGGGATGTCGCAACCACAACTAGGTTATACCTATCCTCAACCGAATCCAAGTTATCCTAATTTGGGTTATAACATTGGTGGATAGACCCCTTGGCAGCCACATGCGCAAATGCCTTAGCCTTCATTTCAACAAGTATCATACCCAGGTTTTGGTCAACAGAATACTCAAGCGTTTGCTTATCAAAACAACCCTTATCTGGGTTACCAGAAACAGATTCCTTATGTTGGTGCTCAAAGGCCTGTTGCCCAATCAATTCCATCATACTCTATCTATTCTCAACACAACCTCAATCGACAGTTTCCCTTTGTTGCAACTTTAGAGTTAACAGATTTAAACCGATTCACCAATGATCCAATCAACTCTGCTCCTTGGTGGCTGGTGATACCTCATAAATTACCCTTGGATATTCCTAAGTTCAATGGAAACCCTGGGGAAGACCCGTCGACTGATGTTATTAATTATCATTTGTGGTGTTCATCAAAATTCCTAAATGATGACTCTGTTCGGCTACGTCTTTTCCAGCGTACGCTCACTGGTTCGACTGCAAAATGGTAAATTGAGTTACCTAGAGATTCTTTTGATAATTTCACTGCCCTATCTACTATCTTTTTTACTCACTTCCAGTTACCCATACAATATGAAACTGGAATAGAACTCTTGACTAATTTTAAATAGACTAATGTTGCTCACATTTCTGATCATATTCATGAGTGGCGTCATCGTCGTAGAATGGTTAAGACATTTGTTCCTAATTAGCTCCTTGCTGAGTGGTTCATTAAGTCCCTGTTACCATAGATAAATGAGGATGTGGCTAAGGGTGGTGTCGTCACTGAAGAGCAGGTTATTTCTCATGCCCAATATTTAGACTTGATTTATACTCGGTCTGGCACGCTCTACGAGAAAATTCCTCACGCACTGTAGTCTAATTTTACTGTTCCTCCTCCATCAAAAGACTCTCATGCCGGAGACAGTATGATTGGTACTACAAGCACACATCATACCACTGCATCTGATTCTACGCCTTCTTCCAAAATCAATGCCGTGTGATTTGAGAAAAGAAAAAGTGACAACCAACCTGGGAGTAAGAAAAAAGAGAAATCAAAGAAAATCAAACTTCTACCTCATAGGAAAGATGATCTGATTAATCATTTGGAAATAGGAAAATTCGTTATCCATGCATAATTTGTAATAAGGAACAATTTTTTTGGGATTTTCCTCACCATGCTAAAGTCTCTAAAATGGTTAAGACTTCACATGCGTTAGTTGTGTTGACAGATCCGTTTCTGAATCCGGACACAAATTTGGTTGCTATAGATCCATCTTCTAGTTCCCAAGTGCTTATGCTATCTATCACAAATCCATCAACATATTTTTTGGTGTCAACGCGTAATAAAGATTATGATAGTCAGGCAACTGATCAACCTACTACCTCGACCACGAATTTTTCTATGGAATCGATACCACCACCTGTTATTTCTGAATTGACAATCAAGCCACCAAAGGGAGTCGTTCATAAATCGACATATAATCCTTGAGCAAGAGCTGCTCAAAATTATAATATAGTTGAATATTTGGCTCAATCCCCTTAAGATATGTCAGTGCTTGAGGTATTACAAAATTGTCCCTCCCAGAAACAGGTTTTGTTATCGGCAATTGGTAGAATTGATTTGACTTATTCTAATCTCGTAGTCTTTAATCATATGGCCTATGTGTCGCAATTACCAGCAGAATTGGCATTCTCCATCCAAGTAAATGTTTTCAATCACCTTGTTCATCGTATTATTATTGATGAGGGAGCATCTACGCGCATTATGTCTCTAAACTGTTGGAAGTCACTTGGCTCACCGCGCTTATCACAATCATCAATAACGTTGAAGGATTTTGACGAACGTACATATAAGCCTTGTGGTATGATCAATAACCTACATGTTGAACTAGGGGGAAAAACAATGAATGTTGAAGTTGAGGTCATCAATGGACCCCTTGACTACAATATTATATTTGGAAGGCCATGGGTATATGCTATGACTACAATTGTTTCTACATATTTTAGAATGATCACCTTTCCACATAAAGGTGTTATCACAGTCATCAATCAATTATCCTTCTTTGCCTCTAGTTCCCAGGTAACTGGAAGTGTTCCATTAGTTCACGTACCCCAACTTGCACTGTAGAACATTGGTGTAGGACTCTTAAAGGATTCCACTTTGATGGGAACCTTTGCATTACCACCGCCTGCGACGTCGACGAAAATTGCAAGTATAGAGACCTGCTACATGATCTCTTCCACTCCATTTGGCTTAAGGAACAGTATGGGTGATTATGAAATTATTACGTTGGATGATTTTCTGCTGCCCAACCTTATTGAGATGGCATAGAAATCAGTCTATCTGTCTTGGGTGGCAAATTCGAAATCATTGTCGCCGGTTGTTTGGGTTGATCGTTCCTTAGATTTTGGTACTCCATATGATCCTTTTTCCTCAAATTTCTTGACAGATGAGAATATTTTAGAAACCATGATGTTAGAAGGAGAACCATGGGAATACTATCATCATTGTTCCCATCTTCCTAACTATGAAGAAAATAATCTTAGTGAACTATATCACCCATCAATCAAAAATTTCTTTTCGAATTCTTTTCCTATTAATGCAATCGATTTCGAGCTAAATCTATCAAATATTGAAGAAACAATTTCTATCAATATTTTGACCAAACCTGGCGTTGTAGAAAACATTCATGTCGGCATGTCTTGTTCTCCATCAGAACTTGAAATGTATCGCTCTCTATTTCGTGAATTTCGTGATGTATTTTCTTGGTCTTAAGAGGAAATTCTAGGCATAGATACTAGTATCGTTGAACACAATTTTAATATGTACCCTGATGTCAAGCCGATATGCCAACACCTTCATCCTGTTTATCTAAAGAAGGCCCCTGCCATTAAATCAGAAGTTGAAATTTTTTTGCGTGCTGGTTTCATTTACCCTGTTTCGCTAACCAAGTGGGTTTCCAACATTGTTCCTGTCATGAAAAAACAAGGAACCATCAGAGTGTGCATTGATTATCAGGATGTCAATCTCGCTTGTCCAAAAGACAACTATCCTACTCCCTTTATCGACCAGATTAATGATGATTGTGCTGGATGTGAAATATTTTTCATTCATGGATGGATTTTCCAGCTACAATCAAATCAATATCCACCCAGAGGATCAATATAAGACAACATTCATCTGTCCCTGGGGCATATTCGTTTATCAGAAACTCTTGTTTGGTTTAAAGAACACTGGGGAAACTTTTCAGAGAGCAATGGATTATGATTTCAATGACATAAAGCACATTGTTCAACCATATCTAGATTATTTACCCATGCATTCACGAAGTCAGACTGATCACCTGATGCATTTGAGAGCTATCTTTTTACGCTACCGACACTACAAAATATGCCTCAATCCACATAAATATGTGTTTTGTGTTGGTTCTAGTCATTTTCTTGGATTCGTCATCTCAAAATAAGGAATTTGAATCGACCCATTGAAGGTCCAGACCATTCTTGATTTGCCTACACCATCAAATTTACTTCATTTACAAAAACTTCAGGGAAAGGCTAACTTCCTAAGGAGGTTCATACCCAACTACGCTGAAATGGCTAAAGGATTTACTCGGCTCTTGAAAAAGGGGATTCCCTTCCATTGGGACCAAATTGTGCAAGCTTCTTTTAATGTTGTCAAGCATACTCTTGTCCGGGCATCATTAATGTATCCCCCCAATTATCAGAGTGATTATGTCTTATATATCACCATGGCTAATATGACCATCGCTATGGTACTGGTCCAAGTAGAAAATGGGATAGAACATCCGATCTATTATTTGAGCCGTAATCTCAATGATACAGAAGTGAAGTATTTGTACTTATAAAATCTTGCCTTGGCAGCTATTCAAGTTGTGCAAATATTTCGCCACTATATCCTATTCCGGAAAACCAATGTCATTTTAGATTACAACCCCATGACTTATATTTTATCACGTCAATTGCTGGGGGGAAATTATTCAAAATGGATTTCATTTTTCAGGAATTTTATTTGGAATTCATCAAATCCAAGTCAAAGAAGTCTTTAGTTTTTGCAGAGCTTCTCTGCGACCTTCCCTCTGATAGTACTACTACTACTACGTCGGAACCATCTATTCCTGATGAGTCTCTATTTTTGATCGGATCATCTGATCCTTCATATGGGAATTTTATCATTTATCTCTAGACCCAGACTTTTCGGCGTGATACTTCTCACTCTAACCAATGACGTATTCGATACCAAGCCAAATATTGTCTGATCGTCAGTGATACAATTTATTGTCATGGTGTCAATACAATTTTAAGAAGGTGCCTCACTCATGAGGAGGCTGAAAAGGTTTTAAATGACTGTCATGCTGGGGCTTGTGGTGGAAACTTGTCTGGATATGCTACCGCACAGAAGATACTCTGCGTAAGTTACTTTTGGCCTACCATATTTCGCGACTGCATCCTCGTGGTCAGAAGGTGTCATGCGTGCCAGATATTTGATTGTAAAATCCACAAACCGCCAGCACCAATTCATCCTTTTGTCTCTGTAGGAACATTTTCGAAATGGGGCATTGAATTCATGACCTGTAACCCTCATTCGTCCAGGTGAATGGTTATATTATTTTCGTAGTAGAATACTTTACCAAATGAGCCGAAGTGATGCCTACATTCAACAACACGGGACACAAACCTGCATTTTTTTCTTTATTCATGTCATTGCACGGTTTGGGGTCCCACAAGCTATAGTCACAGATCATGGGAAGCATTTTTGCAACCATATGATGACTGAATTGACTGCCAAGTTAGGATTGTCATATAATAATTCTATTCCTTATTATCCACAATCAAATGGACAAGTTGAACCTATCAAAAATATTATTAAACGAATGCTTCAACAAATGATAGGAGTTCATAAATGAAACTGGCATTTAATCCTATAATTGGCCTTGTGGGTGTACCGAACCTCGGTGAGAAACGCAACCGAATTTACTCCCTTTCAATTGGTGTATGGTCTATAGGCTATCTTGCCAATTGAATGTGAAATACCATCGTTAAAACTCAGAATAGACTTGTTACCTGACACCTTAGAAGAAGAAGCGTGTATTTTTAACCTCATCCATCTTGATGAAACACATTGTGAAGCCCAATTGGCCAACAAAGCACATAAGAGACGTATAAAGGCGCAATATGACAAAAATGTCCAGCCTCGCATTTCTTCAGAGGGCGACTTGGTCCTTCTTTATGATCCAGAAGCTGATTTAATAGGTACAGGAAAATTTGAGCCATTATGGCATGGTCCCTATATTGTCAAAAGTGTTCTTTCTAAGGGTGCCTACAAGTTAGTGGATTACGATTGAATTCTGTTTGCGCAACCCAAAAATGGGTTGTATCTGAAACGTTATTATGCTTGATCATGAGCGTAGTAATTTTTTGTATTATATTTTATATATATGATGTTGATTTTCATTCACTGTCTTAGTTTGTTTTTTATATTTTTCTTGACGTTAGTAATCCGCTTTACATTTCATCATAGATGTATAAATCTTTGGAACCATTTGTTGGATATGCTGATGGTGCTAGTCGTAGTACGCAGAATCTATCCTCTGTAGCATGGGCCATTTTTTATCCGAATGACGTGTTAGTGAGTTTTCAAGGGATTTGTATCGGTAGATTGACAAAAAATATCGCTGAGTATAGCGCATTGATCGAACTTCTCTCTGATGCCATTTCATTTGGTATTAACCACATCATTATAAGGTTAGACTCACAACTTGTGGTATTACAACTTACAAGTGTTTATACTGTTAGAAATCCAACACTGCATTGTTTGTTCCTAAGAGTTTGAATTTTGGAAAGACATTTTGATTTTATTCAATATCAACACATTTCCAGAAATTTTAACACATTGACTGATTATTTAGCCAATCATATTATAGACATACATTTTCAACACATGTAAATATACATTCACATCATTGAATAGGATTTCACAATAAGCATAGGAAAACAATGAAAAAAAATAGATAGATAGTTATAGGTTTTTACAAAAATTTGTGCCCAAGATACATTGGTCATCTGACCTCAAAATGTATGCAACATGTCAAAAGTAAACTAGTGATGCTCATGGTAACATGTTATAGATATAGCTATCCTACACAGCAACTGCATCCAGTGGTTAGGAATGCCTATAGTGTGGCATTGCAGTTGCATGGGTAACTCTTCGATCTAGAAATCTGGAATCCAGAAGGTCAACCCCTCTATGTGTTTCCGATGCTCGGACAAAGTCTCAGACATGTATAAATCCTGAAGGATTGCTCTCCCGACAACCCTCTCTTCTGGCTCATCCGCTACATGCTCTAGTTCCTCCACTAGTTGAACTTGACCAACATCTGCATTACATTAAAACTTTAGTTTAGTCTTGGGAAAACATCAAAATACAAAAACATTGTATAAACCTTAGAAAAATAAAAAAACATGGTAAAAAATTTCTTACCTAATGCACCCCACTGAGCACCTTCTGGTAAAGCTAAGTCTGGATCTCCTCGGAAATCAACGCCTGCGTATGCATACTCATTGATAGTGATAACTTGTCACCTGAACTAGGCAAAGAATGCAGTCGAGAACACATGGACGATTAGCCTACATGCCTAGCCATTAGCTCGACCCATCTCTGCATCCTCGGATCTCTAGGGTTAGACACACCCAGTGTCACATGTTGAGGCTGCATCAGTGGAATTCGCTCTAAGGCAAAAGAAATGAGGATCGAACCATAATTGAAGTTTTTCTTCCTTCCTCTCTTTGCCTTGTTCATTTGTTTTTTTATTTGAGAAAGTACAACTTCATACCAGATGAAGATTGTTGGCTCCATGCACTCTAGCGCATACTGCATATAAGATCTATTCGCTACATGTAGTGTAACGGTGCCGGGAAGCTTTGCGATCGTAAATAGAATGTTTCTGAAAGGCAAGTCACGAACGTCACAGATGTTTATTTTCCCATCCTTGTTTTGCTCTACCCCTGGATAGAAATATTGCAAAACATAGTCTCTCACCGTCTCTCCTCCAAGATCAGACCCTGAGAGAGAAATGGGCAAACCTCTCCTCGACAAGCCTGTCATAAAATACACATCCTTCACTATAATAAGAACCACTTTGTTCCTAATGTGAAATGCCTCAATAGACAGATCCCATGCACAAACTAGGAACTACAAGAGTTCTATTTGTTGCCTCATACCTGACAAGCGGAAGTGCTTTAATAACCCACAATCTCTTAGGGCTCTTATAGTACCTAGATCATTAAGGGAAATCATAATTTGTTCTTCATGCTCTCTTTCTCTCCAATTAATCGTCATTCTAGTCTGATGAATCCCTAAAACATAATCATAAGACTCATTAGACTCCTTTTCATGCAAAAAATTAGGCAAATTTTGGGTACAATGCAAGAATCAAGAATATGAATTGCACCCAACGCAGTCTTCAGCAATAGACAATGCATTGCATATGCACCTAGGCTTCATTTTAGGTGCTCCACAACGCAGTTTTTGATGCTCAATGGTGTGTTTCCCTCTTTTGAAAAAGAATTTACACTAAGGGACCCAAATCCCTAAAAATTTGTAGTGAAATGAAATGAATTGACTACTAGAAGAAAGAGAGGCTTTATGGCACCAACCTGGATCAAACGAAAATGAAAACCATCCACAGAATCGATTGCAATCAACGGCTGAAGTTTGGGGGAAAAAACAGGCTCACAGCTCCAAAATGAAAATGGTAACTTTCAAATGGTAAAAATGAATGGTAAAACTATTTTAATTAGTCATTGATTATTTTCAAATCATATTTATTGCTGTCACCATGGTTTTATTCTATTTTTATCATGAAACAGGTATTTTTAATCCATTTGACGTTGTTATGAACACGTTTTGCAACTGATCAGCAGATTAGTCATGTAGATTTATTTCAAGAATGATTTGACCACAAAGAATACTTTTATCCTTATTTTTCGAGCTTCGATAAAAATGAAAAAGGACTTGAAGCGCACTTTTATCTCTTTTTTGAGCTTCGATAACAGTGAAAAAGAAACCCCTGGAGTCTTCTTTTAGCTCTTTTCAGACTTTGATAATGTGAAAAGATTGCCGAGCACTTGTCTTTTCGATCTCGTAAAAGTAAATGAATTGATATCTACTCAGTATAAGTTTAACCCTTTTCCGGACTGAGATAGATTATTTACAAAAAAGGAATGCCTTAGGCGAACACGGCTAGGAGGTTCTCTCAGATATTATTTTACACTTTTTTGGATCTGAGCGACAACTTTACAAAAAAGTTTTTATGGAGTTTTCTTTTGTCCTATTTTTCAAACTCTCTAAATATGAAAAAGGACCGGGATGTCACTATCGTTAGCCTTGCTAAAACATAAAATAGTGACAGGCTTGTCGATCATGACAAGAATCGAGTTTCATTCATCGCTAGACTTGTTAAATTATTAAATAGCGATACATAATTTTCCCGAAGGGTTGAATTATAGATCAAGCATATGTTATCCTCCTCAAGCTTGTTAAAAAATAAAGAGGTACTGGTTGAAAAATGATTGGGGAAAATTTGGGAAAGTGAACATAAATTTTTACGGTAGCAGGTCGCTCTTGAACATGACACTTCACTCCATCACTATGACTGTTTGGGTTGGGTAATCTTCTTGATGGTTCATTCATACCTATGGTCCATCATACCTTCACTTCGGTTTTAGGTCAATGCTGCCAAATCATCTCAGTGTCATTGATATGTTCAAGAGAAGTCATCTAGTGAATATTCATCCTTCTGCAATATTCATAAACCTTCATTATCATGACATTCATCCCTGAAAATTGCTATATCAAGTCACATTTTGTCTCTGAAATCAGTAAATCCTGTTTCACAATAAAATGACTTCCTATCGATGCTAAATCATCATCCAGGAAGTTCACTTAGAAACATCATCTTCCAGTACCATGAGGTTTGTTACAACATCGAAAAGATCCTCGCTTCCAGACTTTTGACTGAAATATTTTGTTTGGCATTCAACATCAAATCATCTATTCACGCCTTACGAAATGTACTACAATACCTTGAGGACCATTAACATCAATGGTGGTTCTCTCGCGTTTGTTAACAACTCACATCATTGGCTGGTAATCAAATGATGTCTTACCATGTTCGAATACAAATCATATATTTTCATGGCTAGAATTGTATCCGAACGATCGAGTGAACAAGATAAGAAGACCCGGATCTAGTTTCAGCCATCTGGGCTGCGATTTCAGGATTTTTGTACACATCATCTGTACGGTGACCTTACATATAGATCGTCATCCGAACATGGGCCTATATCTGTAGGCATGTCTGTATTGGGCAACATTCCAATGTAGACAAATTTATGCACTATGTACATGTTATTAGATAGTTTATGTGCTAAGCATGGGAGTGCCTTCCCTCAGCAATTCATGATCAAGAGGATATATTATGATGTAATGTATTGTAAGATTGATGTAGGTCGCCACTCCGCTTCAGTTCCATCCCATCATAGTGTAAATCATCTCATTCAAAAAATATTGTTATTATTATTCTGACTTCATGCTTTAGGGGGGAATTGTTATAGGTCAATTTGGGCACTATTCCCAATGACCTGGTTAAACTAGACATCATCCCCAGAACCAATGAAATAGGGTCTATCATCCCCTATCATTTCAGTTGCTACATTCCCTAAGACAAAGAACAAGAACAAATCATCCATGACTTCGATTGCAAGGTTTCCAAGATTTGAAGTACATGTTATATCACCTATGATCTCACCAACGCAGCCTCTCAAGAGACTAGCTTGTTTGCATATGCAGTTACCTCCATTCAAGGGTGCTCTGCAAAGCACTTCCCGACATTCAAGAGTGTGTTGGTCAAATGGGAGCGAAATTCTCATTGTTTCGGAATCTCCACATGGCCGGTGCCTTATAGAAGAGTCCATATGTGTCAAACTTCGAATCCATGTGTCCATTTAACACCTCTGATATTGGGAACATGTATTGCCTATTATTAAAAATTCATTGATTGAGAAACTACCTTTAATTGTTCTATAAATTGAGCACAAATCCTAGTGCTTGAGAAGGAAGAAATTGGGTAAAGAAATGTTGTTGGTTTCTCAATTGAGTGTTTGATTTGAGTGATATGCTACTGGAGAGATGTTTATTGTGATGAGGCTAGGATGAATGCTAGAGCTGGTGACATCAAATCACTCGTTGGTTGTAACCTCACCCTTCTATCCATTAATAAATTTTGCTGGTCATTTTCCCACATATGTATCTATTTATGTTTCTATCTTTCATATCATGGATTCTTAGCTGATGTATATGTTTCATGTTTCATTAATTTAACTAATTAAGGCAAATACGCATCTTTATATTGCAATATCTTTGTTGTTTAGTGTCTATACTTGCAGGAACTAGTCTGGCAATCAAAGTTGGATTGGAAGCTACAACAAGAGCAACAAAAGGAGAATAGGAAGTGCTTGGATGACAAGTAAGTTCCTCTATCATTATATGTGTCTATTTACTCTTAGGAAAAGTGTCTACAAAGTCTTTGACCCGTTTTTCTAAATGCATAACACCAAATTTAGGGAATGTGTTTTATCTGTAATTCATAATTCCGCATAACAATGCTGATTTCGCAAATCGAGAAATATTACATTTTTCACATCGGCGATTATAACATATCGTACTTCGGCACATTACACCCGTCGGCACTTCGCATAGTTACTATTATACTGTTACTGATCCACCATATCTACGTGCTAACTCCTCCTGATATTTCTTCCATTTTTTTATTCACTCTGACTTGGAATTATCACACTTGCTTCACGCCTTACTCACTATTTCAATCCAAAATACATAACACCATTCTATGTTACTTCTCTGAATCTAGAATTAGGTTTTATTTCTTTATCGACCTGCACTCACATCCACTTGCTCCAAACTGGAACCACACAGATTATACCCAACCATTAAGTCTTCTATCACTTAGAAAAGACTTATGAATTCATCAAAATTCATTCAACAATGAAATATCACATAGAATCAGATTTGTTCTTTTACGGATCACTCGACACATAAAAGAAACAACCTCACAGTCACAATGAAATTTGATCTCTTCATTAATTAAATAAATGTAAATATGTAATAAAACCTATTACAATCTGGCTTTGCCTGATGAGATTTTTCATGGCCTTCTCTCCTCTACACAGAACCCTCTCTATTCTCTCGGATATTGCCTCTCTAATATATCTCTTGGCCTATTATTCTTTGTTTTAAATTGTCCTCTCCTCTCAAACCTCTCAGACCTAATTTCTTCATTTAAATTAGCCTCTCCTCAACTTTCTAATTCCTACTCTCTATTTCTCTAGAAACTTACAATGAATATATATTACATTCCAGAGCTTATCCAACCCTCACAATCGACTCCTATAAACTTGCAACAACTTCTATTCTAAGAAAATCCTTTATGACTTATCTCACTTCTTAGCATAAACAAAAAATATCCTCTCTAATATCCCATTTTTCTATGGATATGTTTACAAAAGTCAACTAGAATATTCCCTACCTATGCTTTTCTAAGAATTAACATTTTACATGAGAATTTTACAATATTTACAACTTGTCCCCTCGTTGGTTAATATCAAACAATTTAAATTTAATTTGAGAGCTAATGCTCCTACATCAGACTCCCAAATTAAAAAGAAATCATGATCTCCAGATAATGTGTTTCCAATAATTGTCCTCCTGGATCCCATACTTTATTCTTCAGTGATCTCTATGCTTCTTTCGACTGGTGTCCACATACTCTACTGTCTTTTCTTGCCTTTCCTGGTTTCAACACCTTCGTTTGTAACACTCCATTGAATTTTCCTTCAACATTTGTCACAATCCAACCTTTAATACAACTAATTGTTTGCATGCAACTCCTTTCCTTATGTTTCTTCCTCATAAGCTTCATGAAAATTTCTCTCTCTCTGTCCAATTTATTTTGTCCATTGTTGTCCTTTCCCTTGTATATGAGTTTCAAAACTCTTGTTGCCTTATTCTTATTCTCCATATCCTTCAAAGACATATAAGACATTGGAATGTCTTATTCTCTTCTTTTCCATGACATAATTAGCACTGTCACATGCCCCAAAGATCTTACATTGCATGAAATATTCTTTTCCTTTGTCAACATTTTATTCCTCTGCTGCAGAGCCTTTGTAGTCTTCATTAGGTTCTTTCTTCTCTACTAATTCTTTTAACCAATTCTCCAATAGCTCTAATTCTTTCTCCCATTCACTAACCAATTGTACATGAGCTTTCCCTTGACTATCTTCATGAGATAACATAGCTTCATCCTCCATCAGAATACAATTCTGATCTTGCTTCTTTGAAATGTTTTTGTAAATTTCTTTTTATTCCTTCATCTTTAGAACAACTTCTAATGACTGTCTATCACCTGCAATCACACACAATTTTTCAGTTGTAAAACCACAAGACTCAACTGCCTTATTTGATGATTTAGTCATAAAATCCTATTTTTGTTCCAAGTCTTCTACATGACTCAAAAAATATTCAATGGTCTTCATCTCAACTTCCTCAAGAATTAAAATTGTATGCTGGATATCTTCCTTCTCTTATGCTCGATTTTGGTCATCATCGTGAGCCAAAATTCCTCTATTTTCAACTTTAGCATTATTCTAAAAAATAATATTTTCCTCCAATTGTGTATGAGCTTCCTCATGAGATCTAACTGTCTCAAAACTAAAATTTTGTCTCTCTTCTTCGTCTTCTTTGACATCACCTGCAAACATACACAAATTATTAATTTAAAAATCATAAGGCTCAGTTGCCTCAACTGATGATTCAAACTTCACTGCTCCATATTCAAGTTCAAAAGAAACTTGTTCTTCTCCAAAAACTTCATTTTTCTGTAGATCCACTCCTTTGAGCTTCTCTATCCTCAATTGCACATCCATTATCTTCTCAAACTTCCTCAGCTCCTCTATTATCTACATATTCACATGTTGTTCTCTCTTCTCTTGTAGGAATGTTTTGTTCACGACGTTGATTGTTTTCTTCTTCTTCACCTTCCATTTACAAACATAAAAATAAACTGAAATGAGTGTATATACATTGGTGAGAATAATGAAAATTTCAATATTAAATAATATACATTAATGTAAATCGAAAAGAAAAATGATGTACCATAGCAACAATTGACTCATAAACTATACACATTCTTTCAAAACCATGTACCATGCCATCTTTCAAAATTTCATATGTTGGCACAGTTCCATACTTTGTTTCCTGCAAGTTTTATACCCCAAAACAAATCATATATTTAATATAAAAGATGTTTTTGTTCTATTAATTATAGACGGAGCTAAGTAAATCAAGATCGATAGATGCTTACAAATTCCACAATTAAATTATGATATGCCAACATATACTCACAACCCATATTTAACCCAATTTCAATCAATTCGTCTGATGGTTCTTCTTTGTATGTTAGCACCTGTTTGAAGAAATTCAATGATGATTTTTGTAAAACAACTTAAAAAATATAAAAATGAAATCTAGTTAAGTTGTTATAAGGAAGTAACAATTACTCACAAACTTAGAGATCAACCCTTTTCTTCCTTGTCGTCCTGTTTTATGTGCTAAATGGGTTCCATTTTCTTTTCTTTTCTGCAAGAAAATTCTTGAAAATTAATATTGATGCTAAATTGTTTATTTATTGTACCTAATGATCGAAAAATTAAATGATTACATATTACATTTGAAGCACGTTGTTGTTGAGATGGCTCCTCTTGCGATGTAATTTTGTCCATTTCTTTGGCCATCTCCTTGTACACCTTTTTGGACATTCCTACTGGCATATTTCTGATATCAGCTCGTTCATCTTTTGAGATTTTCATAATCTTCCTGAAAATGTAACATGAAAATAAAATATTTAATGTTTATATTGATATATGAAAAGTAAATATAACAAAAGTGATATTTATAAATAATTCTAGACAAACATTTAAAGGAATATTAGTTTTTCATTCCTTTTTTGTTGTTGTACGTTTTTTCTATTAAAAGTCTGACATGTATCATTGACCAATTCTCTGGAAAATCTTCCTGTAGTTTAGATAAAATTTGGTTCTTGAAATCATTGGATTGATTTTTTTATTGTAAGTGGAAAGAACATCTATACACTCATTCCGCTAGATCCCTCAAACTTTTGTAAAAGTTTTCCCCCCTTTCATTAACTTCCAGCGCAACTCCAGATGAGCTAAGGAGCAATTCATTTTCATTGCATGTTTTATTTTTTTTCTTTTCTTAGAACAACAATCCTTTTCTGAGTTGTTGGTCCCTATAGAACATTAAACATATGTGAATTAGTAGACTGTTTGACACATTTTATCTGATAATTTTAAGTATATTATTAATGATAGTTAAAAAAAGAAACTCATATTGGATTGATAGTATTTTTTCATTCACCTGATTCATCCTTTTGCAATTTTTCAATTAAACTTTTACGCTCTTCTGGTCCTAGATTAGAAATAATCATATTGAGCTTCACCATTTTGTGGCTCTGCATGATACACAGTAAACAATACATATTAGTTAAACTTACATATAGTTCAAAAATAATATTTTTTATAAAGAATTTACAAAGAACTTGCTTTTTTTTCTTTTCTTGATGTGTTATCAGTATTTTTGTTACTTGATCTCTTGTCAGTCATTTCTTTATCAATATGAAACCTGTAACATATCAGTCATTAATATACTTATAAATAAATTCTCAACTTTTCAGGTAGAATATAAATCTCAAGACACCGGTGCGCCTTTCATGAGGCACGCATCACAGCAGGTGCGTGGGGATATTAAAAACGCATCGAAAAATAGTATAATAGACCGTACGGTGCGTTGGGTATTATAAACGTACCACAAAAATAGTGTAATAGACCGTATGGTGTGTGGGGTATTATAAATGCACCGTAAACAGTGTAATACATCGTACTGTGCTATCCTCGTTAAATGGAGCACCGGTGCCCTATTTTAGATATGGAGAACGGATTTAGAAAAATTGTTTTCAATTTTTTTATTACACAGTACTTGCGTGGTGCGCTGTATAATACATCGCACCAGTGCGGTAGGGTACGCAGGGCGCGCCGATAAAGAAAAATCTATTTTTTCCAAAAATTCACACAATGGCCGAATGGATTGGGATCTGACTATGCAAGTCATCCCATGGGTTGGACGCCAATCTAAAATGAAAAAACGTAATTCTGAAATCACAGAAACAGGGAGAAAAAAGGGAAAAAACAAAAAAATGAAGGGTTTAGGGTAAAAATGTATAAAAATGTAGAAAAAAGTAAAAAAAATAATCAAATTTAATCACGAGATGGTTTGAAATTCTATGATACAAGGTTTGAATCACCAGAGGTTTGTTTTTTTATTGTCTGAATATTTCTGTTCGAATGCATTTCGCTGCTCCATAGTGCCCTCGTGCTCTCTTGCTCCAAGTCTATCTCTTGCAAATATCTGACTGAAAATTTTAGCAAAAATAGTGAAATAATGAAATTGTTTATATTTAAAGAATTATTTTAAGAAATTAGATTTTTGAAAATATTTTGCCGCCCATTTTTCAAATTGCCGCTTTTTTTTTCACTTAAAGAAAATAGAGTTGTGTTTTTTTTATTTGCGTTTATTCGTGACCGATGCGGAAGAGTTGTGAAGCACCGGTGCGTCTTTGTAATATGATGCATTGGTGCGTGTTATGATGATAAGCACACCAGACTATATAAAATTCTTTTTTTTGTATGTAAGATCATAATAAAATAATGATAATTCTAAAGTACATGTATTTATTTTCACTATTTTCTAAACATTATTATGTTACAAAAAATCGTATTACTCTAGATTTGTTATTTTACAATTATTTGCAAATTTACAAATTTAAATTTTTTAATAAAATCATTTCACATTAATACAATTAAAATTTTCACATTAATAGAATTAAAATTTTACAAAAATTTTACATACAATTACAATTACAATTTTACATTAATTTCACATACATGAATTACGATTACAATTTTAATTTTACATACAATTACATTTACAATTTTACATAGAATTACATTTACAATTACAATTACCATTTTACAAATATTTTACATACAATTCAATTAAAATTACAATTACAAATACAATAACAATTTTAGAATTTTACATACAATTAGAATTAGAATTACAATTTTACAATTTTTCATATATACAATTACAATCATTTCACAATAAATTAAATATTACAATTACAATTAAAATTTTACATTAAATATTTTACATATAATTACAGTGAAAATTACAATTAGTACAAATACAAATACAATTTTACAATTTTACATACAATTAAAATTAAAATTTCAATTACAATCACGACATACTATTTAATAAATATCATGGTCATTTAATATTAAATTAATTAATAAACATCATCACGATCATGATAACCATCATACAAACATCATATTCGACTAAAAAACACATTAAAACATCAAATTAACATTATATATTAACATCATCACAACACAAACATCAAATATACATCTCATGTCAAATAACTCATGCTATCACATATACACATCTATATGCAAGCTAAACATTAAATGAACATATCTAACATGACCTAACAATATGCGCCACATCATGATGATCAACAACATGTAAATTAAGTACAACTGCAATGTGAACATAAAATACATGGACCATATTGTTGAGCAGTGGAAAAGGTATGAATTCACTATGTGTTTTCTCATTCTTTTACTTTAAACATAATTATTTTTACCTTAGAAAGATGATTTATTACAAGAATTATGGTAGAATTGTGAAGATTTATGTTTATCGTAAAAATATGACTAAGAATTAACTTTTATTGCTAAAAACAATAATTAGGCGAGGTGAACAGCTATATCAGAGGCGAGGCTAAGATAAATGCAACTTCTATTCCTCCAGCGTTAGACCAAATCCTGCCAAGGAAAAGGAAATCCGAATGCATCGCTAAGAAAAGGCAAGGGACAGCTCGGCTTCGGTTAAAGTAAATCATGTGACAACTAAAAGAAGGGAAGCGAATCCCTCAGGATCCTTCGATCCTGAGGGATCGCTGTTCAAACCTCATCTTATTCCTTGTTTGTCCGTCAGAGTCTGTTATATAAGGCAATGCCTTTAGTGATTGGAGGAGATCCTGTGATTCAAAACATTTCTTTTGTAATATTACGTTTTATTAACTCTCAGCTTTAGAGAGCGATCTCTGTAATACTTTTATGCTTGATTAATATAAAGGTGCGTTTCATTTCATCTTTCAAGTTCTGAAGTAACCCAGCAGTGTTTCATTGGTGCTACGGGCCCAACCCTGGTGGAATTACTCTGCTGTTTTTATTTCTATCTTTTGCTTACTGTCGTGTGATAATTGCGTTTAGACTCATTACGATTACAGAGTTATTTGATTACTGATGAACAGAGTTCTGGTTTGTTGTGTGCGTTAATGAATTGCACTGCTATTCTATCTTAGTAAGGATCATATTTATTGTCTTACTCATCTTGCTATCTTTTATAAAGTTTTGCTGTTCTATACTTAATTCTGGTTGTTGTTCCATTGGTTTATGGTTCATTCCAATTGACTGTTTCATAGTGTGGTTGTGGACAGGGTTGGAGTTTAAGAAGATTTGTTGATTCATTGTGTTAAGTTTATATTTGTTGTTCAATTAATGTTTGTTGTTCCATTACTGTGTGCTGTTCATTTCTAATTCGTAGGTTCAGATTAGCAGAGAGATTGTTTACAGTTGCTGTGTACACATAGGAATTACGAATTGCTGTTCCTTTCCAATTCTTGTTATTAGAAGAAGTTCTTCTTAGTTATTTTCATCAGCAAGTGGTTCAAGTTCGATTTCATTTTAATTGCTTAAAGAACAGAACCATCAACTGTAGAGGACATTGGTTACTGCTTCCAAGTTCCTAGATTGATTGCCTTGTCTCAGTTGTGATTTCAGTTGCATCGATTTCTACTGGAATGAGTTATTGCTACTGAATCCCTGATTGATGTTTTGCAGAGTGAGTACTTAAGATTTCAAAGTATTTCCATTCATGTTACTGTAATTAAATTTCTCTACAAGCATCTGTTTACTCTTGTATCTAGAATATTGTACTACATCTTTCACAGCATTACTCTTAGAAAATAGCAATCTCAGACAGAGTACACTCTTGAAATAAAAAGTCGCTTCTGGATTGACAATTAATGTAGGATAATTAGGTGTTTAAAAGATACCTTTTATGCTTCAACATTTTGGCGCCGTTTCCGGGGAGAGTGTATGCCATTTCAAAGGAGTGATGCACAATTTATTTTCTTCTGCTCGCGAAGAATTGGGTATTAAAGACGGAAGGTAAGAACTTGCGCACCGGGCAAGAAACATACTTGCTCACAGCCCGCTTCACAACAGAATTAGGTAAGCTTCTTTCTTTAGGTAGGAATGAAGGCTTGTTTTCTTGAATGAATAAACCAGCTAAGAAAAAAAAAATTCCTCCTAAACCTGAAAAACTCAAGGGACCGTTGACCCTTGGGCAAACAACTTTAATTGAAGAAATCCTTAAAAATACTGAATCTCAGCCATCATTAGGACCTATGAAATTTATCTCTAGATAGCCTACTAGATCCCTTCAGGCCACAGAGTCATCATCTGAAGCCTTTGCTGAGATACATAGTCAAACAGTGGGAATTGAGCAAGATTCCCAATAAATTGAGAATCCCTGCCTAATTTCCCCACAACAAGGGAGCTCTAGTAATCTCCGTAAAGGAGAAGGGGAAACATGAGAAGCATAAGAACCAAAATATCCTCTTGAAATTATCCAAACAGTAAGCAATCCAGATAAGGGAAGTGCTGTTAAAATCGTTCAAAACCAAGGTCCGGAATCACCTCGAACAATAGGCCAGCAAGGAATACTTATTGTTCCAGACTAGGGAAGTGCTGTCGAGGCCATTCCTACTCTGTCCAGTCAGCCTAGGAAATCCCTCGAGATCCCGGAAGGATATTGGCACATCTTTGACCAAATGGCCCAGAACCAAAACCAGAACCAGCTCTACACTGCAATATCCTATAGTAGATATTGCAGTTAATGCACCTATGAAAGCCATTCCCCTTAAACATATTCCCACATTTCATGGCTTGAAATCAGAAGATCCAGCTGCATTTCTATTCGAATTCGATGTGTTATGTAGGGGGTATGACTATACCACCGATCCCCAAAAATTAAAACTATTTCCTTCCACATTAAAAGGAGCAACCTTACGATGGTTTATGGGGTTAGGTGGGGGTGTCATAACTGATTGGGATCAGATGAAAGCTAGGTTTTTAAATAAATATCAAGATTATTGCAGGTCTCAGGAACTAAAAGACGAAATATTCCAAATGACAACAAAACCAAATGAAACCCTGGAAGAATATGTGGAACAGTTTCAATACAATCTTCAGAGATCTCCTTATGCATCCTTACCCTTACCTGATAATGTGCTGAAAACTACATTAATTAGGGGAATGAAAGATCAATGGGTTGAAACATTGAATATTATGGGAAAAGGTGATATATATCAAGAAAGCTATGCTAACATCGTTGATTTGTGTATCAGGAGTTCGAGGGGAAACACAAGGCTAAAATCAGTAGAACGTGACATGATTACAAGGGACAATAAGACCTCCAATGAAGGTGTAACTCGTGCAGAGATTGGAAACCTGCTGGAAGATTTTAAAACAAATATATTAGGGACTCTAACAATGCAGTTCAACATTATGCAAGCCAAACAAAAGCAAGCAGAGACAGAGCAAAATTTGGTAGTATTATGTCCTAGATGCAGGAAGAAACACAGCCACAAAGAGTGCCCACTGGATGTAATCAAAGTTTGTGCCATTTGAAGACCACCCCACAGAAGGATGTCCCTCGCTTCATGTCCTAAAAGCAGTCTATAAGGAGGCAGAAGAAGAATAAGAAGTGGTATGTCTACTTAATCAACGCTGACAATGGCAGCCACGACAATCAGGTATGCCAACTGATCCATTTTCTTATTTTTAGCCTCCTCAATACAATGCTCAGTAATATAATGGAATGTGGAAAAATCAACCACATTTCCCCAATTGTTCACAACAACCATTCCCGACATCATCATGGCCAAATCAAACAAATCAAACTAATTGGCCAAATTTTCCTTTCTGCCCACCGTTTTGGTAAAACAATGCTTATCCAACACAATGGTCCCCCTCTACTTCGTAGAGTCAGGCCTGGAAGCCAAACTGGAAAATACCTACAAATCAGCCAGCTGGAACAATTCCCCTCTCTCAACCTACACTGCCAGCTCCCTATACAAACCCCCAGACCAACTTAAGACCACAACTCCCAGCCCAACCCAACCCAGACCCAAACAATAGGCCAGTTCAGTCTGTCCAAATAATGGAACCACCAGAATTAGAAACTGAACTGAGGGAGTGTAATGACCTCCAATTAAGGTCTGGGCGTATAGTAGAAACAGAGAGAGACAAAAATTTGCATATTGAAGATTCGTTACCTGTAGAACAAACATTACAAAAAGAGAAGGTGGTTCAACAACATAATCAACAACAAGCAAAAACCTCTTCTCCACCATTCCCAGAACGATTAATCATACCGCGCCCATTAGAACATCCTGATTTTGATCTTCTAGGAGAATTAAAAAATTTATGTATAAAAATCCCTCTCTTCCAAGCTATCCAAGACATCCCTATTTATGAAAAAACCATTAAGGAACTGTGTATAAAGAAGCCAAAGAGGAGAGCAACCACCAACCCAATTGTCCAAATAGTCGGTACTCTATCTGACTTATTATCAGGAATGGAAACACCTGTAAAATATGAAGACCCAAGAAATCCTATAGTGACAGTACGAATCAATGGGAAATTTTTTCCAAATGCCTTAGTTGATTTGGGAGCTGCAATCAATATCCTAACAACCACCACCTGTCAAAAACTTGGCATTACATCACTAGAACCAACAACAACCTTATTGGAATTGGCCGATCGATTGGTAGTCAAACTAGAAGGTACACTACAAGATGTAATGGTATTTATAGATTCCTGGGAATACCCTGCTGACTTCCTGGTTATCAACCCAAAGAACCGGCTTGATGGACACTCGTTAATCTTAGGTAGACCTTGGTTGGAAACTGCCGATGCTTATATTGGATGCCGACAAGGCAACATGACAATAACAAGGGGAAACTATGTCAAGAATTTAGCTTTATATCCCCCAGCCCAACCAAGCCTATCAATAATCAAAAAAAGAAAACAACCTGTATCATATCTTATGGAAAATATGAGATCACCTCTAACTGTAGAAGATGCCCTTGATTTTAAAGACCAAACAGAGAATGATATCATTAATATTTTTATTAATAAACCACAAATCAGATCCCATCTACAATGTCACATGATCAAGGCAACATTTGATAATAAAGAAGAAGAATATCCCCTAAAAGACATCCCTGATCAAGTAATACCCACTACTTCTATGTACAATAGTAAAATTGTAGAAATTGAGCCGAGAAAAACTCTAAACATTAACGAAAATCTGACTGTTGAACAAGAAGAGAAGTTGTTCCAATTACTACGGAAATACAAAGAAGCCTTTGCATGGGATTACCTAGACATGAAGCGAATTGACCCCCAATTATGCACATACCACATCTATACCGAAAAATATGCGAGACCCATTCACCAACCCCAAAGAAGACTAAACCCTCACCTTAAAGATATTGTGAAAGCTGAATTACAGAAACTATTGGATGTCAACTTCATTTACCCAATATCTGATAGCAAGTGGGTCTCTCCATTAGTAGTGGTACCACAAAAGAACGGGAAGTGGAGAATATGTGTAGATTATCGAGAACTTATCAAGGCAACCCAAAAATACCACTTTCCCCTTCCTTTCATTGACTAGGTATTAGACACATTGGCAGGAAAGAAATTATTTTCCTTCCTCAATGTCTTCAGTGGGTACAATCAAATCCAGATTTCCCCTGAAGACCAAGACAAAACTACTTTTACCTGTCCTTGGGGGACATTTGCCTACCGAGTCTTACCCTTTGGCCTATGCAATGCCCTTCCTACATTTCAAAGGGCCATTCTCAGCATATTTTCAGATTTAATAAATAAAGGGCTCAAAGTGTATATGGATGACTTCACACCTTACGGAGATGATTTTGAGCCAACATTAGAAAATTTAGAAAAGGTGTTGCAAAGATGTATTGACACTAGGCTTTGTTTAAGCCATGAAAAGTGTCATATGATGATGTCTGAAGGAGTTATCTTAGGGCACTATATTTCAACAGATGGAATTGAGGTGGATCCAGCTAAAATTTAGATAATTTTTTTAATACCCACACCCACCACACGAACAGAGGTACATAGCTTTCTTGGATTTTCTGGTTATTATAGGAGATTTATAGAACATTATTCTCGAATAGTTGCACCTTTATATGCACTAATTGGGAATGTTGATTTTATTTGGACAGATAAATGTGACAATGCCTTCAACGATCTGAAAAAGCTTGTCTCAACAGCCCCAGTGCTGAGGGGCCCAAATTGGAATTTTCCATTCCAAATTTCATCTGATGCCTCAGACACAGCGATTGGAGCAGTGCTTGGGTAGGAGGAAGATAAAAAACCATATGCAATCTATTATATTAGCAAAAATATATCTCCTGCTGAACTAAATTATACTGTGACTGAGAAGGAATTTTTAGCTGTAGTACATGCTGTAAATAAGTTTAGACATTATATAACTGGGTATCCTGTAGTACTATATACTGATCACTCTGCCATTAAATTTTTAACAAATAAACCTGTTACAAATGGAAGAGTGAAAATATGGTTGATTTTATTGCAGGAATTCGACATTACAATTAAGGATCAACCTGGAAAAGAGAACCCTTTAGTTGACTTTCTGTCAAGAATGCTTAAGCTAACATATACAAAAGCAGTTGAAGTCCACTTCCCAGATGAACATTTGTTCGTTGTTACTACTAGAACCCCATGGTATGCTGATATAGCAAATTATTTAGCAATAGGTAAATTACCTAAACATCTAACCCTTAATGAACGAAAGCAGATAATACAACGTAGTAACCGATTCTCTTGGATTGGGGGCTACCTGTTTCATACAGGATCAGATATGAAAATTAGGAGATGCATCCTGGACGACGAGGTATTTGATATTTTGAAAGCATGCCATGATGGGCCATGTGGTGGACATTTTTCAGATCATAGAACCGCCCATAAGGTTTTACGGACAGGCTATTATTGGCCTACCATTTATAAAGATGCCAAAAAATTTGTGCAGGCCTGTGGTAGCTGCCAAAGGGCAGGTCACCTTGGGCAGTCTGACGAAATGCCTTTGAACCCTAAACTAGTAATTGAACCATTTGAATGTTGGATGCTCGATTTTTTTGGCCCTATTAGCCCCCCATCAAACCAAAAAACATATATCCTAGTTGCAACCGAGTATGTCACTAAATGGGTTGAAGCAGAGGCACTTTCAAAAGCTACAGAGGACTCTGTAATACAATTTATTTTCCAAATTTTTGTACGATATGGCCTCCTAAGGGACATAATCACAGATGGAGGACTACAGTTTGTAGGTAATAAAATAGCTGAAACATTACAGAATTACCACATTCAGCACAAGATTACAACCCCATACCACCCACAGGCAAACGACCAAGTAGAGAGCACGAATAAAGTGATCGAATCAATATTGAAAAAAACTGTTGCCTCACACAGACGTGACTGGGCCTACAGATTTCCAGAAGCATTGTGGGCATACCGAACAACATGGAGAGCCACTATGGGATATTCACCATATCAATTTGTATTTGGAAAAGAGCCCATCTTTCCAATAGAGTTTGAAATTCAGACATTAAGAACAACCCAAAAGGCGGGTCTAGATTTAAATGAAGCCCAGGCCAAAAGACTGCAACAAATTAATGAGTTAGATGAAATTAGGCTCTCTGCTCTTCAACACACAACGTTAATTCAACAACAGAGAGAAAAATGGCACGAAACCCTTATCAAAGAAAATATCTTCCACGAAGGAGACTGGGCACTCCTATATGATTCTAGGTTTCAAGATTTTCCAGGGAAACTCCAGACACAATGGCTCGGACCTTACGAAATACAAAAAGTGCATGATAATGGAACCATTACATTAACCACCATTGATGGATCTAGACATTCCTTCAAAGTAAATGGTCATCGAGTACGATTATATCATAAACCGCTTACTCGAGAATCCTTCTACCAACAATTAAGGGAAGATTCTACCATGAAAATTCTGGCTGTAGGAGATAACTCCTCCTCGGCACCCATTTATTAAATCATTTCTTTTCTTTAAAATTTGTACATAAATATTGTTCATTTATTTTGATTGTTTGTTTCATGGAATTCTATTTTTTTTTTAAACACTCTGTTTATTTTGTTTATTTTGAGTTTTTGCTGTTCCTTTCTAAAGGAACAAAATTTTTGTTGTTCCTTTCGAAAGGAACAGCAACTTTGCTGAGAGTGTTTTCGCTGTTCTTTTTGGAAGGAATAGCAGTTGTGTTGTTTATTTTCGCTGTTTCACGGATTGTTTTTTGTTCCTTTCGAAAGGAGCAACAATTTCACAGATTATTTTTGTTGTTCCTTTCGAAAGGAACAACATTTCCGCAGATTGTTTCTGTTGTTCCTTTCTAAAGGAACAACACCTTTTGAGTGGATTATTTTTTTTGTTTTAGACTAGTATTTTGAGGATTTATGATGACTCTTCCAAAGGCAAACAAAATATTTACAAAAATTCATACAAATTAAAGCTTACTGGATTCAGCAAATTAAAAGAAATTGTCATTTTTAAGAAAATTGTTTGGTAATGATAAGAAAAAGAAAAAAGGGACATAATAAATAACATGACTTTGCTGTCTTACTATCACTAATATGATCGATTATCCTTATCATGTTGGTTCTTCCCCAATTTTTTATAACTTTCTTTGATTTTTACTCATGGAGTAGGAATAATGGCATATTCTTTTCTATTGAGATGTTTAGACTTCTTCCACCATCCCTACTCTTAAGGAGTGATGAGCCATCCTTTATATATAAGTAGAAAAGTGCTATATGAAAAAGAAAAAATATTTATATATTTTATGATATGGAAAATGGAGAATAGGGGGTCTCATCAAGAGCCAGCCTACCATGATCATAAGGAAGCAAGTGAAGTGGCATTCCCATCATGGCTAGCACACCAGGGATATGGTCCAATGGAAAATTGAAAGAAAAATAATTAAGAAGTCCTTGGAACAGGAGGTCTCATCACGAGCCGGTTTGCCCACTTTTCACTTCTTCCCGGTGAATGGCATTGTGATTCATCTGGTCCCCAAGCCAGCACAATGTCCTCCATTATGACATTTAACATCACTTCCTCAGCATAAATAAAGAACAATGGTTCCAAGGGTGAGAAAGAAAATTTGTCAAGGTTATGGACACCTGTGGGCAACAGAGCTCTACTAATGGTATTGGAGTCACATTTGTACACATCACTAGTCATATTAAACCCTTTTTCCTATATCTCTATCTAAATATCAAATGAAAGTATGAATCCTCAACCCTTGATTTCGAACCTATTATACATGAAAATCATCATAAATCAATCACATTAGTTTGAGTGGGTAATAAATGCATTTGTACTTATGTTCATCTTAAGATGTCCCTTCTCCTTATCTTTAAATCATTACAAACGTTTCTATATCTATTTACGATTTATCACACGCATTGATTTCAGTAAATGCCATAATTTGATTGATTGTATCATAAGTATGCCTGCTTTTTCCTGTTGTATAACTGTTGTGCAGTACTTTCCTCTCTTAATTGACGGTCGAGGACGACCTATCATCCTCTAGGGGGGCGCAGATGTCTCTTAATCATTGCATGCAAATCAAATCCCTATATTTTTTTACCTGTATGCGAATCAAATCCCTACATTCTAGGGAATAATAAAAAATTAACGATATTATTCCAATTCACCGTGCTGTGCTGTTCCATTACATCAATGTGTGTTTGGAAGGAAGTAATAGTGTGCAGAGAAGATGGGAGGACAACCAATTCGTAGTGAGCTGCAAGTGCTAGTTGTTTCTGATGCTACACGAGAGATTCTGGAAAAATTGGGATGGATTACATATTTCACGAGGCTGCAACAACCCCATGAAACAGTGGCTAGCGAGTTTTTACAGAATTTACAGGAAGGATACTCCATGGTTAGAGGAAGACAGATAGCCCTAACAGATGAAATAATTGCAGAGGTGTCTGGTCTACCAGCGTAAGGAACCATATGGACTCAGAAAAAGGTCAGGCTTCAAGAAGCCATGAATATTTTCCAGGATGACGGACAGACATTGGTCGTCAAAGGCAAAGGAGTTCAGCCGGCATCATTGGGAGAACCATGGACGGTATTGGCCAAGATAGTGTAGGCCTATATAACATGCGATGGAAGGAAAGACGTGGTAAGACCTCGCCACCTTAAGTTATTGGCAGTATTAAAGCAGAAATGCACTGTAAATTGGGAAGAATTGATATTTTCGATTGATGGAGGATTAGCCTTACCTGCCCCAAAACGAAAGAGAATGGCTAGCTTAGTAGCTGAGCCATCAAATCGAAGATAGTCCTCTCGTTCAAAAATAAGTAGGGGAATGATAGAGGGCCTTCCGGGTAGCAGTAGACAGCCCTTGGAATTTCCCATCTCGGAGGATGAACAACCTCCACAATTGAAAGGAGGGAGTCCTCATACTAATGAGGAAGAAGAAATGATCCACCACACTAGTGGTGAGAAACAAACCAGTGCAGAAGAAGGAAATAATGAGGAAGAGGAAATTGAGGGAGAAATTCGCTACTCTGATGAGGAAGAAGGTAGCTACCATACCTGTGAGGAGGATGAAGATAATCATAGTAGTGAAAGAGAAGGAACAGAGCCTCCCGAAAACACTACTTCAAGTTCACCATGAAGCCCTTTGCAAGAAGACCAATTGGCCCAAATTATGGCAAATATGAGTGACTATGTGCAGCCTCATAGCCCTCTGGACCTTAATATTGATATCAACCAATTGCAGGAGAACTCTGCTGTCAACAAAGAAATAGCTTAAGAAATGCTGGATGAAACAAAAAATCCTAACGAAAATATGGAATCAGCCGGGGTTGCTTCCCCTGAGAAGCAAGAACAAGAAAAAGAGAACACTGAAGTAGTATCCCAACTTGAAAATCCTCAGGGGATTGCAGATTCAATTGAGGGTATAACTCCTGTAGAATTTAGCCAAGGGAATATGAACATTGAAGAAGAACCCCAGGAAGAAAACAGAGAAGTGAGCCCAACTAAAGGAATGACTGATGAGGACCAAAACCCTGTTGAGCAAGTAGGTCCAGAAAAAGGAACAACCACTCCATTAAGAAAAAGGAAGAAAGTAACTCAGATTGAAAAACTTCGGAGGGAATGAACGAAGCTTCGGAGACTCATGGAACAACTTAGGCAAACCATTAGGTTTCTTAGAATGAAAAAAATTCCCAAGCGAACCCCAAAGAGAAGAAGCATAGTTACCAAGAGAGCTTTGAAAAAGAGGAAAGTGACCACTAAAATGAACCCCCAAGTTGCAGAAGCTATGGCTGAGCCTAATCATGGAGATATGGAACAGCAGGCAGCTGTTCCAGAAGAATTTGTTCCAGAGGGACCCACTTCAAGTGAAAATATGCAAGATAGTAGTCAGAATACTTTTAGTGACCCTACATTAGCCAGACTCCAAAAGGAGTTGGCACAGGCTCGGCTGGAAAGGGAAAAATTGGAAGAAGACAATGTCCCTAGGAGAAGATATCAGGAGTTGCAGCAGCAGATGAAGATCATCCATGAAGCAGAGGCTGAAGCCCACGAGAAGTGTCGAAAGGCAGAGGAGAAGGCTGAAAAGGTAATGAATCAATTTAAATTAGCCCATAATCGAATGGACACTCTCTTCTCATTATACACTGATGTCTTAGCTTGTAGATGCCCTGCCAAGAATTATGCTTTATTTTTATTAGAAAGATATTTACAGCTAAAGATTAAGGTAGTTAGGGCAGGAAAATCTATAGAGCTAAAAACTATAGATGATTTTGTAACATGCTGCAAACTCTATGGGGTAAAGGTACAACACCTCCCATGTGAGTTTTATTTGCATAATATCATATTGGAAAATGATAGTGAGACAAATCCTAGCCCTTTTGTGGGTGATATCCAATACAAGGCATTTATTTCCTTTGTTGTTAATCAGTTAAAATGGCTTAAAGCCTATAAAGTTTTTCAAAGGCAGGAAAATGAATTAGATTTGTGGGTGAGGAGTGAACCTAAGCACCCATTATAATTATGGGCTAAGCAGAAGAATTTGATAACAAAGGAAGGTGTTATCCAAGCATTGGGGCCTGTCCATAAATCAATTGTCTTGAATGGGATAGAATATTTCCTATCTATTAGAAACCAAGCTTATATAGCAGCTAAGTTCCGATGGGGAATTTCCAATCAGAATGTTCAAAATAGAGAACCATTTAACTATAAAAACTTTGGATTAGCTGCAGACCGCTTGTTTCCCATAGCAACCTCATTTTGAGGGAATGACCATTCTGGCTAGGGTGTAGGTTTCGAAGCCCCATTGCATGGTATCCTGCTACAGATTACAAATCCATTTATGAAATACCCAAAGGACAGATAGAGCATGTCTTCGAAGCATTAGCTGCAATGCATGGTTTTAGGCCTTTTGATGAAAAACCTTCTCCGGCTTATTCCTTAACTGCTCTACATGTGAACTATAGTTTTCATGAGGACATGAAAAAGGGTAAGTAGGGGGGTATGTTGAGCAGTGGAAAAGGTATGAATTCACTATGTTTTTTCTCATTATTTTACTTTAAACATAATTCTTTTTACCTTAGAAATATGATTTATTACAAGAATTATGGTAGAATTGTGAAGATTTATGTTTATTGTAAAAATATGACTAAGAATTTATTTTTATTGCTAAAAACATGAATTAGGTGAGGTGAATAGCTATATTAGAGGCGATGCTAAGATAAATGCAACTACTTTTCCTCCAGCGTTAGACCAAATCCTTCCAAGGACAAGGAAATCCGAACGCATCGCTAAGAAAAGATAGGGGACAGCTCGGCTTCGGTCAAAGTAAATCATGTGACAACTAAAAGAAGGGAAGCGAATCCCTCAGGATCCTTCGATCCTGAGGGATCGTTGTTCAAACCTCATCTTATTCCTTGTTTTGTCTGTCAGAGTCTATTATATAAGGCAACGCCTAGTGATTGGAGGAGATCCTGTGATTCAAAACATTTCTTTTGTAATATTACGTTTTATTAACTGTCGGCTTTAGAGAGCGATCTCTGTAATAATTTTATGCTCGATTAATATAAAGGCACGTTTCATTTTATCTTTCAAGTTCTGAAGTAACCTAGCAATGTTTCACTGGTGCTAAGGGCCCGGCCCTGGTGGAATTACTCTGTTTTTTGTATTTCTATCCTTTGCTTACTGTCGTGTGATAATTGCATTTAGATTCATTACGATTACAGAGTTATTTGATTACTGATGAAGAAAGTTCTGGTTTGTTGTGTGCGTTAATGAATTGCACTGCTATTCTATCTTAGCAAGGACCGTATTTACTGTCTTACTCATCTTGCTATATTTTATAAAGCTTTGCTGTTCTATACTTAATTCTGGTTGTTGTTCCATTGGTTTATGGTTCATTCCGATTGACTGTTTCATAGTGTGGTTGTCGACAGGGTTGGAGTTTAAGAATATTTGTTGTTTGATTGTGTTAAGTTTATATTTGTTGTTCAATTAATGTTTGTTGTTCCATTACCGTGTGTTGTTCATTTCTAATTCGTAGGTTAAGATTAGCAGAGAGGTTGTTTACAGTTGTTGTGTACACATAGGAATTACGAATTGTTGTTCCTTTCCAATTCTTGTTATTAGAAGTTCTTCTTAGTTATTTTCATCAACAATGGTTCAAGTTCGATTTCATTTTAATTTCTTAAAGAACAGGACCATCAACTGTAGAGGACATTGGTTACTGCTTCCAAGTTTCTAGATTGATTTCCTTGTCTCAGTTGTGATTTCAGTTGCATCGATTTCTAAGGGAATGAGTTATTGCTACTGCATCCCTAATTGATGTTTTGCAGAATGAGTAGTTAAGATTTTAGAGTATTTCCATTCATGTTACTGTAATTAGATTTCTCTACAAGCATCCGTTTACTCTTGTATCTAGAATACTGTACTACATCTTTCACAACATTACTCTTAGCTAATTTCAGTCTCAGACAGAGTACACTCTTGAAATAAAAAGTCACTCCCGGATTAATAATTAATGTAGGATAATTAGGTGTTTAAAAGATACCTTTTATACCTCAACACACACACACACACACACACATATATATATAATGTTAAAAATATACAACTGTAATATAAATGTCATGGATTAGCTGGTGGTAGTATAACAACATCAATAGCAGTACAAGTGGAGGCCTACTCAGTAAAGGGTGCAGCCTCGACGGTTGATGTTTGAGCTTGCTCATGATCATGATCACTAGTACTGATGGATGCATCAACTGGTGGTAGTACAACATCAATATAAGTAGTAGTAGTGGAGGCCTGCTCAGTCAATAGTGCAACCTTGACGGTCAATGGTCCAGCCTGCTCATGATCATGACTGGTACTGATGGATGCTGTTGGCTGCTGACTAGACATGGCCGATGGTCCAGCCTCATCTCCATGATGACTGCTAGATGCTGCTAGTGGAGCCTCATGCTCATCAGGCACTGCGCGAGGTGAATGATCATGAGATGATGAGTCGCTTCTCACAGACTGTCCATCACGTGTCGTAGCTCAACTATGCCTATAGCTATAGACAGTCCTCCTTAGTCGCGTAATAGCTGTCAGCCACGCTCCTGGCCATGCCCGTGGGTGGCCCGCGTCACACGACATGCCTCTCCACATCCATAATAGCCTATCATCGGCCTGTATGTCTCTGTAATGGGCGGGCTTGATGCCCACGTCAACAATCAATGCACTGAGTTGGTTGCCCAACTCTGTCCCTATCATGGTCTCAAATTAAGCCTTTCATGGTGGTCTTGGTGCCACGATGGGAGCATGCTGCTGCACGACTCATCCTAATCATGATCATCATGAATGACCCATGTGCGATCATGTCCCGTGGGTTCCACGGATCATGTGGTGGATCTGGCATCTCCTTGCCATCAAAAGAGCCAATGTCTGCAAAATATATACAAGTACACAACAATAATTAGACAATTTCATTACACAATTTAATTAAAAAAAATTAAATAACATGTTAGAATAAATATAAATAAAACAGTAATATTACCTCTATCATCTGCCGACTCATCATCTGTGAAGAGGATGTTGGGACACCCTCGCCAATCTAATCCAACATAAGGACATGGGACCATAATGAAGGGATGCATCTCGTCAACACTGGCTAGTAAGTCCAGTGCATCATGCGATATCCTGGCTGGAAACATAGTGTCTCCCCTCTTGGGCATCATCTTCCCCCACACATGCATCCGTGCCTCGAACATCAGCCTACGAGGCTGCCAAAAAAAACTTGGTCTCATCTCTAGAAACCTCTCAAAAAATAAACAAAACAGCTTTGAAGAAAAAGGGAATTTGACCCTCCCTTGTGCATGAGTATGACATATATCTAAGGCCGTACAAAACTGCCACAAAAAAATGGCAGACCACCTGACAAGTCATGGCTGTTGTACGAAAGAATCGACATAATATAAAAGCGAGCAACTAATGTGTTTCTTGTCACTGGTGTTGTGCGAAATGGTCGAAATGATAAGTGAGAGGCACTACACGTCTTGTCTACCAAATACTATACATATTGTGACACCAAATGCAGAAAATGCGAAGGAACAATACATGTGTTCCAGTAACATGAACAAGATAAACTAGCGACTCCACCTTTTGGTAGTGTGTGTATAAGGACAGAGTAAATTCCACCTATATGGTAGTCCTGTAATAAAATAAATATCCTCCTCAGTGGGTGTGTACCACTAGTCAGGACCAACTTGGAAAGCCTGTCGTTGGGCATTCCACCTGTGGATAAGATATCTCAAAAACACACTATGGGCCTCTAGGGAAGTAGCCTCCTCATAGAACTTGAGGAGGCTTACTTGCCTAAGGATCCCCTGGGTGTCTGCTATAATAACGCGAGGGTATGCATCTCTCTCCCTCTCTCGAGCCTCCCATTGGTGAATCATGTCACACTATTCCGCCTGTTGTTGCTGTTGTTCCTCCTCTTCTCTCTGAATCATTGACATATTAAATAATTTTTTTTTTAAAACAGACATGTATTTAGGAAATACAATGCACCGGCCTTGGTGCAACTATCTTTTTTTCAAGCACCGATGACTATATCTAAGGCAAGAATAACGGTGCGCTAACTGAAATATATGCCCTAGAGCGTATAGTCATGTCAGCACACTGAATTCATCACAATTACATAGTCGATGGTGTGGTCTTTTACCCGGCCGCACCATTAAACCTCTCAGAATGTTGAATGCGGTGTGCTGACATACACCAGGGCAGATAATTCCATCAACGTACTGCATTGTGATTCCCATGGTCAACGGTGTGCCTGGCTAAATGAGCACATCACATTTTTTTTTTTAATTTAAAATTATGCGGGGTGCCTTTCAGTACCGCCTCGGAAATGGTGTGGATATCGTTAGCACCGGTGGTGGTGCAACCTATAAAATTTACAGGCAACACCGTTATTCGGTGTGAGCCGAAAGGCTCAGGCGCATTGCGCGACAATTTTTTTTTCTTTTATTTTTTAATGGTTATTTTGAAGGTTATTTCAAATTCTAATTCACTACAACGCTTAATTATGGAAAAAATAGAAAAATACCTGTACATTTCGCCGTTGAGGAGGCATATTGGCTGTAAATTTTTCAAAAGAAAATTTTCCCACCGTTTTTCAAAATGCAAGCTGGAGATTGGCGGCCAATGCAGAGCAGCAGTGCATGCAATGGGTGTAATGAGAGCACCGATGTTAGGGTGGCTCAAAGAAAGGGAAATGGCACCAGTGCTTGAGAGCTCTAGAGCACTGAGGAAAGTGAAAAATGCGGTTTTTTGGCTGTAATTTTTTTTTTTTTTTTTTTATTTAACCCTGTTTCGGTGCGCGGGGTTTTATAGGTGCACCGGTACGCTTACTTACAACCGCACCAGGTGATGTCAGATTTGGCGTGTTGTTTATGATGCACCGGGGCGATTCCCTAACACCGCATAGGGATGTTTCAGTTTTGGCACGATGTTTTGATGATGAACCGAGGCAGAATATTCGTAAAGCACCAGTGTGAAATAGTCGTAAAGCATTGATTTTTTGGCCTTAATTTTTTTTATTTAATGCTATTCTGGTGCGAGATTTTTATAGGCGCACCAGTGCTCTTGGATAAGAATGCACCAACATGTTTCTATTTTGGCACAGTTTTTTATGATGCATTGGCATGGAAGAGTAGTGAAGAATTGGTGTGTTACCGTAATAGGACGCCCCGGGTGGGTGTGTATGTTGCGCACGCTGTCTGGTGTGCCAATGTTTTTATGCACATCGATGCATTATATGGTAGAGTGCACCTATAATTGAGAGCTTAGGAGCACTGAAAAATGAAAAATTTAGGTTTTTTGTCGTAATTTGTTTTTATATAACCCTTTACCGGTGCGTGTGGTTTATAGGCGCACCGATTCTGTTTCTTACAAACGCACCGGTCGGTTTGTGTTTTGGCGCATTGTTTTATGATGCACCAGTGCGATTTCTTTCTACCACACTGGGTGGTTTCGGTTTTGGCGCGATGTTTTATAATGCACTGGCATGAAAGAGTTGTGACGTACTGGTGCTATAGAACAATATGATGCATAGGGTGGGTGTGTACAGAGTGCACAGTGTCTGGTGTGCCAATTTTTTTGTGCGCACTAGTGCTTTCGTAATTCGAGAGCACCGGGGCAACGTTTAATGATAAGCGCACCGAGCGGAAAACATCCACAAAACCCTCCGCCTGCCAACGTCCTCTAGTAATCTCCGCTAGAAATGTATGTATGGGGTATTTTTCTGTGGGGTTCCTCAAAAACATCCGCTAGAGGGTCTTTTCCTTGTAGTGACAACTATAATCCTTAATGCAATGAGTCTTTTTCGATCTTCAAAATTAGCAAGAAATCTCTTCTCTGATACCAAATGATAGCGAGGTTTCACTACAAGAAAAAAAGACATTGGTGAGGGTCATGCTTGTGACGGACCTTAAAAGGTCTGTCACCAATGTCACATATGGTGACGGTCCTCAAAAAAACGTCACTGTAAGTGTATATAGTGATGGTCCTTTAAGGTTCGTCACCAAAGCCATTTTCAATGACACTTTTGGTGAGGGTCGTTAAAGGCCCATCACTAATTCTATCTTTGGTGACACTTCCAGTGACGAACTTTTAATGACCCTCACCAATGCTCTTTTTGTTACTTTTGGTGACGGTCAAAAAATGTTTGTCACCATTGATCATTCCAATGAGTTTTTGATGACACTATATGCCTCTTAATATATATTTTTTCAAAGATAACGATTTAAGGCCATTATTGTGGAGTATTTTTTATGATATTTCCAAGGCCATATTGGTTATAATCAATCAATTTTTTAAGAAGTAATTAGTGTGTATCATTTCCCTCAAGTAATCACTAGTCGAATAGATTTTTCCTATGAGTCAACACATGATTCATATCTATTAAGTTTATTATCTATAAAATTCCCTTTAGATAAAGTTCTACTAGAGTGTATAGGAAATATATTATTTAATACATAATCAAGCTCTGCCAATTCTATTAATGAGAAAGACCTAACACTCCTCAACAATCCGAACACACCTTAAATTAATGCTTTGTCACACACTAACATTTCTTAGCACCTCGCATGTCTTGGAACATCTTTGTACCTAGAACATCTTGTCATGAAACTGATGCCAAAGCACATGGTGGCATGTGCTAGCACAACATGGAACTCTCCTAGCATGTGTTAGCATGCATGTAGTCCCTAACATGCCCTGGAACACCTTGTTTGAACACATTGACATACATTAGCACTTGGCATACAATACCACTTGGCATGTATTGGGACCTATTATTAGTGTGACTAGCATGTCCCTTTTGAAAAAGATAAAGTCGTGACTTATTGACCCTCTTATGTGTTCATTTCCTTACGTTTTGGATTGGTTCTTCCTTTTGTTGCCTTGACACTTCTTGACAAATATTGACATACCCGACACCCTGCACATACTTAGCACCTAACATGTATTGACATATCTTGGAACTATTTGGAACATATAATTAGCACACCCTGGAAATCCCTAGCACACTTTGGCACTTCTTTACATGCCTTACCAATGCTTAGCATACCTTGTCACTCCGTCCTTGGCATGACAGCTAGCACTCATTAACACTAGTCCCTGGCACACGTTCCTTATATTCATTAACTTCCATGAATTTTGACCCAGTGCTCCCTTAATTTTTTTTATTATTACTCCTTAACACTCCTAAACATGCATTGGCACTATCTAGCACACCTTAGTAGTCTTCAACATGCTATTCCACTTCATAGCATGCATAACAGTCCCTGACACATATTGGCGCTTGGCACGTGTTGGTGCTTGGAAAGTCTTAAAATGTATGGAACACGTTGAGATGCTTTGGTATGATTTGGCACGGTTTAATATTAAATTTATTTTAGATCAATTTTTGGAAAGTATATGAGAAGCAACAAAGGAAGACTTGGCACTTAGAATGGACTAAGACTTTGCACTTGGCACCTATTGGCGCATAGTCATGTTGGTATGCCTAGCATACCCTCTTAGAAAAGGTAAATTGACGACTAATTAACCCTCTTATGTGTTCATTTCCTTGTAGCTTAACTTGTTTCTCCCTTTTTTTGCCTTGACAGTCCCTGGCACGCATTGACACAACCTTGCACATATTTGCATGCCTTATCACTTGGCACATCTTATCATGTTTGACATGCCTTCGCACTATCTGAAACATCTTAGCACTCCCTAGCACGCCTTGGCACTCATGTCCTCACAACAAGCCTTTACATTTTTTCAAGACTTGGGAACCCAATCAAGTCCTTGGCTACTGTAGTTCATGTGAAAATGTTGCCTTGCTTCAAGCCCAACAACTTGACCAATTGCACCTACTACAAGTAGATTGTGCTTTGTTCACCTAAGAACTTCCTATAACTCATCTTATGCCACTCATGTCCAATCTCAACTTGTCCCACTTAACTATTTACAAAGACAAGGATCACATGATCCAGCCATGGCTATAAAACAACTAAGCAACATAGCTTACACAGTCAATATTTCACATGTATGTTTAGTTCATATAAACAATAGAACATTAACTGAGAGTTTGTGTTAGCGTCAGTCTAGTCATACTGCCATGAGTGATCAAAACTGCTCTTTTGCATTTGCATATTAGGTGTCTCATACCGAATAAATTTCACCATTCCATTAGGTCATGAATTCATTGATGGTAGTAATTTTTCATCAGTTTTCCCTCATGTGAAACTTGCTGATTTTCATCTCTATGGTCTTTAGTCATTAGTCACTTTTATTCTCAAAATCATATCAGTAGGTCATAGGATGGGTCTCATTAGTTTCTAAGGTCTCACCATGGTCAAATTAATGAGTCAAATGTCGATAAATATCAGCAAGGTCATGAGGAAGTCAATAAATTCAAAGTCATAGCACCAAGAAGAATCAGAGAGACATTTTATTCAGTTTTATGTAATTTTTGCCTCAAAACCATGTTTTGAGGTGAAAACATGATATTTCACCTTTATTATTCACTATGTAATTTTATATCATCATGTGTAATAAGTCACAATTCATAAAGCTGTTATCTCCACAAAGTGATGTCCCTACCTTCAGAAGAGTTTTTCGCAGCATGTTCAGTGCCAAATCATCCTCCAAGTAGATCCATCAGAAAGAGCCTGGAAAGAGCTTTCCAACGGTATACTACACTCTCAAAACTAACTTCTGGATTGAAATTTATGCTTAAGTGAAGTAAAATCCCCTAAACTCCCCTATTTCCCATTTTTTTCTTTAAACTTTGTTTTATATTTCTTTAATAAACCCCTTTTCCCCCTTTCCTATTACAAAATCGCATTATAAATTATTTTAAAAAATATGCGATTTAATTCCCAACCACTTCCCCAACCATACCTTATAAAATTTTATAATAAACATATCAAAGTTTATTATAAAACCCCGCTTTTCCAAACCACTTCCCCTCCATGCCATAGAACTTTATAATAAAAAGTTTTATATTATAAAGTCTCCCTCGTCATAAACCACTTCCCCTTTCCGCAACCCCTTAAACTTTATAACAAAGTTTAAATCATATGTTATAAAACCCGCCGCAATCGCAAACTTTCCCTTCCCCTTTCAATCGCATCGCAAAAATCAATGTGTCCCCCCCGATTACTCCGATCGCTCGAAACTCCGATGCGATTGATCGCATCCCTCCTCCCGATCTCTCGATCGCAACCCTCCTCCCGATCACCCGATTGTAACCCTCCTCCCTTCGATCACCCGATCGCACAAAACTCTGATTGCGATCAATCGCAAGTCCCTTCCCCGATCCTCTGATTGTAACAACCCACGATTGATCTCTCCACCGTTGATTTTCCCCGCCGATCGAACGATCCAACAGCTGATCGGGCCATCGCAATCGGCGTTCCCCATATGTGTTCCCTTCCGATCCCCTCCGATGTTGTGATTGTGATTCGTAAACCCCCGGTCCCACCATTTAAAATCCTCCGCTCATCCATAATATAGCTCTTTTCCTTTGTTAAGTATAATTTTTGTTTATTTCATTTTATACAAAGGCCTTTGCCCAATCGCATTGGCAAAGTTGAGTTATGTTCTGCCTTACCCTCCTATCCCCGATTGCGATCACTGTGTGTATTAAAGTCTATTGCAGACTTGTATTTCAAAGTTTTTTCATATATTATGTTCCCTCCTTACAATCGCATCGGAAATTTTTTCGCTCCATTGTATATTGTATTCCCCCTGCCTTGTATTCTGATTGCGATTATGATGTGGGTCCCACCTCCTTCCCTTCCCTTTTCCCATTCAAAATACATTTTTCCCTTCACGAAAGCATTATTTTGTTCTATGATATTTCAACAACAGTTTATTAAAGGGTCAGTTTATTCAAAAGAAATAGTGGAAAGCAAAGGAAATAGTTGAAGAGCCGAGAGCTTAAAATAAAATAAAGATATCTACAACAAGCAGAAAAATAGGGAAATCTGTTCATCATATTACTTATTTTCTTTCATACAGCCTAACAGCAAAATCTCCAAGTGGTCAAATGCAATGTTGTCTCTTATTTTTAGGGGCAGATTGTTGTGTTTCTTACTATGATTTTATTTCAGTTCTTCAGCTGTTAGAACATCTCCCTTCTCTTGTGGATCTATGTTCCCACATTTCAGTGTATTTATTATGAATAATTTGTAAGCATCAAGTGTAATTTGTAACTCAGAAAGTAGGGGAATAGTGTGGAAGAACATCTCTGTGCTACATTGTACAGTTTGACAGGAATTAATAAGAGATGCAACTCTGATTTGTGGGATCCATGTGGTATGAGAGTTAGCATTTGTTTTTCTCCATTGTTTTATATGTGAATTGTTATGTGTTCCATTCATCCATAAACATTTCCTTTTGAATGCTTTCAAGATAGAAAGGTAGAATCCATTTTATATGCTCTGCCTTGGGAAATCATTCATACTCTGTATTTTTCTTCTTTTTGAAAAGGATCCATTTATCGTGCCCTTTTCAACTCCTCACCAGTCTTTCCACCCCATCCTCATTAAATTTTAATTGCTAATTTTCCTGCCTATCTTGCCCCATGAAATACCCTGTGTCCTGATTTAATTCTCGGTTTCAACTGTCCCTTTATATCCCACACATCCCTAAAATTCATTCATTCATTCATTTTATTAAACCTTTTATCCCTATCATTTTACCTAGCCTAATATCAGATTTCTATTGCACTTTATTGAATATTATTTTACGGAGAGAGCCCTCTCCTGTCCTTGTAGGGCTAGCTACAAGGCTGAGCGTGGTTTAGTTGTTACCTTGATTTTCCTTTTGCAGCCTGGGGTCCAATTCAGGTGCTAACAGTTTTCAAGAACCACAAGAATCACAAGGCATAGAAGATATAAGCTGACACAAGCTGAGTGCCCCAAAAATTATACACAACAATGTACAATATGCAATTATCTAAAATAGTTTAAAACATGAGCATGTATCCAAAGTGTGCCACATCTCATATAAAAAAAGTAACTAAAGGAAAAACAATGTTGTGCCTAGCACAAAGTGATCTCCCTTTGTCTAAAATTGCTATGTTGAACCCCTTATAACAACCGTAGGCTTGCCTCCTATAAATCTTATTATAAACTTCTCCTAACACACTTCGTTCTTAGCACATTTGAATTTGCTAACACTCCCTTGCACACACTCTTATTTGTTCATTTCCATGCATTTTGACCTAGTTATCCCTTGATATGCCCCGACACTCCCTAAAACTCTAGTTCAACATGCATTGACATTTTCCTACATGTGTTAGCATGCCTTTTCATTCCTTTGCATGCCCTGACCCTCCCTATATATCATGCCCTCACAATTACCCTTACTTAATTTTTGACTTGGGAACCCAACCAAGCCCTCGCTTGACTACAAGAGCTTGACCAAGTTATAGTTACTACAACTAGACTATATTGTTGAATTGTGTAGCTTGGGAGGTACTCCAAAAGCCTAGTGATATGGCTTTGTGTGAGTTTGGTCACAAAAGGCTTTGTGGAAATAGAAGCAAAGAAAAGGGATTTTGGACCCAAGACAAACTTTAAAATCTAAAAGAAAATTAAAAAGGAAAATTAATATTTCCTAAGGTCTAACTGGATAAAACCCGTAATTTCTAGAGGGTTCGTAAGAGGTCTAGGAAAAACTATTTAAGGAGTCCTTAGGATGAAGGAAATAACATCAAGTGAGAAGGAGGTCATTTGATAAGGGGGCGAAGAGACATGTAGTCCTAAAGAGGCCATGATCATTATCATGTATAGCATTCATTAAGATGCCTCAATATGCTTTGGCATGGTTTAATATTAAATTTATTTAGATCAGTTATTGGAAAGTAGAAGAGAATTAATAGAGGATGATTTGGCACTTAGAATGCACTAACACTTGGCACTTGACACTCATTTCCACCTAGTGTTGGTGTGCATAGCATGCCCCTCTTGGAAAATGTAAATTGATGACTTATTAACCCTATGATGTGCTCATTTCCTTGTATTTTAACCTTGTTTCTCCTTTTTGTTTCCTTGATAGTCCCCGACATTTATTGTCACACCATTGCAAATATTGGCATGCCTTAACACTTGACACATCTTAACATATTTTACATGACTTCGAACTATCTGGCACATGTTAGCAATATCTGCAATGGTTTACAATTAGATGAGCAGATACATAGCATAGAAAACAATGGAAGCATTTAAACAAAGATGAAACACATCACCATTTTGACACAACTCAAGAATACTATGAACGGTCTTTGATTATTGATGTCCAGCTCCAAAAATTAAAGTTCTTCAATATTAGTTCTTACAATACAGGTGCTAAAATATCCAACCTTTTATAATGAGAATTACAGTGGTATTTAACTAACAACTAAGTCAATTTTCCCTAAGCTACCCTGGAAAACTTTCATTGATTACAATTTAAGTAGAAAATGGACAAGTATGGCCATGCAAGGCTATGATGAGGTGAATTTTTTAGCCATCATTGGTTGTATTAAATTCGATGACCCTTCTTGAATTATAAGGTGAATGCAATTGGGCTTTTAAAATTTCGAAAACACAAAGTGAGGCAAAATTGATGTCTGTCCTAGCCTTTCTTGCACTGCCTTGGTTGGATCATTAACTCCAGTGTGGAAATGATTTCTTTGTTGTCCTAATTTCATACTGTCTGGCACTATTTTTATGGAAAATAGTTGCCGAAATATATTATCCTTGTTCACATCTAAGAACCATCATTAAAAAACAAATTCCTGAAAATCTTGGGATGTTTGTCATGCCGTGAAAAATGGGCGAAATTGCTGAAAATAGAGGTCAAATCAGACATTTTTTTGTCCCCAACGGTGACACCTATGAAAAATATAAGATATTTTATTGTTCTTTGCCTTTTTTTGGTGAAAAACCTCTTTTGGATTTTCAAAATTCATCTCCAGCGCTCCACAACAGTTGCTGCAAAATAATGACCAACACAGAAAAAACGGAAATCCGAAAAATAGGGCTGAGAGATGGTTTTGATTATCCCAACTGAAGGCACCTGTGAAAAATCTGGGAGAGGATTTTTTTCTTCAGCCTACGCTGAATAAAAAATTCTCTCTTTTTTTCAATATTCATTCCCATCTGCCCAAAATCTCCCTCGAAAACGGACTGGTAAAACTGGCTAAAAAATGGTTTTTCATTTGGGGAAAATGGTTTTGGAGGAGAAAAGTGGTATTTCAGACCTTTATGAAGTGGCAAGTGGTAATATAAAGGGGGGGGGGGTGCGAATTCATGAGATATTGACACATAAGGGTGTCCCTTTCTTGAAAACCATTCGTTCCAGACCCCCCCTTCAAGGATAAAGTAAGAATTGTAAAGGGGGGTCGGAATGAAACATAGGCCGTCGGATTTAAAGATAATGATGGATCGATGAGGTGGAAAGCCTTTGCTTATTTTCGGTTAGTTTGGCCTATTTATTCATGAAATGAGCTATAAACCTCGTAGTCCCTAATTGACCTTATACACACAAAACATAGTGACAACTCATTCACCCAGACCTGAAATTATGTAGAATTTAGTTATGAAGTGGCATTGCATCCGCGCACTTCGCAACCTTTACAGTTAATTAGTTTATAAAGAATACGATCAATGATGCGATGCGATGGGGTGGTGACATGGAGGGTAAGTGGGATGGGACCGCAGTGCACATTGCAATTCGTAGCGTTTAGTTATAAGTGTGGAATATGTAAACTCTAAAATCTGCAAAGTGAGATGCGCGGGGGAGGAGATGAGTGACATGGCAGGGAAGAAGTGGGACCGGATCACAGGCGTACATCAAAATTCTTAAGTTTTATTTATAATTTGTGGGGCTAACTCCTTAAATTTGCGAAGTGCGGGGAAGAGGGGTCCACTGGCATTTGGCAGAGTGTTATGAATTTGCGGAAGGTTTTTAAGCGGTCAGTGTTATGAAGTTTTATATGATATAACAATGTATTGTAATGGCTATGTAATGGGGCGGAGCTACTGAGGTGTAGTTGACTTACCACATCACAAACTAAATAAAATAGATTGCAGGCGCTCAAAAGGTAAAACAGTGCGATGTGATATTGAAAATTAGCGATCGCATTATTTAAAGTTTAGTTCCAATGCCAAATACATAAATTCTGTGAAATGTGATGAGGGCCCCACTTTGATCACGAAAGGCGGAAGAAAGGTAAGGTAACGTATATTTCAAAATGGAATATGAAATGGAAGAGAAGCATGGCAGGGAATGGGTTTCAAAGCATGGGAGAATATGGAGGAAATGAGGGGAGAAAAGAGGGTGAATGAAATGAAATGGAACGAGGGCAGAAATGAAGTTTGATCCCCATCACACCTTGCCAGCAACAATTTTTCTCCTTTCCACTGAACTATAAGGAAAATTGATTCATTTGATGCTCTTTGACAGTCAGGGTATAATTCCCTATTTAAGGAGGTTTCCTATCATGTTCAATCCATAAGGTATGTCATTAATACTGTGACAAATTTGCATAGAAGAAGAGGGGTTGTGACCCTTAGAGAGAGGTTTATCTCTGCAATATATACCACAAATTTGGAAGATGGTTTGCATAAGTATGTGCGGAGATAGAAAATCCAAAGGAAGGTGGAACCTGAGTAGAAGATGGAGCAGAATAAATGTGCCATATGAGGAATGGATTGACATGAAGAGGAGTTGATTTTGTTGGACTGTCCATGGAGTTTTGGACAGAGATCTGAAGAAGCCTATAAATAGTTAGTGAATGGACTGTTAATGGATGATTTGTGACCTAGTTCAGTCATCTACAAATTTTTAGAAGGATGATAATATGAGTAGTTCAGATTTGTTCATAGATTGGACAACAAAAAATTAGCACACAAGAATAGTGATTTTCAGAGGACTCAAATCACTATTAGGTGGCATATTTGAAGAGCCCTAGATGAGGGCAGTGTTGTGGGAACTAGATCAGTGAAACAATTTACTGTGGTTGGGAAAATTGATGGCAGTCCAAGTACAATTGGAGGGTTGTTAGGTGACTGTCAAAGAAGAGCTCTAAGTCCTGTACTTATGAAGGAAAACAAGACTGGTAGAAGGGTAGGTGTATTGGGCCTAAGGACGTGCAGAATTTGAAGGACTAAAGTAGCAGTCAAATGGGCTAGCCAACTAGCCCCATTTCACTGTATTGTAGAGTATTGTTTCATTGAGAAGAAGGGAAACCTCCATATCCCTAGACTTGTCATCTTGGAGCAGCAGTATGGCAAAAGTGGGCAGACCAAAGAGTTGTTCACAATAGAGTTGTGAACAGCTAATCGAAAAATTTAAGTGTTGGAGACCTTAAAGGAAAAAAGAGGTAGATAGAGGGAATTTTTTTTTTTAGCCGAGTTCCATAACATAAAGGAATTTAGTTCATTGATAGAGGCAGAATGAGGAGTTTCATAATGGGAGGAAAGAGGTCCTACCAAATGTGTTTAAGACATGTGGATTGAAAGGGCTATGTGTGTCCACCATAAAAAATTGGGTCAAGTGTTGTCTTGTTCAAGGTATATTGGTTGTCAAAGGACTAACACCAGGCCATAGTTGTATTCCTTGTATCAGTGTGACTGTAAAGGGCCATCATCCTTGGTACGAGAGCTCTAGCTTATTCTATTACAGTTTGTAATTTAACGAAGAAAGGTTTGAAAAAGTTACAAATTTTCATGTGCACTAATTGATTCCCTGATGTGTGTAGATTTCATTGTGAAAAGTTGATGTGTTGTGTCACTTGAGTGTGTTTGCATCAAATATTCTAAGACCAAAGCCAAATTCTCATGTGTCATGGAAATTCAACATATGCCTTGTTCACCTAAGAACTACATGTAACTCATATTAGACTACTCATGTCTAATCTCAATTGATCCCACATAACAAGTTACCAAGACAAGGCTCATCACATACAACTATGGTCGTAAAACAACTAAGAAACATAGTTTACATCCTGACATGCCATAACACCTGATATGTCCTAAATGCCTTGGAATTGTGTGGCATGTGTTAGCATCCCCTACATTCCTTGACATGATTTTACACTCCCTAACACACCGTAGCACTTCCTGACACACCTTGGTAGTTTAACACACCTTGGCATTGCCTAGCATATAACCTTGTAACTTCCTCCTTAACACACCTAGAACTCATTGACACTCCATATCACACACTCTTATTCGTTCATTTCCATGCATTTTGATCTAGTGCTTCCTTGTGTTTACCTGACACTCCCTAACACTCCCTAGCATGCATTAGCATACCCTAACACCTGACACATCTTGGCATGCCACCCTAGCACTCTAGCATTCATTGGCACTACCCAGCATACCTTTTCACTCTCTCCTTAGCACACCTAGAGCTCATTGAAAATCCCAGTCACAAACTCGTATTCATTCATTTTCATGCATTTTTACCAAGTGCTCCCTTGTGTTTCCATATCATTCCTTAACACTCCTTGGCACGTGTTGGTACACCCTAACACCTAGGACATCTTGGCATGTTTCCTTGGCCTCTAGCATGCCTTAACACTGCCTAGCATACGTTGTCAATCCCCCCTTAGCATAGTTGGAAGTCACTGACACTTCCAATCACAAACTCTTATTTGTTCATTTCCATGCATTTTGACGTAGTTTTCCCTTGTGTTTCCTGGGCACTCCTAGTTAACACTTCCTTGCACGCGTTGGCACATATTGGATGCATCCCAACCTAGCACTCTATCATTCCTTATCACTTCCAAGCATGCCTTGTCACTCCTCCTTATCACACATGGAACTCGTTGAAACTCCTTGTCACACACTATTATTCATTCATTTCCATGCATTGTGACATAGTGCTACCTTGTGTTTCTCTAGCACTTCCTAAAACACCCTGGCACACATTGGCACACCCTGGAACTTGGCACAACTTGGCATGCTTTCCTAGCACTCTATCATGCATTGGAATTGCCTAACATACCTTGTCACTCCCTTCTTAGCACACATAGAACTTGCTAACACTCCCTCCTTAACACATGGCATGTCTTGGCATGCCTGGCATGCCTTGACACTATCCGGAACATATTAGCACACCCTGACACTTCTTGAAATTCCATAGCATTTCCTAGTATGCCTTGTCACCCCCCCTTGCCACGCTTGACACTTGCTAACACCCCCAACACACTCTCTTATTCATTCATTTCCATTCTTTTTGACTTGATTATTTATGTTTGATGGGGTGCATGTCTAAAAAGAGTTCCTTTAATAGAATTAAAAAATGATCTCACCATTACTGACATAAGTAATTGAGAGATTCTACTTGAATGACATTAAGAAACTACACAATAGATTTTAAGAATGGAATTTTTATGGTTTTTTGTTATGGTGTGAGAATGGTAAGAATTGAGTGGTCAATAAGGTGTGTGATTGCTTAGAATACCTTCTCACTCCCTCCTTGGCATGACAACTATCACTCATTGCCACTCCCTACATACCCTCATATTCATTCACTTCCATGTATTTTTACCTATTCTTCCCTTGTGTTGTCCTAGTACTCCTTAACACTCCTCAACATGCATTGGCACTCTCAACTTAGCACTTTTCGACATGCCTTGCCACTTCATAACATGCATAACACTCCCTGACACACATTGGCACTTGGCTTCTAAGTAATTCAAAACTTAGGAGAAGTTTGGAAGGGTCCAACCTCCTCATCAACAACAACTTCACTATTGAAGCTTACCCTATCAGTGTCAATATCAATCAACCTATAAACCTTATACTGTTTTTGTACCATATAATCATTAGCTTTGCTCTTTGGATCTAATTTGGTTATCTTCTTAGCTAGAATCCAAGTGTAGGCAGTAGAACCAAAACTTTAAGATGACTTACTTGGAATTTCTTCCAAACCATGGTTCTATGTGACCTTCTACTTCATTAATGCTTTGAACTTTTGAAATTCATTAAACACATCATATTTTAATTATAGAAAACATACCCACATTTTCTACTGAAATAATCAACAAACGGAAGGAAGTACCTAGCACCAGTGGTTGATGTCATGTTCATTGGTCCACATATGTCTGAAAGTACCAATTGAAGGACCCTCTATGCTCTCCAAGCTCGTCCTTCATAAAATGGTATTCAATGTAGCTTCCTTGCCTAACAAGCTCTACAAACTCTGTGGATCTTCTATAGAATGTTCGGAATTCAGTATTGTCACCATGACCTAGACCACCTATATCTAGATCATAAATTACTAGTCTAGGAGACTCATCATGCTCAAAATCTTCCACCCCCCTTCAAGTGCAGCTACCTGAAGCTTGACACCTGAATCCTCAACCCCTTCCAACTTCTAAGTAATTCAAAACTTAGGAGAAGTTTGGAAAGGTCCAACCTCCTCATCAAAAACAACTTCACTATTGAAGCTTACCCTATTAGTGTCAATATCAATCAACCTATAAACCTTATAGTGTTGTTGTACCCTATAATCATTATCTTTGTTGTACCCTTAAACCGCTAAACCACTAACACCTAAACCCCTAACCCCTTAACCCCTTAACCCCTAAACACCTAAACCGTTAATGCTTAACCCATAACCCATTAACCCCTCACCCCTAACCCCTCAAATCCTTAATTGCTAAATCCCCTAATCCCTAAGCCCCTAATCCCTAATCCCTTAACCACTAAATCATTATTCACCTAACCCCTAACTATGCCTAAATCACCTAACCCCTAAGCCCCCAATCCCTAATCCCTTAATCACTAACTCATTATTCCCATAACCCCTAAATGCACTTAAATCCCCTAACCCCCAAATCCCTAACAGTTTAACCACTAACTCATTTCCCCCAACCCGAATCCATAATCCCTTCAACTCTAACCCCTAAGCTCCCAATCCCTAATCCCTTAACCCCTAACCCCCCAATCCCTAACACCTTTACCACTAACTCATTATTCCCCTAACCCCTAAACCCTAAACCTCTAACTCCTAAGCCCTTATTCCCCTAACCCGTAAGCCCCTAATCATTAATCCCTTAACCACTAACTCATTATTCCCCTAACCCTTATAACAATCCTTAAAACCCATGGGATTAGCCATTCCAAATGAGAGCAGGTCTAGTTGGGACCTATGATCAAATTAATTCCCCCTTGTTGGCATGGTGGAATACCATGAGAAAAACCATGGGTGGAAAAAACCTCTCCTAAATTTGCTATTTTGTCTCAATTTTATTTTAATAATTAATTAATTAATTTCCTTAAAACTCTTTTAGATAAATCACATATTTTATAAAGTTGATACCTTTCTATGTGGTTCATCATCAATGTTTTTAAAATAAATTTATTAGAATGAAATTGAATTGATTTTTGAAACTTCCTTTTAAACAATTGTTAACATTACAAAAAATAAGAACTACCCTCACCATCCATCAAAACAACAATAGATATGATATTAAAAATAATATTTGGAGAGCATAATATTAAAAATAATGTTTGGAAAAATAGAAGGATGGAGTATTCATTTTTCGTTTAAATTTTAGACATCAAATTAAAATAACACATCTCCCACCCAAAACACATCTCTTACTCATCCCCCGCTACCTTAGTGATTAGGGCTTTGTTGTGGGTCTTATTCTATCAGGCATGGGGGAAATCTACCAGTCAAAATGGAAACAATTTCGTCTCTCTCTGCGCGTGCAGTAATTTCTGCTTCCATCTACAGCAGAAAGGGTCTTGATCTATGTAAGTTTCGAGCATTAACAACCTGTTTAATATTTTTGAAGCAACTTCTTTATCTCTGCATCCATTTCCTGTGTATTTATTAGTATATGTTTTGGTTTCATAATTGCAAGGAGTAGACTTTCATCCCCTTAAGGGAATCTTATTTTATACAAGGATTTCCTCTCGGCGTAATTGTGATTCATTGGCTGTCCATTTTAGGAGTAGACTTTCATCCCCTTAAGGGAATCTTATTTTATACAAGGATTTCCTCTGCAGCCAATAAATTCATTGTTGAATAGTGCGTAAGAACTAGGCTACAAAAACTACATTCCAAAAACTTTGATATGCATAAATTAGCAAAAATTAATTACATAACTGAAAAAACAAAAACAACATACTGGATTACGAGCTTGACTTCTTATTACCATTAGTTAAAATGTTGATGACGATTTTTATTCTTTAAATTTTTCCAAACTCGTAATGCCTTTGCTGAAATCTTTGTTATTTCTAGTGTATATATCATAACCGATAAATTCCCCTTTTCGGATTTTGGGTTTCTGGATTTACTGAAATAGTATACTATGTGGTGATCTTCTAGAGAGCCAAACTACTATTTAGATGAGTTAGACGACGGGTTACAATGTAACCTGTTTCAAATCAACACTTTTTTAGATGATTTTATTTTTTATTTCTTTTCAAAATCAATTTTGACACATAATTTTTTTTACCAATCCCCTAAGCCCATTAAAAACCACCTTATAGCTATAAGATTATCAAGCATAAACATGCCCTTTCAATCGAATCTGATTTTCCGTATCCAACTAGCTGTCAACAAAGACAAAACCTTCTGTAATTTTAACCCTTCTTGGGAACTACTTCTTTAACAAACTCAACAAAGGCGTCACATGGAGGAAATTATCTTGAAAATACTCCCTGATTTTCATCTCATCTCTAAAAAGTTGCCACTAGAATCTCAAAAGGACAAATCCACTCAGAATTCTATGTTCTCTTCAGGTGCTAGGAGAAAAATTTAGAAGACACAGCCCCTTAGGCAATTTGGGGAATGAGTGCCCTAATCCTAAGCCCCTGCCCCCGTACCAGTACAAGGATATTCTTTTATGTCCTATCAGACTGTCTGGAACTTACACATCTTGTTCACAACTTCGTTTGTGAACAAGATCCATTGTTAATGATTCTGTTACCGATGACCTTTCATGCTTGATGTGCTGATTGAAAGTAATGATGCAATATAGATTGATGCCAAGCATGCATCTGTTGTGTCAATGAAGTAACTGATATTTCATACACACAAATGTGAAGCCATCTTACATAAATGAGAGGTCAACCATGTTATTGTAAGCAAAGATAAATAAGCCAAAGATCAACCATACCACTGGTATGGTATACCACTGTGATGCCAATAAGCTACCACTGAGATACTACAACCACTATGATATCAAGCGCAACAGAATATCATAATTATTCCAAGTCATAAGAGCAATGTTCCTAGCCATATATAGAACAGAGACTGAGGTTCATAGATGTACTGAAATCAGAGGTAAGGATCCCTATCCAAACAGAGGGAGAGATGAATTTATGCAGTCCATAGTCAAACTGAAATAAAAAAACTGTACCATCTGAACTATGCCAAGATAATATGAAAAGTTATCCAATAGGGCCATGTGAAGATAATATAGAGACCTATATAAAGGTCAGAAATATTATGTCAGAAGGATTGATTATGGAATCAGATGCTTTCGCTTGTAATAATCATTAATCCTGGGTCTTCTAGACTTCCTCTTTCTTTGATTCATTTTGAAAAGAGCAGAGAGATAGATGGTTGAGATCAACTTAGATTTACAATATATCATGGACTTGCCAAAGCGCCATGATTTCTGGACTGTCATATCAATACTGATTGTATGTCGGACTGTAATTCTGAAGCCATCCTTACCTCATTCAAACATTATACATCATCTGAAGTAACTAGAAAAGCGAGGATGTTTCTTTAACATTGCTTCAGGTTTTATGACTTCATTTTGATACCTCTGCCTAAGTTGAAGTTGAATCTTTAAACACCCTTATGTGGATGACAGAATGTACAAAATTGACTTAGATGCTATTAAGCCATCATTCGCATTCATTCAATCTTTAAACTCATGGACTAGTCCTTGTAAAAGCCTCTTATGAACAATCTAATAGAGGAGAGCTGGTAAAATTTCATCAAGGTAATACTGCAGAAATGAGAAACAATATGTCCACAGATATGACTTAGAGCATTTGTATTTAATCAGGACATTATCGACCAAAATTAGATTCTAGAATTGGCCATGAGGAATAAGCTCGAGATACTTGGATCAACCAGCCAAAAAAAAACTTTAATGCTGAGATAATGAATAAATAAAAGTGTCCAAAAATTGAGTCACGTCATACTGAGATTATGACTTTAAGAGTGATAATCATTTTAGGTATCTCCACAGGTCGGCTCTTTTAAACCATATATATATACTTAGATCTGAGATGCTATGGTACTACATGAGTCTGCAAATACATAAGTCTGCAAAGCATATTTTAAAACAAAATGACTGCTTTTGTACCTTTGTTTGACTTGATCAAGGATATGCCTGAAGTAGGAACCTCAACTTATTTTCTTGGATGCATAAGCATTAAGGCATGCCTTTGAAAGATACAAATGCCATGAGTTTGAGAGGGACTCAACTCCTTTTGTAACTTCACTATGAGGCACCCAACAAGGCCTTAGGAGGGCTTTCAATCAATTTGAATTCTTTATCAAAAGGGAAGCATAAGATTGGTCACCCACAGATGTATATGATGCTTGGATCCCATAGGTGGTACATAATTCAAATTGCTTGAAAAACTCCTTAAATGATGGGTCCCTTTGTTGACTTTGTCAAGAGTTTGATTAGCCATTCAAGTTCACCGAATTCTGAGGTGGATCAGTGGATTGGAAATCTCAGACCTCATATTATGTGCCCAGAACTGGACTCTTCTAATCATGATATTTGAACCAGGTCTTGTATCATCTTCAAAAAGGAATTTCACTCTTTATCCACAAAACTGTGGGCTGGTCACTGTGATGCACCAAATTTATATCATAATTTCATACTATCTGATCCTTTGAGGGCGAAAGAGGCCATGAAGATTTGACAACATTTCTAGTGATTTATTTCCCTCTTTCTTGGGCTTGTCCTCAGCCTAGCTCTAACACCATGTTAAATTTATCTTAACATGTTCTTAGCATAGGACAGTCACATCAATTTTTATATATAGCCCAATTATCAATCCATAGCAACCATATCAATTAAAATCATGATGACTGTAACTGATAAAAGAACATAAGAAAATAATGCAGAGGATAAGCCAAGATAAGAGGACACATGAATATGGCTCAAGCCAGGGAAAAACCCCAAGACGGAAAAAACCCTTGATCAGTTCTTATTATTCATAATCTAATGTTCAACAGAGAGAGAGAGAGTACAATGATTTAAAGTTAATACTGACTTTCCAAATAGAAGATCTGACCTCTAAGCTCTTAGGCTCAATGAAACTGCTATTATGAATACTGGTTATGGTATGAACACAGATAGCTTCAAGGACTGATGTTGGAAATCTGGGTCAATGGTTAGGGCTACTTGATTCAACTTTCTTTTCCATTACGGTGATGTACCATAATGTAATCTCTGATATAGAGCTTTGAGACTCCTCCTCAACAATCCCTTCCCTTCAATAATCCTGAATAAGTGGCAAGATAAACAACCCCAAACTCATGAAAGCAGAGGAGGGTTGACCATTCTTTCAAACCCTCCAAACAACTTAAAAACAGGTTGTTGTAGTGGCTTTCTTCCTGCGGTCTATAGCAGAGATAAACCTCGCAAAAACGCATAGAAAAATCAACTAAAGATACGTTGCCTTGCATAGACTTCCTATCCTCCAACTGTGGCTCTTATCCAACACAAAATCTGCACCCAAAACAGAGATTCGCTGCCCAGACAGACCTTCCATCCTCCATTCATTATGTCACAGACCTGGAGAGATGGTAAAATTGCATCAAGGTAATATTGCATAAATGAGAAACAATATGTCCACGGATATGAATTAGAGAATTTGTATTTATTTAGGACATTATCGACCAACCTTAGATTCTAGAATTTGCCATGAGGATTAAGCTCGAGATACTTGGATCAACCAGCCAAAAAAAAACTTTACTGCTGAGATAATGAATAAATAAAAGTGTCCAAAAATTGAGTCACATCATACTGGGATTATGACTCTAAGAGTGATAATCATTTTAGGTATCTCCACAGGTCGGCTCTTTTAAACCATATATATCTTCTTATAACTGCGATGCTATGGTACTACATGAGTCTGCAAATACATAAGTCTGCAAAGCATATTTTAAAACAAAATGACTGCTTTTGTACCTTTGTTTGACTTGATCAAGGATATGCCTGAAGTAGGAACCTCAACTTATTTTCTTGGATGCATAAGCATTAAGGCATGCCTTTGAAAGATACAAATGCCATGAGTTTGAGAGGGACTCAACTCCTTTTGTAACTTCACTATGAGGCACCCAACAAGGCCTTAGGAGGGCTTTCAATCAATTTGAATTCTTTATCAGAAAGGAAACATAACATCGGTCACCCACAGATGTATACGATGCTTGTATCCCATAGGTTGTACATAATTCAAATTGGTTGAAAAAAATCCTTAAATGATGGGTCCCTTTGTTGACTTTGTCAAGAGTTTGATTAGCCATTCAAGTTCACCGAATTCTGAGGTGGATCAGTGGATTGGAAATATCAGACCTCATATTATGTGCCCAGAACTGGACTCTTCTAATCATGATATTTGAACCAGGTCTTGTATGATCTTCAAAAAGGAATTTCGCTCTTTATCCACAAAAATGTGGGCTGGTCACTGTGATGCACCAGATTTATATCATAATTTCATACTATCTGATCCTTTGAGGGCGAAAGAGGCCATGAAGATTTGACAACATTTCTAGTGATTGCTTTCCCTCTTTCTTGGGCTTGTCCTCAGCCTAGCTCTAATACCATGTTAAATTTAGCTTAACATGTTCATAGCATAGGACAATCACATCAATTTTTATATATAGCCCAATTATCAATCCATAGCAACCACATCAATTAAAATCATGATGACTGTAACTGATAAAATAACATAAAAAAACAATACAGAGGATAAGCCAAGACAAGAGGACAAATGAATATGGCTCAAGCCAGGGAAAAACCCCAAGATGACAAAAACCCTTGATCAGTTCTTATTATTCATAATCTAATTTTCAACAGAGAGAGAGAGAGTACAATGATTTAAAGTCAATACTGACTTGCCAAATAGAAGATCTGACCTCTAAGCTCTTAGGCTCAATGAAACTGCTATTATGAATACTGGTTAGGGTATGAACACAGATAGCTTCAAGCACTGATGTCGGCAATCTAGGTCACTGGTTAGGGCTGCTTGATTCAACTTTCTTTTCCATCACAGTGATGTACCATAATCTAATCTCTGATATGGATCTTTGAGGCTCCTCCTCAGCAATCCCTTCCCTTCAAAAATCCTCAATAAGTGGCAAGATAAACAACCCCAAACTCATGAAAGCAAAGGAGGGTTTGACCATGCTTTCAAACCCTCCAAAAAACTTAACAACAGGCTGTTGTAGTGGCTTTCTTCCTGCGGTCTGTAGCAGAGATAAACCTCACAAAAATGCACAGAAAAATCAACTAAAGATATGTTGCCTTGCACAAACTTCCTATCCTCCAACTGTGGCTCTTATCCAACACAAAATATGCACGCAAAACACAGATACGCTGCCCAGACAGACCTTCCATCCTCCATGCATTGTGTCACAGACCTGGAGAGCTGGTAAACTTGCATCAAGGTAATATTGTAGAAATGAGAAACAATATGTCCACAGATATGACTTAGAGCATTTGTATTTAATTGGGACATTATCGACCAACCTTAGATTCTAGAATTGGCCATGAGGAATAAGCTCCAGATACTTGGATCAACCAGCCAAAAAAAATATATACTGCTGAGATAATGAATAAATAAAAGTGTCCAAAAATTGAGTCACATCATACTAGGATTACGACTCTAAGAGTGATAATCATTTTAGGTATCTCCACAGGTCGGCTCTTTTAAACCATATATATATTCTTAGAACTGAGATGCTATGGTACTACATGAGTCTACAAATACATAAGTTTGCAAAGCATATTTTAAAACAAAATGACTGCTTTTGTACCTCTGTTTGAGTTGATCAAGGATATGCCTGAAGTAGGAACCTCGGCTTCTTTTCTTGGATGCATAAGAATTAAGGCATGCCTTTGAAAGATACAAATGCCATGAGTTTGAGAGGGACTCAACTCCTTTTGTAACTTCACTATGAGGCACCCAACAAGGCCTTAGGAGGGATTTCAATCAATTTGAATTCTTTATTAGAAGGGCCACATAAGATCGGTCACCCACAGATGTATACGATGCTTGGATCCCATAGGTGGTACATAATTCAAATTTCTTGAAAACCAAGCCCTAAATAGAGATGGGTCTGATAATAACCTCGACATTGCCACCTGTGTGCAGCCTTATATGTCATCCTATTTCAGAGGAGAAGATGAGCCCTTCAATGTGTCGAATGAGGGAGAAATCACCCCTTTATATACTAATTGGTGGAGTCAAAAGGACGTGACTTTTGAGCTTCTTGAGCCAACTTATAAGGGAGGCCGACCTTGGTTGCCAATTTTAACAAAAATCCATCATGAATTGTAGTTGAAATTCTTACTCAATCACCTTTTCTTGCTCATGAATGCTTATCTTAAAGTTAGGCATTAATGAGTCTTGTTGTTGCCTAGATATTGTAAGCAGATAAACAATTTAATTATATTGTATTTTTATATATCAATTATACTTGGACATATTCACTCAACAATTAACATACACGCGTGAGCTTCAGCTGAGGGCCATAGACGGGATCCGATTGGATGAAATCCTCCACATCCGCATCGGTCCACTTGGGCAGAGATTTGTCCCTGCCAAGGATCTGCTTATACTTGTTCAAATACGAAAACCTCTCCTTCCAAAATTCCTTCCTCACCCCCTAGAATGACGATTCCTGCTCTAATGAAGTGTTCTCTCCCCCCATTTTTCTCCAACCTCCCAGTGATCCTTTTATCTTGCGGACTATTTGAATAGTTCAAGGCTTGTCAAGTTTTATCATTGTTTGAAGGACTAACCAAATAGAACTGTAGGTTCGTGCTTCCACAAGGACACACCCAAGCTTGCAGATCCGAGGGAAGTGTAACCACAAGTCAACAAACAGGTGGCCAATCCACATTTCTATGAGCCTCCATGATATTGTTGTACTCGAAGCTTCTTGTCCAATAGGTTCGAGCTCTTTTTATTCTCTATGGATCTAATTTATGCACTTCAAGAGGATTCGAGCTCCATACAAGTGTGAATTATGCCACCACACGTCCAAGGAAGAGGTCGTATTACTCCAAATGTGAGCTTATGCCTCAATCTCATATATGCATACGCTGCAGAGGATCAATGTCACATATATACATCGCATTGCAAGGGTATGGCACAATGTTGAGACCAATGATTAATGTGAAGACAATTTTTGAATGAATCTTAAATGGATAAACCCACAACAGAAATCACTTATCACTGAACAGAATCTGCACGTCCAAATATTGTTGTCAAATTACAACAACATTATTACAAGTATGTTCTTGAAACAAGTTAGAAGATTTTCATTCTACTGAAACATTTATTTAATAAAGAGATTGCAGGTTTCTGTGGTCTAAAACTGTCAGACATCTTTGTTTCAAAAACCGAACTGCCACCACCTTTATTTTTCCCGAGTTGTGCTCCTCGTTTATTTATCCTTTGTGTACATATTTTTCTAATGTTGTTTAATGACTATAGGGGTATGTGGAAACCACTGATGTTGTTGTTTCCATATTGACTTCAACGCATCATTTATATATATACATATGTTTGGGAGCCGACAGTCATATTTTTAGTAGCCGACATATCTTTAGTATATTATTTAAAAACAATATTTGTCTGCCATGTGATGTATGCATTACATCTATCTACATGGATCATATAAGACCTTGTCTGCCATGAAAGTGTTGTATCACATGAGTGATGTATTAAACTATGCTGCCAGCGTTATGTCTCCATGTATGGTCATAGGGAATATGTATGCCATGTTTGTCTGCCATTAATCAAAGTTAGTTCATTGTTTTTAGTAGGGAATTTTTATGTTGTTTCAAAACATATTTGGAACCAAGGATTATGTTTATTAAATATGTATGGTAGTGTGTATCATAGCACAAGGTAATGTTTGGTAGTGTAAATGTATGGTAGCATAAGGTAATGTATGGTAGTGTAAATGTATGGTTAGGGTTTTAGGGATTTTAGAGGAAGGTTTAGAATTTAGGATTTTATAAGATAGGGCTTTTAAGGTTTTATGTGTTTAGGATTTATGGTTTGTGCAACAACACAGGTATTAGTATAGATTTAGGGTTTTCATTATCTTCAACAAGGACATCATTCTATTGACATTAATGACAACCATAGACCAAAAATATCCCCCTTTGTCATTGATGGCAATATTCTTGCCCTTCAACATTCTCTCCCCTTTTGACATCAATGGCAAATGGGTTGCCCAAGTGCTCCCACAATCAAGCTGCTTCTTTTATCATATTTTCTTCATCAATAATAATTATTCATAGGTAGATACGTTGCTCTCATTGTCATGGTGCTCTTAAATTAACTTGCTCCCCCTAAGCCTTTGCATATATTCATGTAAATAGTCAATTGACTCCCCCTGTCTACATAACCTCCGCTAGCTCTTCTTTTTTCCTTCGAAAAGAAAGATTGCATCCTTGTGATCAAGTGGAAGACATATTCAACAATGGTAGATTGGGTGCATAACAAATCATGTTTCTTTAATGGAGATGATCTTTATATATTGTCCATTTGTGATCCATCAACGATTTCATAAGATTCTTCACTGATTTTTTCTACAAGAATAGTATTGAGTCACCAGCCCCCCCTAATAGTATGCATGGTCTCCTTTTTGGCATATTATCATCTTCAAACACTTGGAATATCAAGGATGAATTCATCAAGTCAACAACATGAGTTGTTCGCTGTAGTGTTCAAGAGACTTCTGGATTCAACTTGTTTCCTTCTCCATACTTGTGTAACTTTCTTCTTTGGCTTGTTTGTCATGGTTTTAGCTTGTTTAGGAATCCAAGTCAAGTTACAATCACGTGCCATATGTCCAATGCTATGGCAATTGAAGCACTCTATCTTGTTCATGAATAAGAAATCATGACTTCTTGCAAAATTTCTTATAGGAGATTGATAGGGACCATTATATTTGTCTTTGTGATATGCCCTACAGTATTTTTCCATGTGCCCAAAGTTTGTACAAGAATAACAACATCCAAGAAATATAATTTGGTACCTGGGAGATGAAGAGTTCCTTGAAGTACTTCTGAAGTCTTTTTATTTTGGAATTCTTTGATGTTATTCATTGCCTTTTGTATTCTTGTTTCGATCTGTAAGTCTCCTTGGAGTAGGGTTTATTTTAATGTCATCTTGACTCTTACTTTTGCTGGAACTAGGAGTATCATTTCTTCCTGGCTTCCTCACATCCTTGTTTTTTGAAGCATTATCATCCTTGCTTGAGGATTCATTTGCATAGCCAAGCCTTAATTTATCAAGGGGGGACCTTTGATGACTTAGAATGTCATCTAGGGTTTGATAGCTTTTCAAGTTCTTATTCAACAAGTCAACTTCCTTTTTAAGAGAGACAATTTCTCCTTTCAACTTTTCACAATCTTCATCTTTCATAACTAGTTGCTTCTTCATTTCTTCCATCATCCTTGTTTCTTCGTGTGCTTCATTTTTAAGGGAGATGATATTTGATTTCATTATGAAGACTTATTCATTCTTCTTTGCTAGACTGATCTCCATTTATTCTTTTATTCTTGTAGCTTCACATGTTTCAACCTTGAAAAGATTGATGTCTGATTTTAGTTTGAAGATTTCTTCATCCTTTTCTTCTAGTTGGCATATCATGGTGTTTCTCTCATTTTCTGCTTCATCAACTTGTCCTTCTATGAATGCAAAAGTTTCCATCACCTTCTCGGCTCCTTGTGCTTGTTTCCTTGCTTCTTCTAGTTGAGATCTAAGAGATGAGACCTCTTCCTTATATTGACCAATCTTTGCTTCATGATTGTTCAAACTCTTAAGTCTTTTTTCAAGGTGGCTTGACAAAGTTTCTTCCTTTTTTTTTTCCTTATCCAATTGATTTGTCATAGATATGACTTCTTCATGATGCTTTCTTTTGTTTTGATGAAATTCCTCCTTAAGTTTAGCGAGCTCTTCATCTCTTTCTTGAACTTGAAGCTTGACAAGGTCAACTTCCTTCCTTGTCTTGTTTTGGTCACCAACTGGCGCTTTCTTCTTAAGTTCCCCATTTTCCTTTTTCAACCTGTTAATCTCTTCCATGGAAGCCATAAGTTTATTTAGGAGATCTTCTTCAAAGTCTTCTTTGTTCTCATCATCTTCTATGTCTTCTTTAGCCTTGTTTTCATCTCTCTTATCTTCAACTTCCTTGATGGATTTTGGACTTCTTTCTTGTTTTCCATCATCGTTTTGACTAGAGATCATTGTCAACGCTCCTTTTGAGTGAAGATCATGAAGTTTGTCCCATATGACTTTTGCTGATGAAAATTTTTCAAAATTGGCCTTCACAGAATTTGGTAACCCATTCAAAATTGCCTTCATTTTTCTTGTATTGTACTTCTTAGGAAGGAGCTACTTAGCGGTGGTTGCCTCTCTGACAGTTGATGGTATTGATTGTTCATTAGTATATTGGAAAATTCATCGCCGGGGATTAATGTTTCAATTTTATCAAGTGTCTCTTATTTCATATTCAACACAAGATGGACTTTGCATGCACTCAGTTCATTGGAGCAAGGCTTTCTGGCTTGCCTTGAATATTGAAAACAAGTTATAGAAGCGATCCCTAAAGATGGAGCATCATTGACAATGATTTAAGCTCCTCTCATTGGATGTTTTCTAATCCCTTTTCTTCTGATCCTTCCCCTTGTCATCTTCATTTGTTTACAAGGCATGACAAAGATACCCATAAGTCTAAGTTTCAGCCCAAAATAAATTGTAATGATAGTGGAAATGTTACGAGAATATTGTTATTATCACTAATGGTTTGCCTGTTCTAATGAGGGATGTCTTAAGCAAAGAGTTCTCAACACATATTTCAGTGGCTAAGCAAAAGGAAGGATAAGGTTAAAATGATTATAGTCAACAATCCCAGTTACAAAAGTGGTTGTTATGGACTTCCCAATCCATGGTGGGAATGCCTCTGCTACTAAGTACGATAATTCTAACAATTCAAAAAAAAATGGAAAAACAATTCTAAGCCCACAATTAGTCTTAATCATGACTTACTACTTCACTTTAGACAAGGATGCTTTGTTTGTGCAAAATTGTTGCATTATAGTTAATGGTAGTGATAAAAATCTTATTTCACAAGATCATGTGACTTTTCTTAATTTTCCTTCAAAATGTTAACCTTGGTCTAAAATTTTAGGGTTGGATGAAGGATAAGGAACCAATGCAAGTTATGAAGGTCCGTCAATTCACTTTTGCTATTGACCACTCTTTGATAGTATTAAGTATGATGGCACTCTTGTTGACTGTTGTGGTCTTATTCCTTGGAAGGTTTTATCAACACGATTGCCATGCAAGCTATTATACATTGTCTTGAAACATTTATATTTTTGCAGAGAAGTTAGCTTCATGCTAGTGATTAATTTGAAATGTATTTTAGTGGAAAAATTCACTATTTTTTGGTGGAATAGTTAATAATTTATTCTGATCTTTTTTTGCAAGTGTACTAGTCATGATGATAAATGTGTGGTTTAATTCAGAGGGTTCTCAGTCATTTCTAGATATGCTTTTCATAATTTGCTTTGAATACTTCTCTAGTGCTTTACCTTCATATTTTATCCCCTGCACAATTGCTCTTGAGGTCCATGTTGTTATGTTTAGTGCCTGTTTCTGTGGAAATTTTTTCCCGAGGTCTGCAAGGTAAATCCAAATGAAAAAAATATTGTTTTACATATTCATATTTGTTCAAGACATTCTTGTGTGATACTTGAATTTCATAAATCTAGATTTCTATTTTGTTATCTATATCAATATATAAGAACATGCCCATGGATTGTTCATATTTCTCAAATTGTGGAGTTGTTCTTTTCCTGTTGCATGTTCTTTTATATTGTTATGTTGTGATTCAAATTTCTAGTTGTGCTTTCCAGTTATTCTCCTATGTAGTACATGCTTTGTTAGATTATTCAAAAGTTATTCTTGTTGTCTTTTTATTATGTATATTGAACATATTATTTCTAGAAACTTTTGATCTTCCTAGATTTTCTATTCCTTTGGTGTATCTTTGCACCTTTAGGGGCAATTGCTAGTTTAAAGTCTAATTCTTTAAAGGGTGCTAGCTCAATGGAAGAGCACCTGCTTTACAAGCAGGAGGTTGGTGGTTCGATTCCATCGTGCCCTGATATTCATATATAGGGAATGACGAAGATCAATTTTTGGTGATGGATGCTCTTTTGACCATCACCAATGAGCTTATGGTGACATTTTTCGACCCTCACCAAAATATGAAATGGTGACGGTCAACGAACGCCACCATATATACGCATCAATAGTGACGACCATTAAAGGTTCGTCACCATAAATCTTTGTTGTTGATATGAAATGGTGAGGGTCACTGTTTGTCATTATAGTCATTATTCGTGATGGACCTTGATGTCACCAATGAGTTTATGGTGACTGTCAATGAACGTCGCCATATATATGCACCAATAGTGACGGCCATGAAAGGTCCATCACAAAAAATCGTTGCTGTTCATATGAAATGGTGACGGTCACTATCCGTCATTATAATCAATATTTGTGATGGACCTTGAATGTCACCACAACACATACTTTCGGCGACGTTCAATTTCCGTGATGGAGGATATTGTCCGTCACCATTGCTCATATGAAATGGCAGATTTTGGCCATTGTCCATCACTATAAATCATTATTGGTGACGGACCTTGAATGTCACTACAACACCTATACTTTCGGTGAAGCCACCTTTGGTGATGTTCAATTTTTAGTGACAAAGGCTCTTTTCACCCTCACCAATGAGCTTATGGTGACCATTTTTTCCCCTCACCAATGTCCTTTTTCTTTTAGTGTTTGCATAATTTAACCCCATTAATTACCCACATTAACATTATGGATTCATGCTTCCTCCATTATTAATCCATCGCATGGTTTTCTCTACTTCTCCATGAGTTTTATTATTAAACTCTTTAACATAGAACCCACTTAATTATTTCCTTAAAACATTAACATTTTAATCATATGTATGCAGAAGCTTAATAATAAGTGGTTCTCGGTTCATACATCTCATGTACCCATGCAAATATGATCTTACCTTTATAATATTTTACATTCATTCGTGACCTCACATGTCACCCAATTAATCTCAACTCGTGGCTCAATATTTTCTTCTCGCATCGCATTCCTTATCGCATATATATTTCTCAATCCTTATCAATACACCGTTGCACATTTCCTAGACTTTAGCGCAATGGTTGACAAATATGCCGATTTCTAAAATCGACAAATATTACATTTCACACATCGCCAATTATAACATATCACACTTCGACACATTTCACCCGTCAAACATTTCACATACTTACCATTCCCATCGTTACTTCTCCACCATATCTATGCGCTAACTCCTCTTGATATTTCTTCGTTTTTTATTCACTCGACTTGAATTATCACGCTTGTCACTAGTACATTTGGTGGAAATTCCAACACTTGGTTCCGACACTTTTGACCAAATGTCGGAAATTTCCCAAAAAAATTTCAAAATTTTCAAATCCCGCCCGAAAACGTCGCTATACCGATGTTTAGAGACAAGTGTCACAATACCGACACTTAGACAAGTGTCACAATACTGATACTTAGACAAAGTGTCGTAATTGTGACGTTTGGAGGAATTCGTCGGAATTGCAACCATTTAAAGACAAGTGTCGCAATACCGACACTTAGACAAAGTGTCGCAAGTGCGACGTTTGGAGGAATCCATCGGAATTGTGACAGTTTCGGCAATAGTGTCGGAATTGTGACGGCATAGAGGAAAGTGTTTCTATTGCAACGTTTGAGGATATCATCGTTATTGTGACAATTTAGGCAAAGGTGTCGCTATTGCGACAGTTGCAGTAGAAACGTCGCTATTGCGACGATTGGGGCTAAGTGTCGCGCTTGCGACGGGTTGGGCTACGTGTTGATCCTAATTCACTCTCTAACTGACTTTCAACATATGTCAACAATTAATACATAAATTATAAAGAAAAAAATATATATAAAAAAGAGATTAAAACTCCAAATATTTAAAATACAACATAATTTAATTCTGTAAAGTTTACAACTCCTTTTAATAAAACATGATGATTTTGTAGAGTAGAAGAATTACTATATGCAAAAATTAGTCCATTATTTAGTCATATAATTTTAATTGCTTGTCAAAAAGATATGTTTTATTTTTTTGATTGTAAATATTTTAAATAATCAAAATAAACAAACCTTTAATTATTTAGAAATTATTTTAATTATTTAAAAATTATTATAATTATTAAAAAATGTATATTTTTAAATTAATTTGAGTGGCCTTAAAGAAAAACACACGTTTTTCATTTCAAAATGTCAAAAATTTTCAAATATCAAAAGTTTTAATTTCCTTCGTTCATTTCCCTCCGGTTGCATGGTTTGTCCAAGGAAGGAGGGAGGATGCGGCCATACTGTTGTCGGTTTTGAGGAAGGATGTAGCCATACTATTGCAGGTTTGGAGGAAGGATGCGGTAGATTTGTGCCCCGAGCCATGCTCATGGATCTAGAGCCTGGCACCATGGACAGTGTGAGGATCTCTGCATTGCTCTCAAATCCACAACTCCAAAAACAAGTACTCTTATTATGCAACCCATTAGCAACCCAATCTGATGAAACAAATGCACAGTGGCCTCTGTGGGAGCTTATAAGCCTGATCCAGGCTTGGATCTGCCTCTCCAGGGAAACAATACCCAACTGCAATTCTCGATCCAGTTTCCCAGAAAGTGTAATAACATTGTTGAAGCAAGCTCTAAGCCCTAATCTACATTAAGTGTATAGATGAAGAATATATATGAAACCCTAGGTGCATCTATTTTCTTCAATGAGTGTTAGACATTCGAATTATATCTGGTATGCAACTGCAAGTATTCTCAATCCTTTTTATAGATAAATTAAAAGTTGTTTTCTTCAATGAGTGTTAGACATTCGAATTATATCTGGAATGCAACTGCAAGTATTCTCAATCCTTGTTATATGGTGCACAAAATGTGAATATGGAAAATTCTGGTTGTGCTCTGAGCATATTCACTTATGGTATGTAGCCTATGATTTATGGTGTTCTTATCAAAGAAAGGATGAGTAGTCTTAAAATCAGTTTAAATAAATATTGAAAATTGCATAGGTTGGATCCCTCCTTACCAAAAGACGTCCTTTTACATATTCAAATAAGAAAAAACATAAAGCCAAACTTTTCATTATGGCATGGAATATCAGTCAAGGAATAAGAAAGAATTTTCATATGAAGAAGAAAAACAACTGAAGAAAAGGGGGAGATTTGAATCTCAGGCAGAAGGATAAAGACATTTGGCACCTTGTCTGTATTTTTGTTATATTTCCTATTGACAGAACTTTGGGAAAATATATTTTCTTGAATTATAACTCAGGCTCTTTTGCAGACCCCTAGCAACTCGGACCTGTAACCGACTTGTGACTTGTGGCACTTAATAATTCATATCTGTTGCACATTCGGACCTGTGGCACACCTTGGATCTATTGCAGAGAAGTCCAAACCTGTGACCAGTGACTATACCTCGGACTTGTGGGAATATCTCAGCCATGAGTTAACATATTTTGGACTTGTGGTTTAGTGCAGACCTGTTCCTAATAGGTATTCCATGCCTCATCAAGACCCAAGCAGCTGCTAAGGTACTCTATTGTTACTAGTATCTACTAAGGCCTGTGCATGGAATAGGTCACCTAGCTGAAATTAGAATATTGTTGTCTTTGTTTCATTCATGAGGACCTCCTCGAGGATGGTGCTATGTTAGTATGTAGTAGGGTAAAGCCAGTCATACCGAATGAATGTTTACAATACCTGACAACAATTCTAGACTCTATATTTATGTAGGTATGATGGTCTAAATCCGAGTGCAATAATTTGAGTAATTCATAGGCATTGCCTCAAACTGAGGATACAAAAAGTTAGTGTGCTTGATCTTGAAAATCTAGTCCTGCAAAATGTTTTGAGTAACTGTTATGTGTTAATTTTTTTACCAAGAGTAGGTAAGCGCAATAAGTTAGAGCAGTAGCACCCCTAAGCCCTGGGCAGAACATGGGTTTACTCCTTATTTGACACTGTTGCCTTAGGTGACCAACACATCACCAGGATGATTTAAATGAACAGTTCTTTCTATTTCCTCATTGAGTAGAACATGCTGATATGATTTTGAAATACATTAGTCTACTCTATCGCTTAACGAAGTGAGTAGAATATACTAGTATGTCCTACTGCCTGAATAGGGTGGAAGTAATGGGTTAACATGTTATAATGTGCCATCACATGCATTTTTATCACCCTAGTAATTCTCAGGTTGTGGGATGAGGATTTTTGTAGTTAAGAAAACCAGGGGTAACCAAGAACCACTTTTAGAATTCAGGATCTAGCCTTCTTGAGTTCCGGAGAGGGATCTCTCTTAAAGATTTAACTTTGTTTTATAATTGGGTTTTAGGCCAGCTATGAGTGGACAGTAGGATTTGTTTTGAAAGTGTGGTGGGAATAAAAAGTGTTTCAAGGTAAACCAAAGGGATCTACCAGAACATTGGGCTATGGAGTCAACTTTCTAGGCAAGCAGAGCTAGGAAATAAGACTTTAAGATGCAAATGTAATAAGGGCAGGGTAGATGACCTTCAAAGGCTTTGAATAGGCTTTGTTGATGGAATGGGTGAAATTTGAACAAAAGGGCACTTAAGAATCCTTAAGTTACAGAAATGAAGATTGAAGGAGGGAATCAAACAGGGACCTAGAGAAATTAAGAATTCTATAGTTCGGTTATCAAGCAGAAAACATAATAATGCCAACTAGTAAAAAACAGGGAGCTTTTTTATCACTAATCCTGTCTAAATTCTCCTAGTTGATCATTAAAGATAGAAACACATTAAAATGAATTTATGGAAACTTTTGAAAGAAAAACAATGAAAACAAGAAAAAGACTAGACTTATCTGGTCAACACAAGAATCCTGAGTTATGATGTCTTTAATCTCAATTCCAGTCTGCTGCTTTGCTAATTGACTCACACCAACTTCAATATATCCAGCAAAATGACTATAGTAGTCTTGATAAATTTTATTCCACACTGAATACTTCGAATGATGAAGTATTTATACAAATGAATTACTTACAAAATATCTCAAAGTTTGAGATAATGTTTCAAGGGAAAATAGGAAATATAGCATAAGAAGTGGGACATCAGCAGAACAGTTTGCAAGCTGTTATATTTTACAAGGAAATATAGAACTGATTATCCTAATCAAAATGATTTCATGACGTGCTGTGAGCATTGCTGGCATTGGATGCATTATCTCGTGGAAGATAGCTTTTAGATCACTCTTTCTTGTCACTTTCAACCCTGATACTCTTTATCCTCTGATTTTCACTGTTTTATTGCTGTAATTGAAAAATAACCAGCAATAACATTATTTTTACTGATACTCTTTGACAATCTGATACACTTTGACCCTGAATTTTTACCCTAAGGTAACAGTAAAATATAATTTTTCATGTGATTTTCTTGCTCTTTTACCTGTCAAATTCACATCATATTTGTGAATTCTTGCCATTGTTGAGCTATGGGGATCTTTATATCTTCAATTTTCTGTAGATTTCATCGGCCTCTGTGTACTTAGCAAAGTTTGGCTTTACTATGAACATATGTTTAATCTCATTCTCCAAAAAGAATAAATTCTCAAAATATTGCAGAATTACTTTGCCACTTGGAGATCCTTGTGGCAAAGGCTTTTTAGCCTGCTCCTTATCATGGGCTCTAATTTTCTGATCATAGTCCTTCTGTAGCATTAATTTTTCATTCAATGCATGAATATCTAGAAGTCCTGCTTCTAGTAGCAAGTCATACTTGGTCTTGAATTTACTGATTGATATGTTCATATTATCACACTTTTCTTCCAGATTATTCATAATGTTTCTTTTTGTTAGGACTTTTCTGATCTCAAGGATAGCCTTTGTCCTGTTAGGAATCTTCAAATCTTCTAATTCCTCCCTGTTTTTACTGTTTAAGAATGATATGAGTTGAATTTCTTGTGGGGGCTTGTTGCGAATTTCCTTCTTTGTTTTATCAATTTCTGCTAAGGCAACTTGTAGCAGATCTTTTTGCTCATATATTATTTGAATAGAAGGCCATTGTAAGTGAATGCCTTTAGTAATTTTGGTCCACAAATGATTTTTTATGTAGGCAATCTGTTCAGTAAGATTTACCTATTGTTGAAGAATTTTCACTTGCTCCCGTAATCTGTCAGCCCTCTGCTCATGTCCTCTGGAAGTGATTAAGGCATCTCTTTTGGATGCTTCTAGCTCTTTGATGGTGCCTTTTAAACTAATTATTTCTTGATATTTTAAGGAAATTTCTTCCATAGCTTTGATTATTGTAGCTGTTTCCCCTATTGTGTTTGCCCGTGATGTCGATGAAGAAGTGGTAGAGATAGCTTTAGAAGTAATTGACACTGCAGTTTCCAATACTCCTTGCGGTGCCAAATGTTCTGCCAATGTTGAGGGGATAGCTGTGCTTACAGTTGGGATAACTGTAGGAATGGAAGCTTGCTGACCTTTCTTCAAATTTTCATTTTCTTGCATGAAAGCTTCTATTTGGCTTTCCATTTCCTTTATTCGGGCTGTCATTTTTAGAACTAGCTGTTTCAATTCATCATTTTCAGTCTTTTGTTGAAGGATTTCTTTTGCCTGTGGATTCTCACTTTGAGGCAATTTCAGTTGCCTTCTGAGAGCAGCTATGTCTTCATTTTTATGCTTGATTATGGCCTTTGCCCCTTCAATGTTTGCTAGGTCAGCTCCTGCTTCAATTACAATATCTTCCAATGCTTTGATTCTTAAGCTATTGGCATACAATGAGGCTTTATCCAATTTCATTTGATTTTGAAGGTTTATCAATGTTTTCTCAAGCCTGATAGAATTCATAGTCTTGTTGACTATTTTAGAATACAACATCTCTGTATTGCTTCTGTGGAATTCTATCTGGTCCAATTCATGGACAACATCTGCATCAACTTCCAAGTCTATTTTTGAATAATCTGCAATTGTTTTTGAATCAGTATTGTGGGCTTAAAAAATGACATAACCAATTTGTTTGAAGAATAATCAAAAGCTGAGAGGAGTCTATCTTTATTCCTATGATTTTCTTTAAGGAACTTGGAATATACTTCACTTTTGATTTCTTCATTATTTTCTCTGATTTTTCTGAACCTGATTTGAATATCTGACTCTGCGTTGTTAGGTTCTTTGGAAGAAGAGGGCATATCAACATTTGTTTGTTTATCAACCATGATAGTGTCTTTCTGCTGTGTTTCAAGTTGGACATCCTAAAGCTCCTTAAGTGTTTCATTTACAATTAAAGTGGCCTCATCATCGGTTTGATGGCCATTGTTATCATCAACATTAATTGCTTTGTCCCTTTCTTCATCAGTCAATTTAATTTTCTTACTGTAGGGAATTTTGAATCTATTATCTAGAATAGTTTCAGCTGTGAAACTATCTTCCTTTCTGCTTCTCTTATGAAGAATTTAAGCTTCTTTGTTTATTGTAACAAATTTTGATTGCTCTACCTGTTTATCCTTTCCACTGTTTCCCTATATGCCTTGTGAGTCATCATCAAATAAAGTATTTGGTTCCCACTCAAGTTTATTGGCATATTTTTCAATTTGAGGCTTGGGATCATGCAAGAAAGCAGACAACTTGTATTTCAATATGATCGTGATTAAAACACTCTGAGGATCATAATTCCACATAAAACTGTATGGGAATTTATATTCTTTCAACTTGACATTAATTTCATTTGCTGCTTCTCTTTTGTTCACAATGAATGGCCCAACTTGATTTTTCAGTTTAAACTGAGTCTTTTTTCTGGAAGCCATGAAATTGACTTTATCTGCATTCAAAAGTTGCCTCAAATATTTTAGAGAAAAAATCCTTGTAGTCACAAATCTAGGCAATTTATATGGAGCCAAGAGTGCACCATATATTTGGATCTCTGTGTAGTTCTTATAAAAGTACCAATCCCCTGTTTTACAGCTCTTAGATAGTTGTAAGATCCTCTTTGTTTCTTCATTAATTCTAGGGGTCTATTCCTTATTCAGTAAATTCATGGCAGGTACTATAAACAAGTCATTGAAGTCTGCATAGGTGTATTCCTCGTTCCATTTCCTCAAAATTGATGACCAAAACACAACTGAAAGTACATTACCTTCTGGATATAGCTTCTGAAACTCAATAGGAAACTTGTTTGCTTGATAATAAAAAAAGAGATGAAGTAGATATGAAGTATATCTAAAGACTCCTTCTTCTGGCAATCTAGACAATTGGTAGTGCATGTTTTCTGCAATGAACTTGGCAAAGTTGTATACAATGGATGGAGGCTGGCCAGGACTCAAAGTAGACAGAAAACCCAAGATAGCAACATCAATGAACTCATCACTATTATATCCCAGTATGAATGATAGCATAGAGACAATCTGCCTTGCTTCACTTAGAAAATCAAATGTACCAAACAGAGGATTAAGCTTAGGGATATCAACCTGTGTGGGGCAAAAAGTTTGGAAGATTTTGAACTTGGAAGCAAAATATAGGTCTAGGTAAAGCTGAGTTAAATCCTTTATTGAAAATGAAGCAGTATTGGGGTCATGGTTTAGTTTCAGCATAGAGTTTATGGATTATGCATTGATATAAAATATGACCTCCCTATCTTTATTGACAATGCACCTCTGGTCTGGAAGATAATATGACTGACACAATCTGACAAAATCAGGGGCTAAATGAGTAAGAGGGACAATGTATTTTGGCAGATTGGAATCCCATATTGGTATATCTTTCTCACTTTTCTCTACAGATTTGCCAAAACACCAGTTATAGACATCAAGTAAATTGAATTCAACTGAAGGGTTTAATATTCTGTAATCAAGATCAACAAGAGCACTATTTTCTTGTGAAGTAACTGGAGGTTGGACAGGCCTAACAAATTCAGTGGACTCAGCAGTGAGTGCAGGGGTGGGTTTATCAAGTTTAGAAGGCTCAGGCTGAAGGATTTTAACAACAGCTTTCTTCTGAGGTTTTGGTCCTCCTGATTTGGGGGTTACTTGTTTCTTTGTCATTTTTAATTGAACAGAGCAAGCTTAAACTGTTTGCTAAGTTCTTATTTTGGAAACGAGGGGCTTTTGAAGGAATTTTTTGGGAGAATAGGATTATGAGCAGGGTTTTGGATGATAAAAAGGGTTTTCAATGCTCAGAAAAAGGCTATGATCAATTTCAGCAGTGAAAAATAATCAAGGAGTGGATAAAACTTGCTAAAACGGAAATGAGGGATTATGGGGAAAATTTGACAGGGTTTCCCCTGTATTTTTGATGTTTTTTGGACTCTCTGTATGGACAATTAAGATAATAACAGGAAATGGCTGATAAATTGGTGTTTTTCCTCTGAAATTGAAGCTTTTTATGGACAAGATTGACGAAAAATACCTTTGCGGTTGATTAAGTTGCAGGTGCTTTCAAAGTCTTCAGTTTCTGCTGAATTAGACTGTCAGAGGGCATGGTGGCTCTTTGTGAGTGAATGTTAACAATCCGCCCCCAACCCCCAGTCAAGAAGGCAAAACTCGAGGCAACATCAAACCAAGCTCATCCTCGTAGCTAGCCCTACGAGGACAGGAGAGGGCTCTCTCCGGGTCAAACTCAGTGAAAGATGTCCAATAGGATCTGAGATGACCTATAGTGAAATGCTGATCTTAGGCTAGTAAACTGATATGAAAGGGTTTTTTGATAAATGTTGGGTTTCTGGGCTGTGTGGGGCAAAGACAGCAAGAGCAGAGATTAAATAAAGAACGCAAATTATCTCCTGAGGCAAGGTAAGCATGAAGCTTAGCAATTAAATTGAGATATAACGGAATGACAAGACTTCTTAGAAGTCCACAAGGGCATAGAAGATGGATCCTTGTCGAACAGAAGAAAACATTAACTATGAATACTTCCTCAAGACAGAGCAAATAAATTGAATTCTGCCTTTCTCACTTAGAAAAATTCAATATTGAAATGGCGATTAATGAACTGTGAACATAACGATGACATATGAAACAAAAGGAAAAACATTTGCTAAATTTCAAGCCACAGGACCCTTAAAACAAATGATTCCCCATTAAAATCTCTGTCAAAGACCGTACAATGAAATCTCTGATTTTCTCCTACATCAACTCTCAGAACTCTCTTCCCCTAAATTGATTTACAATGTATAAATAAAACTATGAGAGGTGATAACTGATCGATGAAAGGGAGGAGCAGTTTCACCTAAAATCCTAAAATAGGAAAAGTCTGCTCTTAAAAGAAGCAGCTTTACAATGAATTTGTAAAACCTGTAGCTAAACGTTCTGGAGTGCAGCTTGAAAACCCAAAATAGACTAACCAATTCGATTTCTTTGCTGAGATAGTTATTTGTATTTAAATTTGGCTCTTGACTTTTATTGCCACGTTACTTTTACCATTTGAAAACTTCTCATTTCGCCAATCTTGGCCACAAACTGAGCGCGTATCATTAACCTGCTTAAATAGAAGATCTGCCTCCTATTTTTCTCGTTGTATGATATCTTCATTCTAATGTTTCATTTCAAACTTCAAAATATTTTTAAAAAACTAATGACTGCAGACATTCAAGATCATTCTCATCTTCTGAAGGGTCAAAGGATGCTCCCCCGAGCAGTATAAGTTCCATGCCCTATCCAAATTCCGCACCCATCGAGCAGTATCAAACAGAGGACATGTCAACCGTACTGCTCTAAGTTTAGCTGTGAGTGCTTGAAGTCTGACAGGTGATAGAGCAAGAGAAATAGCCTTCTCCTCATACTCTTGCATGCTGCTAACTACCATCTCTTCTCCCAAACCTGTTGCCAAACACAGAGATCCAGCAACACGTGTGGCCATCTTCTCGAGCGGAAGAATGATCATAGGTAGATCAGCCCAGAGAATATCAGTTCCAGTGGTATGAGCATTGCATAAGGGCGTATCAAGGAAAAGATCTGTCAAAGCACTACGACGAATATGTTCATGTTTTGCAGCTACGTCAGTGAAAATAATTTGATCAGGTCGGACGCCCTGGGTAGCAGCAAATGCTCGCAACCGATTCTCTCCGGCTGCAGGAAACCTTAGAAGCCACAAGGCACTATTTGGTACACGTTTTAGAATATTGCACCATGAAATGAAGATATCCGGATCCATTTTGTACAACTGATTAAAGCACGCAAACAAAAATTTATCTTCTGGCAAACCATAATCTGAACGTTTATGTTGGCAATTAGGATCCAAGACATCTTGATTTTTCTGCTTATAATCATTAACAAAATAACAATGTGGCATATGAACAATCTTTTCCGAATATATATGTGCAAACCGCATTGGAGGCGATCTAAAACGAAACTGGGCACTCAAATCAACTTTCCTGAATTCTGCTGGCAAGTGGGTCGCTCTGCCCAGGTGGGTCGCTCACGTTGTAATTTTACACTGCGAAAATCACCCAAGTGGGTCGCTCTGCCCAGGTGGGTCGCTCGCGCCCAAGTGGGTCGCTTGAGCTCCAAAACCCTGTCAACGATGTTTCAAAACTTGAATTCGGCCCTCCAACTCCAAATCTCGATCTGTATGCTGCAGATTGGTGGAAATGAAACTTGTTTGGCTTTTTATATATGATGTAAATGTCTTTCACAATCAGATTTGATTCAAATCTAATTGATAACCCATATTACAATTTTTTTGTATTTTCACATTTGGCTTTTTAATACAATCTCTTTTTGGCTTTTCTGAGCTCAGATTTGATGATTTTGTTGTCTTCTTGCAGGGGTATGCTTGAAGCTGGTGCCACTGAAGAACTGTAAAATTTGAAATATTTTGACCACTTACCTATTTATTACCAAAACATATTTGATGATTTCTTCTTCAAAACAGGGTTTTGAAGAAGAATCAATTTCTCATTGATGACATTCCTGATATAAACAGCTACTGAACCTTCTCCTAGCCTGCAAGTGTTATTGAAACATTCTGAAAACAAGCTTTGAAAACATCTAAGTAGCAGTGGGGAAAGCTGATTGGCATTGGCCTACACATTGAACTGAAACTTTAACAGCTACCTGTCTGCATTTGACTCTGACAGAGGTTAGACAAGACGGAGTCTAACATTGGCTCCAATGGGGATGGCAGCTGCCGCTTCTTGGAGGTGCCAAGAATCGCAGAGCTTTGGGAGAGCAGACAGTGCCTCTATCCATTGGGCGATGGAATTATTATTCTGACAAACAAACTAAAGACTGATAACTCAACTGGAAAATCGACTCAAACTGACTTAATGCAAACTGAAATGACTGAATTAAACAAAAACTTCCTGAAAAGGGCAGCGGTCCATCAAAATTTCAAAACCCTGATGGCCCCCCCCTGCATATTGATGTGATATGTACAATCATGTATAATTGGCTTTCCAATGCAACCAATCCAGCAAATGGCTGCACCCCAAATTTCTGCTCTTATTCTCCTTGAGCAGGCAGAATGATGAACCTGTAGGCAACTCAACACAATCACTGAAACCAAATCTTATGATAATAAACCCGGCAATATTTATCCTTTCTAATGTTTGCAGAAGAATGCTGAAGGGGTCTTGAAAATCCTGAAGCACTGGCTTATCTGGAGATCCAGCTGCAAAAATACTAGTAATCACCTCACTCTGATCTGAAAGGACAATTGATTTCTGAGGGATAGAAATGCACAAATCTGCCATCTGAGTGTTAGCTGTAGTTTCCTTGACCATGAGAAATTCTGACATATATCCCTCAACTTCATGATCTAGGTCATTGTTAAACAAAGAACAATCTTCAAGATTATCAAACATGACAGCCTTATCATCTTTGTGAAGGAAAAAATTATCTGTTTGCTGATCTACACAACTGATTACAAGACAATCATCTTTTTCAACAGAGGAAGAAGTTTCACCAACACTTTCCTGATTATGTGTGCACTGCAAATCTGCTGTAGCTTGGGCTGTAACAAAACCTTTCAAAAGTATATCTATCTCATCTTCAGACAAAGGAGACAATGCTTTTTGTTTTCTTCTGCTTAAACAGTAATTATCTTCATATGACAGGGCATTCAAACTATCATTCATTACTGAGTTATTGAAAGGAGATTTATCACTTACTTGCACAAAGATCTCATTCTGTCTTTCATGAACTGACTGCATTGCCTCTTCATGAAGGCTGTGTTCTAATGATGGGCTGACTGTATGACTGAGAACATTTGGATCCATTACTGTGTCGTCTGCATCCCAGATGATTTCAACAGCATAGTTCTCCTTGATGGGCTTCAGCACAAGATATACTTGGTCATCCTGATCTGAATCTGAATCTGAAGTAGCTGTCTGGACATTATCACAATCTACAATTGGAACTGGGCTTACTTGCATGCTGCTGTCTTCCGTGGGCAGATCTGAAATGACATTCTGCTTTTCATCATTTTCAGTCATATGGCCCTCAACCTGCTGCAAAGTCTCCTGAGCACCTTGATAGGTATCCTTTAGTTTCTCTTCATTCTGCTGAAATGGATTCTCGTACAGGGCCTCCATGATTTCATCATTCATGAAATTATCATCTTCATAATATTTCTCCAGGCTTTCAATAAAAGAATAAGCATGTTTGCAACAGTCATGAACTAAATTTAACGATGGATAAGATGTTTGATATTTTTCAATGAACAGGGCATGAAAATCCTCTAAACAATAAATACAGGCCAGCGACAAATTTTCATACCATGACTGAGCTTCACCTTCCAGAGTGGCCAGGAATATCTTCATCAAGCAATCTTCAGGAAATTCAACCTTCAGCTTGCGAATATGCATGTGAAATCTGACTAAATGTAAAGCAGCATCTTTCTTACCATCATTGTTAAACGTAGGCAGATTCCTCGACCAATCCACCTTGGGCATCTTATTCGGAAAACCTGGGATGTGATCTCGGCTCATGGGAGCGTATCTTCTTGTGATCCGGTCCATCTTGAAAATCTCACAGCTACTGATCTCGCTACAGTGAAGTCACCATGAAGGATTTGATTGTATGGATTGTTTAGTGTGTGAAGTCGCCGGGTGAATGATTTCAGCCTTGCGGTGTCTGACTGCTGTCCACCATCAGCAATCGGATCTGAACTTTGTTATCCTTTACCGGGGAGGACTTCCCCAGTATGGTCACCACTATGTTAGCGCTCGAATCTGCCTCAGGCTGAAGAAGGCGAAACTCGAGGCAACATCAAACCAACCTTAGCCTCGTAGCTAGCCCTACGAGGACAGGAGAGGGCTCTCTCCGGGTCTATCTCGGCGGAAAATTTTCAAAAGGGCTGAGACGACCGATAAGGAAAACTGATCTTGATTTTAGGCTAGTAAATTGATAGAAAGGGTTTTTTTAATAAATAATGGGGTTTTCTGGGCTGTGTGAGGCAAAGACAGCAAGAGCAGAGATTAAATAAAGAATGCAGATTATCTCCTGAGGCAAGGTAAGCATGAAGTTTAGCAATTAAATTGAGATAAATGGAATGATGACTAGTTTGGAGAAATAAGGCATAAGATGGATCCGTCGAACAAGAAAAACATTAACTATGAATACTTCCTCACATTTAGCACAAATTGAATTATGCCTTTCCTTTCACTTAGAAACATTCAAAACGAAATGAAGGTATTAATGAACTCGTGAAATTATAATCAAGTATATATGAAACAAAGAAAAATATTTGCTAAATTTCGTCCACGTAACTTTAAAAACAGTAGCCGTATCTCTCCACAAATCTGCTTTTAAGATCACAAATAAACTCTCGTTTTTCTCCTACACTAGCTCTCAGAACTCTCTCCTACCCACAATTGATTTACAATGTATAAATAAAACTATGAGAGGTGATAACTGATCGATGAAAGGGAGGAGCAGTTTCACCTAAAATCCTAAAATAGGAAAAGTCTGCTCTTAAAAGAAGCAGCTTTACAATGAATTTGTAAAACCTGTAGCTAAACGTTCTCGAGTGCAGCTTGAAAACCCAAAATAGACTAACCAATTCGATTTCTTTGCTGAGATAGTTATTTGTATTTAAATTTGGCTCTTGACTTTTATTGCCACGTTACTTTTACCATTTGAAAATCTCTGCTGGCCAATTCAAAGATACAAACTGGAGTGCAGATCATTAACTGAGGTTTTAAATAGAAGATCGGTTCCTATTTTTCTGTTGTGGTTGATATCTTCATTCTAATTTTGTCTTTCAGTTTCAAACTCCAAAATAGTTTTAACAAACTAATGATCATAAGGACATTCAGTATCATTCTCAGTAACTTTGAAGGGCTGTGGATGCTCCCCCGAGCAGTATAAGTTCCACATCTTATAATATGCCCTATCCAAATTCCGCACGCATCGAGCAGTATCAAACAGAGGACATGTCAACCGTACTGCTCTAAGTTTAGCTGTGAGTGCTTGAAGTCTGACAGGTGATAGAGCAAGAGAAACAGCCTTCTCCTCATACTCTTGCATGCTGCTAACTACCATCTCTTCTCCCAAACCTGTTGCCAAACACAGAGATCCAGCAACACGTGTGGCCATCTTCTCGAGCGGAAGAATGATCATAGGTAGATCAGCCCAGAGAATATCAGTTCCAGTGGTATGAGCATTGCATAAGGGCGTATCAAGGAAAAGATCTGTCAAAGCACTACAACGAATATGTTCATGTTTTGCAGCTACGTCAGTGAAAATAATTTGATCAGGTCGGATGACCTGGGTAGCAGCAAATGCTCGCAACCGATTCTCTCCGGCTGTAGGAAACCTTAGAAGCCACAAGGCACTATTTGGTACACGTTTCAGAATATTGCACCATGAAATGAAGATATCCGGATCCATTTTGTACAACTGATTAAAGCACGCAAACAAAAATTTATCTTCTGGAAAACCATAATCTGAACGTTTATGTTGGCAATTAGGATCCAAGACATCTCGATTTTTCTGCTTATAATCATTAACAAAATAACAATGTGGCATATGAACAATCTTTTCCGAATATATATGTGCAAACCGCATTGGAGGCGATCTAAAATGAAACTGGGCGCTCAAAACGATTTTTCGGACCTCTGTTGACGTGTGGGTCGCTCGCCTCTGCGTGGGTCGCTCAGCCCAGGTGGGTCGCTCACCTTGTAATTTCTCACTGCAGAAATAACCCAGGTGGGTCGCTCTGCCCAGATGGGTCGCTCGCGCCCAGGTGGGTCGCTCGAGCTCCAAGACCCTGTCCACGATGTTTCAAAACGTGAATTCGGCCCTCCAACTCCAAATCTCGACTTGGGTGCTGTAGATTGGTGCAAATGAAATTGGTTTGGATTTTATATATGATGCAAATATCTTCCACAATCAGATTTGTTTCAAATCTAATTGAAAACCCATATTACAATGTTTTTGTAATTTCACATTTGGCTTTTTAATACAATGCCTTGCTTTGGCTTTTCCATGCTTTTCTGAATCTTGGACTAATGACACTTTGTTGTCTTTTTTCAGGGATGCTTGAAGCTGGTGCCACTGAAGAACTATAAAATTTGAAATATTTTGACCACTTACCTATTTATTACCAAAACATATTTGATAATTTCTTCTTCAAAACCCTGTTTTGAAGAAGAATCAATTTCTCATTGATGGCATTCCTGATATAAACAACTACAGGTCCTTCTCCTAGCCTGCAAGTGTTATTGAAACATTCTGAAAACAAGCTTTGCAAACATCTAAGTAGCAGAGGGTGAACGCTGATTGGCATTGGTCTGTATAATGAACTGAGACTTTGACAGCTACCTGAGATTGGACCTCGGCGAGAGGACTTGAAAGCGAGTCCTAACAAATTAATTGCAGAGGAAAATGGTCTTTCAAATAATCACTGGTTCACTGGTAGGCTCGCAAATGATGAAAAAGGCTCGGCAAAGGTTCTTCACAGGTTTACAAGTGCGAATAGGTGAAAAGTAATGAAAAATCATAATTTTTAATAAATTAAACCCTTAGTCGTATCAAGGTTTAATGGCATTTATTGCAGGGAGCAGTTTTGGATTGGGCTGGGTGGTTTATTGCGCGGCTATGAAGTGGTAAATGGTATTTCACTTTTTTAATGCGATCTAATAATTTTATGACACATTGACATGGGGTGGTTTGGGAAAACCACCCATATCGCACAGAATTTATAAAAATTTGATCGATCACTTTATGGGTGCGCTATGAGGTATCGACCGTCGGATCTGGTTCTTTCAAGCGAAAGGTCACGATTAAAAGTAAAGGTGTGGGGAAAAGGTTTCATCGGGTTCATTTTGGGCCGTAGGATCTTGAAGTGAATGAAGATCTGATGGTTATCATTCAACGCGATGGGAAGATGGGAATGAAATAGATATATCGCGTTTGTTAACGACCGTTGGATCAAATGTAAGTTGGGGATCGGAGGGCTAGGACTGAGCCCAATGGGAACAAAGATTTTAACCAAGGTTATATGTTTGTAGTGAAGGGATATGCATCAGGGAAAAGGTTAAGTTATATTTTTTAACCTTAGGTTAAGGGAGTAGGAACGGAAAATACACAAGGGAAGGGTTATGAAGTTTAGTTTGAACGAAACTTTGGGTTTCCAATATTTTTTGTTTTAAACATGTATTTAAACATGTTCATGAGTTTTTTCATATATTTTTATTATATAGTAATTAAATCAAAGCTATTTACTTACCATAGGGGCGGGATTTAATATGAAGATATATTTAAGCCAAAGGGGTTGTAATTTGGGTATTTTATTTAGACATGTGGAGATTAAATAACTTTGGCTAAAGTTATAATAAATGGGTTTTTGGGGATATTATATAAAAAGGAGTTATATAATAAGAAAAGGTTATTTCTATAGGGAGTTAATATATAAGTTAAAGTTAATATGACAATAGGACAAGGTATACTCAAAACGCATAAACATAACCAAGTAAAGTGAAGTTTAAAAGATAATTTGAATTAATATTATCACTTTAACTTATGATATAATGTTATTTTGAGGGTTTAATATTTCTCATATGATGATGGAAATTAGTCAAATGGGAATTATAATGTCTTTAAAACCCATAATCTTCAAACCCCAGGGTTTGTTTCACAAAGGGAAACCTTTTTCAAAAGTCTTAGGAAAAGACTTTAGTTAACCAACCACCCATTCTTAAATTTCAAATCTTATAATTAAGCCAAAGCTTATCAAAATATACGAACCTTCACGTATTAAATTAAATACTACCCCATGTGAATATTCAACCATACATATATATCTCCATATATATTCTCCCCGAATCAAGTGTTAAGAACATTAGTACAAAGCCTTGACTTTATATAAGGCACCCGCAATATATATATATATATATAGTTCTCGCTCACAAGACTTCACATACCTTTGTAAAATTTCGATTCAATGGATTAATATTACCTCCGGTCTGCACTTTTCCCTTTATTAAACTTTATATGGTAAAGTTTATTAACTCACCCTTTGTCAACTCATACGTATGAACTCAACATTAAAATCAACGTGAATTCTCCCTCGGCCCCACAAAACCAGACTTCATTTAATTAACGAACCTCACTAACTAATTGTTGGATGGATCTAACGATCCCCAACTCATCGCTCTTCGATGTGGGGTTTTCCGCCATCGATTCGCACCTTACTAACCTCCACACAGGTTTCAATTACTCATACCGTCGGATCTCCCTCGCTCCAGATCGAACGGTCTCAACGCATATCGCATTTTTTCTAGTCCCGAAGTTTAATGCCTTAAAAAAATGCAATGAGCATGGTTTTTATAAACTGCTCTTGGCTTACGTGTCAACCACAGGAACACATCGCGTTTTTTTCACAAAATTTCTATACCACTTTTGCAACACGCGAGACCGCTGGTATTATCCTCCAAAACCACTTTTACTGTTTCACGTCCAGTTCCGTCTATTGACTCGAGGTTCCGCTTTCACCGAGGGTTTTGTTTACAATCCTTGACTTCGCATCTTTAATCCACACAGGGTTTTGATGAACCTTTGTGTCCATTATTCGCTATGCATCCAATCCGACACCGCCACCATAGATTAAGAGCTTCTTTCAATTGCGCCAGAAGCCTCTTTTTATTGTAACTCTTCGTTCATGGGTTCGATTAAACTGCAACTCATCTATTCGACAAATTTATAGTTCACCACAATTATACTCGCTTCAGAGCTGTACTCATAAGGATACACTCCCCAACATCATCAAATTCCATTCAATTCCATAGCCATACCATCACACATTACTGTGATCTCAGATCGGCCCTCATTTCACAACTTATATAGTATAACCAACGTCGAGTTAACCCCAGAATTTCACAGTCCCCTAATTACATAACAGAATTTGTAAGTTCCCCCATGATGCCTTATTCAATACTCATTCGGTCAAGCAGTTATATTCCTCGATCTAAAAGGCCTATGGAATTCAATGCAATAACATAAATCTGAGTTTCCTACCCATTCCAGAATCAATTCATTACAATATAAATCCTCAGCATACTCGAATTTCTCATGAATCAAAACATTGGCATTAACCCTTAAGACAGAGGTTTGGCATGCATTGTTCATACAAGCTCTCATTGAAACTCAAGCTTACCACGCAGAGTTAAATCAATTAACACTGGAACAAATCCTTTCACATATATACATGACTTTACTTACAGAACTTCTGGTCTTCGGCTAGATCTTCAATTACAGTGGCCTTCTACAACCTACTCTGCCTTTGAATTGTTCTAACTCTCCAGACCTACCTATTTAATGCCTTTTGGCTTACATTTGTATAAATAGATGAGGAATCGATTCAGTTTCTTAACAGTTCAACAAATTCTAACTTTAGACAAAATCCCTAAAGTAACTGAACTGATCCTAGTCTCTTCACATTCCTAACTACTCATTTCTCTCATGTTCTCTGCAGTTAGAGAACATTTACAATTCTCACTTTTTATTCAAAAATACTAATAATTACAAGAGGATTTAGAAATATGAGACCCTTATGTCTCATAAAAATACAAAGTGCTTCATTGTGCCTAATGCCCCTGCATCAATTTGCCATATCATTTTTCAAGAAACACACCATTTTGCCTGTTGCTATTCTGTTTCATCATTTATGGGCAAAGCTTTATCCAAAATTCAAAGGATAACATAGCATGATCATAGATGACCCATGGGACAACTTTTTGGCATCTAGAACTTTATATTGCTTTATTTTATTGGTTTGTAAGTCATTTCAACTTTTTTTCACATACAATATAGGCATACATACTGTGTAGAAAGTTGTGCTAAAGAGGTGGCATATGAAGCCTTGGTCAAGACTCAAAATTATCTGGGAGTGAAATATAGATTGAGTGTTATGTATTGGATGAAAATGTAATCAAAATTATCTGAGACTGAAATCTAGAATGGAAGTGTTATTTGTTAGATGAACCTGTAATATTCAATTTCTCTCGTACAGTAATATGCCATTACCTGCTACCTATAATGGCACTTGAACAAATGGATGGATGACTACTTTTCCATACCTGCAAACAAGTTAGTGAGGAATGTTGTGCTAAAAGAAGAAAGCTTAGGGAGCTTTAGTGAAAATCATCTAAAACTAAAGTAAATATTGGGACTGTCATGGTACAGAGTGAACATGTAATGCCATTCGCTGCTACCTATAATGGCACTTGAACAAATGGATGAATGATGCTTTTCCATACCTGAAAACAAGTTAGTGAGGAATGTTGTGCTAAAAGGAGGAAGCTTAGGGAGCTTTAGTGAAAATCATCTCAAAATAAAGTAAAGATCGCAAGTGTCATGGTACAGAATGAACTTTTAAATGTGTAATCCCTTTGTGAAGCATGTAATATGCCATATCCCACCACCTAAAATCTGCTTGAACACTTAGATGTATGACTATTTTCCATACCTGCAAAGCACGCTCTGTATAGGTGCACTGAGTAGCTCCAATACATGCCAAGTTAGTCTATTTGAAAATTTTGAAAGGACTCATCCCTTTGATTTTCATGTGGTTGTCTTACTAATGTGTAAATTTTATATGAATAAATCTATGAGATGGAAATCTAATTATAATTTATAACCCTTTCTTGTAGCTTTGTTCTAGCAATATAAACTATTTTAGATTGAATACAGACGTAATAGAATGCAGTGACACTTACCATGAGTAAGCTTGCATATATGGATAATACACTGCAGTCATTGATACCTATTATGAATTAACAGTTGTAATTTTCCTTAGCAAGTTATTTGTCATAGCTCATGCAAATTGTTTTGAGTGCACCAAGAAAGTTAATAGTTGTTGGTTTAGGAATTTGAAGGGTTTATATTGCAATCCCTACCAGATACTTCCCGTCATAAATTTAAGAGTACAGTAAATCCCATAATTTTTTTGATCTAATGTGATAGAAAAGGACAAATGGTTGGTTACTAGGTTGAGCTGATAGCATTTGTGACCATAAAGTGAGCACAATGCAAAAAGAAATTGCCAGGAGTGGATATCAAGGAGATTAAATGTGTTAGGAGAGGGTGAATGGTCGGTTAACAGGTTGAGCTAACGTCGTCATTGACCATAAAGCTATCCCAATGCAAAAAAGAAATTGGCATTCTTGGATTTGAAAATCAAACAAATTTTTATAAGTATATTTCCTCGCAAAGGTGGCAAACACAATATATTCCAGAAGCCAGCTAATTATAATGGAAAATCAGTAGTGGATGGCATGGGAGATGAGCTTAGTAATCTTGCATATAGGGGCAAGCTTGTGTATTCTCTACGAGGGAAGAATAGGTGAAATCATTGAAATTCTAATACCCAGACAAACGTTTCTCTAGTTACTTTGTATACCTTTAAGATTTCAACACAGTGAAGTTATCATAGCTACGTAGAGTAAGAATATTTTACCCGGGGCAAACTGTGGTGATTTACTGGATAGCAGTGGGACCTCAAAAATTTTCTTAGTTGGCTTATTGACATCCATTATTTTTATTGAGCTTAAATCACATCATTAATAGGGCCAGAGACCAGAAACTGAGATATGGAACTCAAGGACAACTAATATTGATTATGAATTAACAGTTGTAATTTAAAGCAATGCAAAAGGTACATGCAAACGCAATATATATAGGGGTTGTGGTTTATGGCCATGAATATTATTATGGCGCCGGTATTCAGCATAATCCAGTTGGATGGACCATGGGCTATTTCATTTTTTTTTTTAAATTTAACCTGTCGTCGCTATACCGACGCTCTGTAAACGTCGGTCTTTCGACGCACTTTAAACATTGGCAACTGGCCTTGAAAGTTTACCTATTTAGTTGAGCTTGTGACCCTTTAAAGCATCCTTAGCCATAGATTAAGTGATCGGTCTTCTGATTGGGGTCGAGTGATTTGGAAAGTGATTGGCAAGCCAAATGACAATGTAACATCAAACCAATCTTTGGAGCCCAAGGACCTAGCCTTCCTGGACTTAGAGAGGGCTCTCTCTATTTGTGTAAGGGATATCTGTGTGTTTGCTTATTGTGTTCTGATTTTAGGCTAGTTATGAAGTAGGTTTTTTGGTTTTGGTTTTTAGGTTGTGAGGGATGAAACTAATCAAAGATATAAGATAGGTAAAATTATGTCAGATCAACTGGTTTATGGGGCCGAAGAGGTCAAGCAAGCTATCAGATGGTGATACAAGGCTGTTGAAGGGCCGATTTGATTCGAGGTAGAAAGGATCTTTGGGAAAAATGGAGTAAAATGGACATCAAGTTTGTGAACAACAAAGGATTTCAAGCATAACTAGTTTAATAGCTGACATAAACATGGTATGGAAAACCATTAATCATGAGAAATGTAACTATAAGCTAATCAATACATAGAAATAAACATTCAAGCCATGCATAGAGATATATAACTCTCTAACTTTGGGAAATGACTATCATACTTTGGGGAAATACACTTAAGAGAGACAAACAACTCAAATCACTATGCCAGAATTCCTAAACACGGTACTTCAAGTTATTGGGCACCTTGAAAACAAGATTGCATAGTCTTAGGCAAAGGGCAAGATCGGAACAAGACCTCCTTGGTTCAACAAATGACAATCTAATCAGTCAAAGAGAAATTTCATGGATGGAGCTATGGCTAGCCATGAGTAAGCAGGGCATATCGTAAATCATACTTAGCATGCATAAAACCATGAATGAAACAAGCAACAATATCCTTAAGTTATTAAAGAGCAATCAAGAATTCTTTAATGTGACTAAGAATGAAGAAAACATGGAAGCTATGAAGAAGCAGGAAATTTGAGGTGCCTCCAAGGGCATGTCTCAAATTTGTTCTCTACTATTATATAGCAAGCAAGAAACATGGATTTATGAATGAAAACTAGGAAACAAAAAAAAGAGAGAGACACTATACCATTCTACCAAGTCATGGAATCCAACAACAATCCTCTTTCATCATCCAAGAACATCCAAGAGACTATCCAAAAGCATGAGACAAGTATTTCATCCAAAGCTTATATGACCATATATTGCTTCTATTCATCAAGTTCAGCCTTGTTTACAATGAAAGCCTTCGGAATATATAGGCCAAAGTGAGGAAAACCTCTTAGTTCAACTTGCAATCTCATTGGCCTATCCAAAATATCTTATTTTGTCCTTGAGGCTTTGCAAAGCCCAAGGCACAAAATATCTCATAAAATATCTAAAAAAATGCTAAAAGAGGGAAATAAATTGACTTTTCATAACTTCTCATGTGCAAAAATAGCTAAACGCACATGAGGAAAAAGCAGTTTTTAAAGGTTCAATTTTTACAAAAATACTCAAAAAATACATCAGCAAAAGGTCCCCTGACTTGCCGGCAACTTTTGGCAGCCTTCCCGATGTCTAAATAAGGCTCATGATAGCTTGTTGGAAAGCTATGAATGTCTAATTTTTGGAACAACTATAATTTTTCCAATCTGATGCCTGGAAGTCCTCCAAAAATAGGCTTGTGTGTAAAAAACCAAAAAATAAGGCTTGCTGATAGACCGGGCAGAGTGTAGAAAAAGCGAGCATTTTTCGCCATTTCGGGGGAGCAAATGATCTTCAAATGTCTTGAAAATCGCTGAGTATGTGCTTATGAAATTATGGAATCCAATGATACCATTCTCATCCTTTGATGATCCCCCAATCTGAAATGGTGAAGCCCATGAGTTTTGGACAAAAACCCAAAAATGACAAAAAACCAAAATATGTTGAAATTTGCCCAAAATTGGTGAGCATGACCCTCAAGGGTTCTAGGAAACATGTTGTGAAGCAGAGGCCAAAATCTGAAGTCCTAAGGTGTCTTTCCTCAAATTCTGTGCCTGGCGCTTCCCTTTAGCCCCCTTGAGTTTTTCTTAAGCAGCCTTCAACTTGCGCCGGGAAAACTGATTTAACTTTTTATAATGCCCCGTCATTCTCCTTTGAAGGTCTAAATCCCTGTTTTCATTCTCCAATTTCTTCTCCAAGTGGTCATGGACTCTCTCAAGCCATGCCTCCCTATTTTTCTTTATCTCTTGTTTGAACAATGTAGTGAGAGGGGTAGATTGGAGAAGGGAATTTTCCTCTTCTTTTTGCTTCTCGAGGGCCTTTTTAAGCCCCATGGTTCTTGGCCTCTTTTTCCTAGGTTGATCTTCGCCTTTTCTTTCATCGAACTAGCCCATGAGTTCTTCCAACCTCACTTGGGCTTTGGAGGCCTCTTTCTTGTATTTGATCGCCCGTGTCTCATAAACAGCCATATGGACACTCATTTTCTTATTTTGGATTTGCCAAAATTGATTGAAATTCCTAGCTCTATGAAGATCATCCTTCAATGCATCAATTTGGATTTCTCTATGGATCAAGAGGCTTTCTAGAATCCGGGCCTCATTATAACTATCATCGCTTTGGATTGGGATGATGTCGAATGCACTCTCCTGTCCATGACTACCTTCTTCCTTGCCCTTCCCTTTGCTTTGGGTGGCTATTCTAGAGCTCTTCCTCCTGGGCAAATCAATCATGGGTTTTTTGGGCAATTTTCTTTTGCTTCAGAGGGCCCTTGTCACATTTGGAGTGACAACTCTAGGAACTCTTTTCTTTGTTGTTCGGGGCTTGGCCATTTTCGGAGAAGAGGGCATGGCCCCTTTACCCTTGTCACCTTGCCTCTCTTCTTTTTTATTTTGTTGTTCCTTTTGAAGAGGTTGCTATTCTTGAGGAGGCTGTTGTGTATCCTCTTTTGGCTGCCCTTTCTCATCACTATCAAGCTGCTCCTGTTCAGCACTATCATGCTGTCCTTGTTCAGTCTCCTTTGGCTGCCCTTGCTGCTCTGTCTCACCCTTATCATAAATCTGTTGTGTATCATCAAAGGTCTTCTCACCCTCACTGTGTTGTTTTTCTTCAACTCCTTGCTGCTGCTCATCATCATTGTGATGCTACTGTTCAGCGCTTTCTTCCTCATCCCCTTGTTGCTGTGTGTCATCATAATACTGCTCACCCTCATCATGAGTCTGTTGTTCTTCATGCTGTTGCCCTTCATCATATTCCTCATCATCATGGTCATGCTCTTCTCCCTCTTCAGGCTCTTCTGCTTGCTTTGTGGTAAACTTGAGTTTTTTAGGAATGGGTCTGCTAGAGGAAGGTGAAGGATGATGAGTAGGAGGTGTAGGGGATGTATGGACTGGAGGGACAGTGGAGAAATCTGGATGAGTGATGAAAGTATCTCACGAGACCTATCTCTTTTCAAGCTGATGAAGAATGATGATTTTGATGAGAGAGTGATGGAAGAGACAGGCTATTTGCTGTGAAGGAGGCTTCTTCTGAATAGTGGAGGCCATTTTCTCAATGCTCTTGTGTAAGAAGAAAGGAAGATTTAGCAGCTTGGTCCTTGTAAAATGTATGAGCAGTCGAATGTGATTGGCATATAGTCGAGAGAATCTTCCCTCAAAAGTGAAGTACTTCATGATAATCTTCATGAGAGGGGCATAGCTAGCTAAAAGATATGAGAAAGGTAAAATAGAAAGACATGACTCTCTGTGCTCAGGCTTTAGAAAGGGCTTGTAATCATCTGAGTCCAAATGGCTTTTTTTAAACCATTTCTCCCCAATATAGGGGATTTTAGTGGCCTTGGAGATGGACCTTGGAGATGGACCTTGGAGAGAATTTGAAGTTAAGGCCTGCCAGCTGGAAATGCTTGTCTCGAAACCTCAAGCGCAAAGATGTGTCAAAGGAGAAAAACTCTTCACCGCTTGCACCCTTTGACAAAAATCTAAGCACCCGACCTCATGGAAATTGAACAAGACTGATGGGTGGGCATTCACTTCTTCAGTGGAAGTAGGCTCAAATATTTTATGCAATCCACTCCTACTATCCTGCTTAGGAGGCATCTTGTTCTGGATGCTCTCTGCAAAACCAAACTGCCTCAAATGGTTTTTTTGAAATGTTCTCTCAAACAAAACTCTGTCTTCTTTTTCAATCATTGTTTGATCCAGGAAAATCTGCCTCAAATGCTGTGTAAAATTTTTTCATTGATATTGGGTCCCTGCTCCTCCCAAAACACTGCCTTTCCCCTTTGTGTGCCAATCAACAAATAATTTTAAAAACAACTACACAGTCAACTAAAATGCATACACACAATCAAAGGGTCACTGTGTTTAGGTAAGGTCACCAAGCTCTTTGTGTTTTGGTGTGAGCACAAACAACTTTGTAGTAGACAAACACCCCTCCTAATCAAAATACTGCTCTTTTATTCACTATTCTTCACCCATAGTTAGACAGACACCTCTAAATGGCAATGACATCTTCACACACTAAAGTTTGTTTTATGGAAAAAGAGGCAGCCCTAAATTTGCTTTTTACCACACTGGGGAAACTTTTTGAAATGAGAAAACACTTATACCATGATCACTATTCTTCGAAAATAGGCCCACTGTTTTCACTTTTCAAACTCTATTCTTCCTCCCTTTAAACACTGCCTCCACCTTTCAACTTGTTTTGAGGGCAGTTTGTTAGGTTTTTAAACATCAATAGGAAGCCACTATTTTTACCATGTTAGTGTTGGGCAAACAAACCACAGCAATTTCGAGCTTCAAACAAACCACAGCAATTTCGAGCTTCAAACAAAAAACACAACCCTCCTTAAAATACTCAACACTGTGATTTATATCATGAGTTTCATCTTTTCACCATCACTTAACAGTCTTGAAAAAAAACAATGAGGCACATAAAATACCTTTAAAATTGATGATGGCGTTGTTTGAGGAGTTTGAGCCCCTTTCAACTTGTTTGGAGGCACTTAGATTGTTTAAAACAGGCGCGACACATTTACGAGGGAAAGCGCCGCACAAAGAGAAACTGTGGGGTCATTGATGGGCCGTCGTGACCGGCGCCTACAGGTGCGCCGCACGACAACAGAAACTCTTTGCAAACACTCTCCTGAACGCGCCGCGCAACTCTACAGGCGTGCTGCGCGGTCAAAAATCCTTGAAAATTTGGTGAACTTGCTCGAAAACTTCCTCTTTGGTCCGGTGAATAGCTAAGAGGAGTTGTTTGTGCTTTGGAAATGCAAAATGGTTCTTGGCAATGGTCCTTATCTCCTTTTAAAAGCGAAAATTCCGAGCCCTTTTCATGTTCACTTGGTGAAGGTTTTGAAAACCTTTGAAAGGATTTTAACGACTCTTTGCACCAATCTTTCGACAAAAAGTGGAGTTTGACCTTTGAAAAGGAAGCATAGTGAGGAATTTTGTTTAGATGAAAAAGGCTTTGTTTAGGACTTTCAAATCTCCTCTACTACATTTTCACTGCGCTTTATTAAACAAGAAACTCTGCCACTACTATCCTTTTAATGAAATTTTCAACATGGAAAATTTTCTTAAAAACATATCAATGATTGGTGAAGCATTTTCTTTCCATTTGCAAGGAGATGACTTATCGCCTTAAACTTGGTTGACAGTTTTTGCTTCTGTTGCTTTAAAGGTGATAATGCTCACTGTGAAATTGATTGAACTGTTAGGTGCTTTTTAACCTCCTCTTCTGACTGTGGGTGCAAAAAACTCAGTTGTATTCACTCATGCTTTACCATTCTCTGTTCATCAAAAGGGAACTTCTTTTAAACCTCTCCTTTTACTCAAAATGCAACAGTAAGGTACCTTTGACCTTTTTTCATAAGGAAAATGCCTTCATTTGTAATAGTGGCATGCCTTATTGGCTTTGAAATTTTTTCCAGAATCTGAAACACATGCCATAATCCTTCTTGCATATTTATGGACATATGTACTTGGTTGCAGTGCCTTTTTGGGAAAACTAAACTTAAACTTCCTTTGTCTATTATGATGAGTTTTTTGAAAGAAATTTTTATGAACAGGAAGAAATGGGACCCTTTGAAAAACAATTATCATTCTTTGGCCTATGTCATGACCCATCTCTCAACCAATTTTCAACTCTGTTTTGTTTTTAAAGGAGCAAAGACTAAATGTTAAGCCTGTTTATCAAGGAGATGAGTTTTTTTAACCTTTAAGGAGATTACACGCTTTAGCAAGGTTTGTTCATTTTTGGCTCCAGACTGTCTTTGAAAGCAAACTCTGATAGGAGATAATTTAGCTTCTTTGATAGTTGTAGTACTCATGCTTTCCCTTTTTTTTTGACATCATTGCTCTGCTCAGAAGCCTTCAACTGTCCCCTACTCTTCTTACAATTTGTCTCTCAGTCAGTGAAAATGCTAAAGTCAATTACTGCTCTGGCCTTCTGCTTATAGATGAAGGAGGCCTACTTTTACAAATGCTTGGTTTCTTTTCAACCTCTGTCTTAACCAAGTAAAGAATGTTTGATGAACATACTGATATTGGTTTCCTTTACTCATGATGGCAGAAGCTAGTTAGAGATTAAGACTATTGGACTCCTTTGGCCATCTGCTCAATAATATTTCTCCATTGATGATCAACTCATTAGCTTCATATTGTAACTCAATAAAAATGGAGCTTCTGTAAACAATTTTTAAAAGCACTACTGCTCTACCTCTGCCTTTAATCATCATTTTATTTCAGAAACCCTCAGTTGCTGTCTCACTGTACTAAATTTTTTTTTCCTTACAGTCATTGTAATTCTAAAAATCCAACTTTATCCTTGGCCCTCTGCTTATAGATGAAGGAGGTGCTCTTAACCCTCTGCTTATAAAATTAAGGAGGTTCTGCAGTCTTCAAAAACCCTCTGCTTATAGATGAAGGAGGTTTTTCAATCATGTCATCTCATTAGCTGTTAACAGTGTTATTTTTCCTTTCACTGTCTTTTCATGCTTGAGCCAATGAAGAATGACAAATTGATAATAGTTAAGATGAAAATTTCTCTGAGACATGTAAAGCTGCTTTTCAAATGTCTCTGTGCTTCTTTAGGCATCATAAGCTGTTTGGCTAGTATTTGCAAAGTTCTTCTTGTCATTCATAATTTACTAACCTTTGACTGTGATCACAGGAACTTAATGAAACAACTCTCTGCTCTGTAGCTATATCCCAAGCTCAAAATCACATTGAGAAGTAGCTGTCTTCTCATGTGGAAACAAAAACTGTCTTCTGGGAATGCTGGTATACCTCTGTTCTTGAAAGATCCATTAAAACACTGAAAAAACACCTAAAATCAGTTTGACCTATGGTACATGTATTGCTGAGACTTGAGGGTTTATTAGTGGTGCGACCTAGGGTTGTAACCAACTTTATTTGCAGAATGGGAATGTCTGTTATGACTGGTCTATAGTAGGTAGAGGTTCTTTGGCTTTAGAGTGGTTTGCCAAGGGAGGAATGCCTAAAGCGCCACTACCTAACTTAGGGGAGACTTCTTTGGACAGATTTGTATTGTTTTCTTTGGAGCTGATGGAAAAACTAGTATGACTGAGGCTAGATAGGGCTTGATAATGAGATTTCATCTCGTCATGGGCAGACTGAAATGTAAGAGGGCAAAAAAGTTTATGGGTATTTTCTAGCTGGAAAATTTGACAATTTTTTTAGATCAGCTGCTAGAAAACTTGACTGTTACAACTAGTCATCACCAACAAGTTAAAAATACTGATTACTAACAGTGGATCCATTTGGGGAGGGCAGCTCCTTTTCAGGAGGTGTCCAGAATCTTAGATCTTTGGCTTATGAAGACCAGTGCCTTATCCATTGGCGCAGATTTCACCCTTCCTTGATGCTACTTCTGAAAATTGACAGCATGATTAGCATCAATGATATTTCTACCTACCCCACTATCTTTCCTAGCATTTTTTCTTCCTTTGGGTGCATTTGGACTAGCAACCCTTTTGAAAACATATATTTTTTTGAAAAATGAACCTATCTAGTTCTACACTTATATCTGCCAGGAATTCAGATTAAGATGATGAACTCCTTCATTACTCTACCTATGCTAGATCAACTGTCAAGGTTAAGCTGTTTTGACAAGATTTTGTTCTCTAATCTAAAACATGAAATTTAAAATGGTCAAATAAGGGTTAGACAGTCTGATTTGTCATGTACTTGTGGCATGAAGGACAAGCTGCACACAAATATTATTTTGCAAAAAATGAAATCTAGAAAAACGGGGCTAGGATGCACAATTTTGTTTTCATCCCCACTTCCCTCTTTGGTTCTGTTTTGAGCATGTGGAACCGGTATCTTTTCCTAATCTACTTTCTTTAATAAGTCAAGCTTCCACAATGTTGACCATCTTTTCCACTCACTAACTTATCAACAAATAAATTTAACACATGTTCAACTATGATTAGGCTAGATAACTGAATAAGACATTTGAGCACTAGTAGCGGCATTTAGACTTGCGCGCTTTCTGAATGACTATTTTTTTGAACATGGGGCCTTTTTTCTATTTTTCAAACTGCCCTCTTTTCTGTTTTATCTATTTTTTTTTTACTTTTCTGTTTTATCTATTTTTCAAATAGTGGTATATACAATGATTGAAAATGTTTTAAACTCAGAAATCTTGGAAATGGCGAAACTTAAGCATCTTATCCTCGTAAGGATATCCTACCATTCTTGGCCCATCTAGTTCTTGAAAAGAAAAATTAGGAAAGTTTTCTCTTGTAAACATGACATGAGGATTCATGCATGAATCTCTGAACAAACCCGTATCTTCCCGTTGTACCTCTTTATACCTCTGATTTCCACTCCTTCCTTTACTGTACATCTTCTTTAAGTAATGCATATATTCTTTGTCATTTTTGAAATAAATAATGACATCATCAAGGTATGTTAAAATGTAGAAGTTCAAGACTGGAAACATGGCCTTTAGGAGCATGTTTTTGATATCCGGTGGTTTTGCAGTTCTGAGTCTGAAACTGGAGCTACTTCCAACATACTTGAAAAAATCTTTGAGTTGTCTACTTTGCAAGGGAATCATTTGGCTATAACCTAAAACATCATCTTGCAAAGACATATGATTAAAAGCACTTATCATCAGCATATCATGGTCTTGGGCAGGAAGGATAAAATTTTAGTTATAGGGATGTGCATTAGTGTTTCTAAAATCAAAACAGATCCTATGACCAACGATTTTATCTTTGATTATTACTGATTGGTTCAGATTTTTGTATTTTCTTTTGTCGAAATTGTTTCTTGGAGTGATGGTAGTGGCATAGTGTTTCTCATTGTTTTCTCTGCACGAGGTAGTATTCTACATGAGATTGTCAATTCTAGCAGTTCTAAGTCTTTGATGGAATGACAGGATATTATCCAATTCAAGTAACTCAGGTATACTTGGACTGCAGTTATCATGTTCGCTCATAAGAAGTTTATCAAGCATTTTTTCTGGATTTTGAGCTATTATGGATACAGTCAAGGTTTCACTTGCAGTGGAAGAGTTATGTGATGTTAAATATTTGAGGTATGGTAAAAAAATTAAGCTTCCCTACTCCTGAGTTTCGAGAAGGTTTGTGATATGTAAGTCCTCTAATGCCTTTATTCTAAAAAAGTTTCCTGATGTTACTGCTGATGTTTGAATAAGGTTCGAGCAATTCGCTTGATAGTACATAATGGTTTGTGCTTCTTGCTCTATTCCTATTTCAGAAGGAACATAATTACTTTTCTCGAGACATAGTTGTTCATGATCATGGTAGTTTTGAGTGTCTAGTTCATCATAGAGAACTAGGGGAAGCTGATGTGTTGGGTCTAAGTTTGTTTCAATTTATTCTGACTGTTCTTCAATGTCCTCATCAGTGTGCAGAATAAAAGAGTTTAGGTCGGAATGCAAGGAATACATTGGGATGTTATCTGGCCTCTCTTGGTCACTGATTATGTATTTCATGTGTGACTCTCGATAGAGTATTCTTTTTTGGTCAAACACAGGAATAGTGGCATAGGACACATCAAGTTGAATATTCCCTTGGAGCTTGGCTCCCCAAGATCTGGATAGAAACATTCCATACTTGGGGGGAATGTCTGCTACCACTATGTCCATGATCAGGTGTTTTGCAAGTATTTGGGCCAAACTAAAACAAAGATATTTGATCAAGCCTAGACATTTGACTCTACTAGAATCAAATGAATATAAGTCTTTGTATGGTCTTGTGATTTCTAGGCCTAATATTTCCATTACAACCTTCGACATAATATTATGTGAGGCGCCAGAGTCTAGCAAGGGATTTTGAAGGATTTGGTCATGGATATTCAGACTGATGTAAAAGGGAAGAGTGGTTCCCTCTTGGAATTTCCCTTCTATTTTCGGACCAAACAACACTTCAGGAGTGTCATCAGCTAGATTAAGGGTGTTCGCATCATTTCCTAGATTTAAGACTTTTAACACTTGGGATTTATAAGAGCCTTGGGCAATGAGCTCGGTAAGAGGCATGGTGATCTTTATTTTGGCGATTTCACCCTCAAAACTAAAAGGTAGATGTAGTTTAAACATGTTTGTTTTAGCTTTTTCAGCCATGACTTTCTCTATGTTCTGAGTTTGCTGGCTCTGTTTCAGGATTTTGTTTGCCATAGCCATCTCGGGAGTCTTTGTGAAAGTACTAGGAGCATCTGAGTCAAGACTAGTTTGGGTAACTCTATCTTTGTTTTGGTCATTTTTCCCAACCATGATTTTGTTGTTGTTCATTGCTTTCTTAAGGATGGTATCAGGGGTTTTAGCATTGTCTAAGCTACCTTTCTTGGAGTTGTCTTGATTTTTTCTACTTCTAAGGTCATATTTCCTGTGAGCTTCTACTATGGCATTCTGAAAATCTATGGCAGGATCATCTGGATCTTCATAATTGGTTTCATCCTGATTCGAAGAGAAGAATGATTGTTCTTATTCTGTGAGGTACACCTTACTCTCATTATCAGACCCTATGAGGTTCAAATGATTTTCATCAATGGGTTCTGTATCCCTCTCATCTTCTTCCACATAATTTTCATTAAATGGTGGCCTAATTTGTTGGTCATTTTCTCTCGGTTTGTTTTGAGGCTGTTCCCTCCTAAAATTTTGGTTCCGGTTTTTGTTTGGAAGGTTTGGCTGGTTGTCCCTAAGAGGGGTCTTCTCACTTATCTTTTCCCACATCTTGGCCATGGACCTGACTAAGTCATATATTCTAGGATCGAAGGGAGGAGCTGAAGTGGAGACTTCATCCCGGTAGGTGACTTTCCTTTCTGATCTAGTCCTAACTCTTTTTTCGGCTAAGTTGGCTTTTGCCCTTATGGCTACTTTTTGCATTTCTTCTAGGGTAGGGGGGTCCTTGTCTCTTAGCTAATAAGTCATGTATGGGTCAAAACCCTCGAGGAATTTTTCCAAGGCTGAACCAAGTTGGGGTTTGAAGTGAGGTGAGAGGGCATTATACACACTGTTGAACCTTGTGCAGTATCCCTGGACACTTTCCCCATTTTCCCGTTTTAGATTTTTATATTCTGACAGGATTTGAATGGGGTTCTTTCGGATTTCCCACTTGTTTATGAAGACTTGGTAGAGTTCTGGGAGGTTATGGATGCTGTTTGGAGTTAAGCTCTTAAACCATTTTTTGGGTTCCCCGCCCAGGCTTTGGGTGAACATTCTCATTCTGACGGTCTCGTCTTCTATTTCCATGTATTCAAAGGCATCAGTAATCCTATCTACATGCTGTTGAGTTGTGGTAGTCTCATCTCTGGTAAAGTGTCAGATTTTGGCTTGATAGTCATTTTGTAAGGGAGCCAAAGGCTGTGGCAACACCAAGGGTGCGTACCAAGTTGCCATAACGAGAGCTAATGGATGATGTACAAAATGAGGGCTTGCGGGATGAGCTGAGATGGTTTGAACAATAGTGGTTTGGATAGGTGTGGCAGATGTACTTGGAATAGTGACCTGGTTTTGAGTAGATTTGGGATGGTAAGAGCCAAAGTGATGGAGAAGCTGAAAGTCGGGAGGTGTGGTAGGTGAGGCTTCTCTACTACGACTCTGTGGCAGCGCTAGGGGTTCAAGATCATCAAATTCTATCTTACTTTGTGACTTGCTTCTAAAAAGGGTTTTTGTTGATTCGAAGTCAAAGGGGGAATCTGGTAAGGCAGTTAGATGTTCAGGCACTGATTTTGTTTTACGGATGGACCTATCGGTAGCTAAATTGCCAATTTTGGAAGCTTGCCACAGAATCTTCTCTGGGTCATCTACTATGATAGGGGGATTTGGATCTGGATGAGATCTGGTGTTGATTCTTTGTGAAGCCAGATCTCGGGTCTAGAGTTTAGAGAGAGGATGTTAATTGTGAATGTTTTGGATGGATGGCCTCTATAAGGTTTTACTAATGTGAAAGATGGTCACAACTAAAAGGATAGACTAGTGGAGTTGCCAGGTGGATTTTTATGAGAACTATGGTCCACCACCAACACTATCAAAGATGATTTGGGAAAAATTTTTATAGCAAACTTTGAGATGGAAACTTGCAAAGAATAGTGATTCACTTGGTTTCAACAGTTTTCTAGGCTGTATGGACAAGTTAATGGTTCTCTTGGCAAGAAGACTTCTGCTTATCTCCTATGTTTTAGGTGAGGTTTTCTTAATCGCTAAGTTATACTTATTTTGTCACTGATTACAGAGCTTCTACCCTAAGCTCAAGTTTTTTGGAAGGATGCGCCAGCAGGAAGGTATGGTTTATGATTTTTTTGGTCTTTTATGGAATTTTTAGGCCTACTGGAGGCTAGTGGAGTCGCTAGGTGGAACTTGGTTGTTTTTGTAAGGATGTAGCTATGGTCCACCACCAGTAACTAGGGAAAACCAATCTAGGAATATTTTGGGGTTTTTCTGAGTTTTTTATGTAGTCCTAAGGTTTGTAAGAGTGTCCTACAGCTGAATCATCATTTTTCTAGGATGGTGAGACAACCAGATTCTACTCTTTTAAGTTTGACTGAGATTTTGAGAGTTCCTAAGGGATAACTAGCATGTTTTGACTCAAAGTCCCACCGTGATCGCCATTATGTTAGTGTGGCGATGAGGTGGCTCAATTGGATAGTAGCCTAGATTTTAGTAAAGTAGTAAGGCCTACTGGAGGCTAGTGGAGTTGCCAGGTGGATTTTTAGTTGTTTTGAGGTATATGTGTATGGTCCACCACCGATATTGACAGAAACCAATCTAAGGGAGTTTTTGGGGTTTTCTGAGTTTTTATGTGCAGCCTAGTTTGTAAGAGTGTTCTAAACCTGATTCATCACTTTTCTAAGATGGTGAAACAAAGAGTTTGCTCTAAATGATTCTATAGGCTGATGGTCTAAGTTTAATGTTGAAGGACTAAAGAGTCTATAAGAGTTCGCTAGACTGTCATGTACTCAGAGTCCCACCATGATCGCCATTATGTTAGTGTCCCGTGATTTGGTTGATTGGCAAGCCAAATGACAGTGTAACATCAAACCAATCTTTGGAGCCCAATGACCTAGCCTTCCTGGACTGAGAGAGGGCTCTCTCTATTTGTATAAGGTATATCTGTGTGTGTGCTTATTGTGTTTTGATTTTAGGCTAGTTATGAAATAGGTTTTTTTTGTTTTGGTTTTTAGGTTGTGAGGGATGAAACTGATAAAAGATATAAGATAGGTAAAAAGATGTCAGATCAACTGGGCTATGGGGTCGAAGAGGTCAAGAAAGCTATTAGATGGTGATACAAGGCTGTTGAAAGGCCGATTTGATTCGAGGTAGAAAGGATCTTTGGGAAAAATGGAGTAAAATGGACATCAAGTTTGTGAACAATAAAGGATTTCAAGCATAACTAGTTTAATAGATGACATAAACATGGTAGGGAAAACCATTAATCATGAGAAATGTAACTATAAGCTAATCAATACATAGAAATAAACATTCAAGCCATGCATAGAGATATATAACTCTCTAACTTTGGGAAATGGCTCTCAGACTTTGGGGAAATACACTTAAGATAGACAAACAACTCAAATCACTATGCCAGAACGCCTAAACACAGTACTTCAAGTTATTGGGCACTTTGAAAACAAGATTGCATAGTCTTAGACAAAGGGCAAGATCAGAACAAGGCCTCCTTGGTTCAACAAATGACAATCTAATCAGTCAAAGAGAGATTTCATGGATGGAGCTATGGCTAGCCATGAGTAAGCAGGGCATATCATAAATCATACTTAGCATGCATAAAACTATGAATGAAACAAGCAACAATATCCTTAAGTTATTAAAGAGCAATCAAGAATTCTTTAATGTGACTAAGAATGAAGGAAACATGGAAGCTATGAAGAAACAATAAATTTGAGGTGCCTCCAAAGGCATGTCTCAAATTTTTTCTCTACTATCCTATAGCAAGCAAGAAACATGGATTTATGAATGAAAACTAGGAAACAAAACAAAGAGAGAGACACTATACCATTCTACCAAGTCATGGAATCCAACAACAATCCTCTTTCATCATCCAAGAACATCCAAGAGACTATCCAAAAGCATGAGACAAGTATTTCTTCCAAAGCTTATATGACCATATATTGCTTCTATCATCAAGTTTGGCCTTGTTTACAATGAAAGCATTTGGAATATATAGGCCCAAGTGAGGAAAACCTCATGGTTCAATTTGCAATCTCATTGGCCTATCCAAAATATCTAGACTTGTCCTTGAGGCTTTGCAAAGCCCAAGGCACAAAATATCTCATAAAATATCTAAAAAATGCTAAAAGAAGGAAATAAATTGACTTTTTATAACTTCTCATGTGAAAAAATAGCTAAACGCACATGAGGAAAAAGAAGTTTTTAAAGGTTCAATTTTTACAAAAATACTCAAAAAATACATCAGCAAAAGGTCCCCTGACTTTCCGGCAACGTTTGGCAGCCTTCTCGATGTCGAAATGAGGCTCATGATAGCTCGTTGGAAAGATCTGAGTGTCTACTTTCTGGAAAAACTTGAATTTTCCCAATCTGATGCCTAGAAGTCCTCCAAAAATAGGCCTGTGTGTAAAAAACTAAAAAATAAGGCTTGCTGATAGACCGGGCAGAGTGTAGAAAAAGCAAGCATTTTTCGCCATTTTGGGGGAGAAAATGATCTTCAAATGTCCTAAAAATTGCTGAGTATGTGCTTCTGAAATTATGGCATCCAATGATACCATTCTCATCCTTTTATGATCCCCCAATATGAAATGGCGAAGCCCATGAGTTTTGGCCAAAAACCCAAAAATGACAAAAAACCAAAATATGTCGAAATTTGCCCAAAATTGGTGAGCATGACCCTCAAGGGTTCTCAGCAACATGTTGTGAAGCAGAGGCCAAAATCTGAAGTCTTGAAGTGTATTTCCTCAAATTTTGTGCCAGGCGTTTCCGTTTAGCCTCCTTGAGTTTTTCTTGAGCAGCCTTCAACTTGCGCTGAGCAAACTGATTTAACTTTTTATAATGCCCCGTCATTCTCCTTTGAAGGTCTAAATCCATGTTTTCCTTCTCCAATTTCTTCTCCAAGTGGTCATTGACTCTCTCAAGCCATGTCTCCCTATTGTTCTCTATCTCTTTTTCGAACAATGCAGTGAGAGGGGTAGATTGGAGAAGGGCATTTTCCTCTTCTTTTTTCTTCTCAAGGGCCTTTTTAAGCCCCATGGTTCTTGGCCTCTTTCGCCTAGGCTGATCTTTGCCTTCACTTTCATCGAACTCGCCCATGAGTTCTTCCAACCTCACTTGGGCTTTGGAGGCCTCTTTCTTGTATTTGATCGCCCGTGTCTCATAAACATCCATATGGCCACTCATTTGCTTATTTTGGATTTGCAAAAATTGATTGAAATTCCTAGCTCTATGAACATCATCCTTCAATGCATCAATTTGGCTTTCTCTATGGATCAAGAGCCTTTCTAAAATCTGGGCCTCATTATCACTATCATCACTTTGGATTGGGATGATGTCGAATGCACTCTCCTATCCATAATTGCCTTCTTCCTTACCCTTCCCTTTTCTTTGGGTGGCTATTCTAGTGCTCTTCCTCCTGGGAAAATCAATCATGGGATTTTTGGGCAATTTACCTTTGCTTCGGAGGGCCCTTGTCACATTTGGAGTGATAACTCTAGGCACTCTTTTCTTTTTTGTCCGGGGCTTGGCCATTTTCGGAGAAGAGGGCATGGCCCCTTTACCCTTGTCACCTTGCCTCTCTTCTTTTTGAGTTTGTTGTTCCTCTTGAAGAGGTTGTTGTTCTTGAGGAGGCTGCTGTGTATCCTCTTTTGGTTGCCCTTGCTCATCACTTTCAGGCTGCTCATGTTCAGCACTATCATGCTACCCTTGTTTAGTCTTCTTTGGTTGCCCTTGCTGCTCTGTCTCACCCTTATCATAAATATGCTGTGTATCATCAAAGGTCTGCTCACCCTCACTGTGTTGTTTTTCTTCAACTCCTTGTTGCTGCTCATCATCACTATGATGCTGTTGTTCAGCGCTTTCTTCCTCATCCCCTTGCTACTGTGTGTCATCCGAAGGCTACTCACCCTCATCATGAGTCTGCTGTTATTCATGCTGCTGCCCTTCATCATCAGTCTGTTGTTCTTCATGTTGCTGCACTTCATCATCTTCCTCATCATCATGGTCATGCTCTTCTCCCTCTTCAGGCTCTTCTACTTGCTCTGTGGTAAAATTGAGTTTTTTAGGAATGGGTCTACTAGAGGAAGGTGAAGGATGATGAGTAGGAGGTGTAGGGGATCTATGGACTGGAGGGACAGTGGAGAAATCCAGATGAGTGATGAAAGTATCCCACGAGACCTCTCTCTTTTCAAGCTGATGAGGAATGATGATTTTGATGAGAGAGTGATGGAAGAGACAGGCTATTTGCTGTGAAGGAGGCTTCTTCTGAATACTGGAGGCAATTTTCTCAATGCTCTTGTGTAAGAAGAAAGGAAGATTTAGCAGCTTGGTCCTTGTGAAATGTATGAGCAGTCGAATGTGATAGGCATAGATTTGGGAGAATCTTCCCTCACAAGTGAAGTACTTCATGATAATCTTCATGAGAGGGGCATAGCTGGCTAAAAGATATGAGAAAGGGAAAATAGAAGGACATGACTTTCTGTGCTCAGGCTTTAGAAAGGGCTTGTAATCATCTAAGTCCAAATGGCTTTTTTAAACCATTTCTCTCCAATATAGGGGATTTTAGTGGCCTTGGAGGTGGACCTTGGAGAGAATTTGAAGTCAAGGCCTGCCAGCTGGAAATGCTTGTCTCGAAACCTCAAAGCGCAAAGATGTGTCAAAGGAGAAAAACTCTTCACCTCTTGCACCCTTTGACAAAAATCTAAGCACCCAACCTTATGGAAATTGAACAAGACTGATGGGTGGGCATTCAATTCTTCAGTGGAAGTAGGCTCAAATATTTTATGCAATCCACTCCTACTATCCTGCCTGGGAGGCATCTTGTTCTGGATGCTCTCTGCAAAACCAAGCTGCCTCAAATGGTTTTTTTGAAATGTTCTCTCAAACACAACTCTGTCTTCTTTTTCAATCACTGTTTGATCCAGGAAAATCTGCCTCAAATGCTGTGTAAAATGTTTTCATTGATATTGGGTCCCTGCTCCTCCCAAAACACTTCCTTTCCCCTTTGTATGCCAATCAACAAATAATTTTAAAAACAAGTACACAGTCAACGAAAATGCACACACACAGTCAAAGGGTCACTGTGTTTAGGTAAGGTCACCAAGCTCTTTATGTTTTGGTGTGAGCACAAACAACCTTGTAGCAGACAAACACCCCTCCTAATCAAAATACTGCTCTTGTATTCACTATTCCTCACCCACAGTTAGACAAACACCTCTAAATGGCAATGAAAACTTCACACACTAAAGTTTGTTTTATAGACAAAGAGGCAGCCCTAACTTTGCTTTTTACCACACCGAGGAAAATTTTTGAAATGAGAAAACACTTATACAATGATCATTGTTCTTCGAAAATAGGCCCACTGTTTTCACTTTTCAAACTCTGTTCTTCCTCCCTTTAAACACTGCCTCCACCTTTCAACTTGTGTTGAGGGCAGTTTGTTAGGTTTTTAAACATCAATAGGAAACCACTATTTTTACCATGTCAGTGTTGGGCAAAAAAACCACAACAATTTCGAGCTTCAAACAGAAAACACAACCCTCCTTAAAATACTCAACACTGTGATTTATATCATGAGTTTCATCTTTTCACCATCACTTAACAGTCTTGAAAAAAAACAAGGAGGCACATAAAATACCTTTAAAATCGATGATGGCATTGTTTGAGGAGTTTGAGCCACTTTCAACTTGTTTGGAGGCACTTAGATTGTTTAAAATAGGCGCGGCATGTTTACGAGGGAAAGCGATGCGCAAAGAGAAACTGTTGGGTCACTGACGGGCTGTCGTGACTGGCGCCTACAGGTGCGCCGCGTGACAATAGAAACTCTTTGCAAACACTCTCCTGAACGCACCGCACAACTCTACAACCGCTCCGTGTGGTCAAAAACCGTTGAAAATTTGGTGAACTTGCTCGAAAAATTCCTCTTTGGTTCGGTGAACAGCTAAGAGGAGTTGTTTGTGCTTTAGAAATGAAAAATGGATCTTGGCAACAATCCTTATCTCCTTTTAAAAGAGAAAAGTCCGAGCCCTTTTCACATTTACTTGGTGAAGGTTTTGAAAACCTTTGAAAAGCTTTTAATGACTCGTTGCACCAATCTTTCGACAAAAAGGGGAGTTTGACCTTTGAAAATGAAACATAGTGAGGACTTTTGTTTAGATGAAAAAGGCTTTGTTTAGGACTTTCAAATCTCCTCTATTGCATTTTCACTGCACTTTATTAAACAAGAAACTCTGCCACTGTTGTCCTTTTAATGACATTTTCAACATGGAAAATCCACTTAAAAACATATCAATGATTGGTGAAGCATTTTTTTGCCATTTGCAAGGAGATGACTTATCTCCTTAAACTTGGTTGACAGTTTCTGCTTCTGCTGCTTTAAAGGTGATAATGCTCACTGTGAAACTGATTGAACTGTTAGGTGCTTTTTAAGCTCCTCTTTTGACTGTGGGTGCAAAAAACTCAGTTGTATTCACTCATGCTTTACCATTCTTTATTCATCAAAATGGAACTTCTTTTAAACCTCTCCTTTTACTCAAAATGCAACAATAAGGTACCTTTGACCTTTTTTCATAAGGAAAATGCCTTCATTTGTAATAGTGGCATGCCTTATTGGCTTTGAAAGTTTTTCCAGAATCTGAAACACATGCCATAATCCTTCTTGCATATTTATGGACATATGTGCTTGGTTGCAGTGCCTTTTGGGGAAAACTAAACTTAAACTGCCTTTGTCTATTATGATGAGTTTTTTGAAAGAAATTTTTATGAACAGGAAGAAACAGGACCCTTTGAAAAAAAATTATCATTCTTTGGTCTGTGTCATGACCCATCTCTCAACCACTTTTCAACTCGGTTTTGTTTTTAAAGGAACAAAGACTAAATGTTAAGCCTGTTTATCAAGGAGATGAGTTTTTCTAACCTTTAAGGAGATTACACCCTTTAGCAAGGTTTGTTCATTTTTGGCTCCAGACTGTCTTTGAAAGCAAACTCTGATAGGAGATAAGTCAGCTTCTTTGATAGTTGTAGTACTCATGCTTTCCCTTTTTTTTTGACATCATTGCTCTGCTCAGAAGCCTTCAACTGTCCCCTACTGTTCTTACAATTTGTCTCTCAGTCAGTGAAAACCCTAAAGTCAATTACTGCTCTGGCCTTCTGCTTATAGATGAAGGAGGCCTAATTTGACAAATGCTTGATTTATTTTCAACCTCTGTCTTAACCAAGTAAAGAATGTTTGATGAACATACTGATATTGGTTTCCTTTACTCATGATGGTAGCAACTAGTTAGAGATTAAGACTGTTGGACTCCTTTGGCCATCTGCTCAATAATATTTCTCCATTGATGATCAACTCATTAGCTTCATATTGTAACTCAATAACAATGGAGCTTCTGTAAACAATTTTTAAAAGCACTACTGCTCTGCCTCTACCTTTAATCATCATTTTATTTCAGAAATCCCCAGTTGCTGTCTCACTGTACTCAAAAAAATTTGCCTTACAGTCATTGTAATTCTAAAAATCCAACTTTATCCTTGGCCCTCTGCTTATAGATGAAGGAGGCGCTCTTAACCCTCTGCTTATAAAATGAAGGAGGTTCTTCAGTCTTCAAAAACCCTCTGATTATAGATGAAGGAGGTTTTTCAGTCATGTCATCTCATCAGCTGTTAACAGTGTTATATTTCCTTTCACTGTCTTGTCATGCTTGAGCCAATGAAGAATGAAAAATTGATAATAGTTAAGATGACCATTTCTCTGAGACATGTAAATCTGCTTTTCAAATTTCTTTGTGCTTCTTTAGGCATCATAAGCAGTTTGGCTAGTATTTTCAAAGTGCTTCTTGTCATTCATAATTTACTAACCTTTGACTGTGATCGTAGGAGATTAATGAAACAACTCACTGCTCTGTAGCTGTATCCCAGGCTCAAAATCACATTGAGAAGTAGCTGTCTTCTCATGTGGAAACAAAAACTGTCTTCTGGGAATGTTGGTATACCTCTTTTCTTGAAAGATCCATTAAAACACTGAAAAAACACCTAAAATTAGTTTGACCTATGGTACATGTATTGCTGAGACTTGAGGGTTTATTAGTGGTGTGACCTAGGGTTGTAACCAACTTTATTTGCAGAATGGGAATGTCTGTTATGATTGGTCTATAGCAGGTAGAGGTTCTTTGGCTTTAGAGTGGTTTGCCAAGGGAGGAATGCCTAAAGCGCCACTACCTAACTTAGGGGAGACTTCTTTGGACATATTTGGATTGTTTTCTTTGGAGTTGATGGGCAAACTAGTATGACTGAGGTTAGATAGGGCTTGATAATGAGGTTTCATCTTGTCATGGGCAGACTGAAAGGTAAGAGCGAAAATTTTTTTATGGGTGTTTTCTAGTTGGCAAATTTGACAATTTTTTTAGATCAGTTGCTAGAAAACTTGACTGTTACAACTAGTCATCACCAACAAGTGAAAAATACTGATGAATAACATAACATTTGCAAGATCATCTCGCCACAAACAAAGCCCATCAAATAGTTTATACAAATTAAGAAATAATTGACACAAATATATACTAGTTTCATGGAAGTTTCACACGACATTTTGGTTCATTTTCTTTCACCATTTCAAGCATGGAATTTATACCAAAAAAGAAGATATCCGATAATCAATCTTGAAAGAATATATATATATATATGTGTGTGTGTGTGTGTGAATTTCCACTTCAACTGAAAAGTAGTTAGGTTTGCAAAATCCTGGTGTCAATTTGTACCACTCCCTGCAGATCCCTCCTTTTGTGAACACATGGGAATGGGTGACACGTGATTGAGATGTTCAACTACCTGCCTCATTCTTATTTTTAGCATCCATAAGATTTATGAGGAGAATATACATGCACATGCATTAGAAAATCACACAACATCTTCCTTTCTAATTTCCACTAGATTGGAAGTAGGAGTGCCTTGGAAGAAACTCCATGGGATTCTGCGTGAAGCAATTTGAAAAGGAAACTGAAACAATAAATTGTACAGTCGAGTATATCACATTCGAGAAGGGAGTTAATGTGTCATCGACCTACAATGAATTCATTCAACTAATTGTGTTTTGTGACAAAAATATAATTTATCATATTTTTCTTATAATTTTTCCTTAGTTTAAAGGAACTTAATGCAGTTGTAGGATACATGATCATCACAAAAAAATGATCCTAGAAAGTACAGTTTACACAAATTTTCTTAGACTCAAGTCTGGTGGCAATAATCTGTCTAAAAATGAAAAATTAATTTGTTTGTTCTTCCTTGATTTTTATGAAGCCTTTCACCACTTAATTGTGGCTTCTAATAGTTGTCTTCTTCATTTGCGAGTTATTGGTGGTCTTTCTATTTAAGAGCCGAAAGAATCCACCCATCTAAGGGAATGAAAATAACACCCAATTTGTAAAAATATTAATATAAGAAACAAATTTGGGCATTCTCTATTCAAGGGCCCTCATAGATGAAACATATAATTATAGAACTGCTTCATGTAACGCTAAAAAATGCTTTTCATATTTGAACTAGTGTAACTGAAGAACTTTCCTGAGCTTGAAAATGGATCGGGCTGGTTATTAAAACATTTATTATTTACCATGGATATTAATCTAGCTATATAAATGTCCATTTATTAGTCGAAGATTGGTTTGACGAAAATTCTTCAATCTCCATGTCCCCATTCACATCATGTCAACAAACAGTGCAATATTGATTCATTGTTTATGTGAGGGTTTTAAAAGTTGTCATTATTAGGTGTCTGCAATTTTTAGCAAGTAAATGGATTGGTGTCAAAAGTAAATATGTGATGTGAGGGTTTTAAAAGTTGCCATTATTAGGTGTTTGAAATTTTTAGCAATTAATTGGAGTGGTTCAAAAATCAAAATCTAACTGTTTTACTTTTTCCATGTGGTCAAAAGTTGTTGGATGAAGGAAGATGAAAAAGAATCTCTTTAATTGAGTGGATTTTCCCAACCAAACTCACCATAGGAAAACCTTCGCTGTAATCACATTATGAATAATTAGGTTAAAAATAAATGAATAGTTAAAAAAAATTAGTTAAAAGTTAAAATAGAAAAATATATTTTATTTTAGATAAATATAATATTTATTAATTATTATTAAATGGCAAAAAGATTAGAAATTTTAAATTTATTGAGAAATTAAATGAAAGCTTAAAAAATAAGACAATATTCTTAATTTCTTATTTTTAAATTTTATATAAAAATACAGAATTGAGATTTATTAGATATTATATAGATAAAAACTTAGAATTTATGGTATGGGGTAGTGAGAAGTTTTTATTTTTATATTTAATATAATTAAATTTATTTATAGTTAATATAAATTTATTTATAATTAGTATAAATTTATTTATTTATTGGTTAAATATGATATAATTAATCTTAAAAGTATAAATTATTATGGTCTAATATTATTCTATTTTGGTCTTTATTATTATAATATATTTATCACATAATGGAATAAGTTATATATATATATATATATATATATATATATATATATATATATATATATATATTTAGATTTTTATATAAATAAAATAAGTTTTATTTATTTATTATTATTACATGGTTAGTAGTTTATATATATATATATATATATATATATATATATATATATAGTTTGTAAAAAATGTTTTTGGAGAAAATTACATATAATCATGAATTGTCAACGCGTTTCGAACCAACAGACAAGATGAGAAATCAGATCAAGAAGACAGAGTTAAAAATATGGAGAGAGGACCCAACTAGTAGTTCGTATAACACCTATTTTGACTAAGAAAAAGAAAAATATAAATAATAAATAAAAATAATTTATTATTTAGCTATTATTATCAAAATATTACGAAAAAATATTAATGAATCAATAATTTTATAAGGAGGATAAAAGAGGTGAGGAGGTTTATTTTGTAATAATATTATTAAATATATTTATAGTTAATCTAAAATTTATTGATGTATAAGAATATGATATGGTTAATAGAGACAATTATATGGATTAATAACATAAATTATTTTTAGAATAATGTTATATTATATTGATTTATATTATTATTATATATTTAATTGATAATGGAAAAAGGTATGATGGTAATATTTAAATATGGAAAGAAAATTTGTAATAAGAGAGGGGGAGGGAGAGGGGGAGAGGGAAGGGGAAGAGGCTAGGGTAGGGGAAGAAAGTAATTCCAAAAACTGAGAGAGGATGATGAGGAGGAAGAAGAGGGGGAGGGGGAGTTGAACGAGGGGAGGGTTTGGGTGGAATTCTAATAGTGGCTAAGCTTATAGCCATGCTTTTCAATTTCCGCAGCTTCAGAACAATCTTGGTCAAAGAAAATAAGGTGTTTGATATTCAGAGAGTTATCACTTATGGCATATTTAGTCACTTTGTGATGGTTGATGTTCGCTATGTGATCCTTAAGGCGTGTTGTGATAGAGTGACAAATTTGACCAATGTAAGACTTATCGCATGAAAAAGAAATTTCGTAGACACTTGATCCTTGCATGGGGTTCAATTTATCTTTGGCTGACTGGAATAATTGTTTGAGGGTTCTATGGGGTTTGAAGATGATCCTGATGTTCTTTTTGGATAGAATCTTGGCAATGATATCAGTGGTTCCTTTTATATAAGGGAGAGAGAATTGGATTAGATGCAGGTAGGGGAAAATGGGTAACTTAGATTTACGTCGATAGTCAGCTTGGAAAACTTTGTGATTTTGATAGGTTGAGTAGCCATTAGCTTTGAAAACTTGGATTAGGTGGGTTTTTCTCGAGGGAAAAAACTTAGGAGCAGAGATTTTAAGGGCACGAGATAGGGGTCTTAAGGACACCTGATTTTTGGGAAGGGCGGTGATGAGAATGGGATTGAAGATAGTTGAAAGTTTCAGACAATATCAATAATTGAGGAAAATTTGACTCTCATATTTTTTATGGTGTCATTATTCTTGTGTATTTTTTTTGCAACACTGAGTGTGTTTTTTTCTTTAATGATTTTTTCAATGATTTGTAATTTTATGACTTTTATTTAATTATGAAAAATAATAATCTATAATTTTATGTTTTTTTTTCTGTAAATCAAGTTTCTATTCATTCATCAAAAAGAAAGTACATGTATATCGAAATGCAAGTAGTCTCACCTCAATTGAGTTTTTTGACTAAGACTAGCACCATATGACAAAGAAATAGTAGCAAAACTAAAGGAACAGTCCAAAGCTTAAGAGGCCAAAAACACCAAAAGAAAAGTAGAATTAGAAGAACACCTATGACCATGCTCAATCATCAGAAATAATTGACGCTGGGTTGTATGGCTCAGTCCCTTGAGGGGGAGGGGGGTGATAGAGACATTGAACATACTGCTTGAAGTGAGCCATCCACATTTCCAACTTCCCCACCTTTTTAGATAACAGATTTTGACCAGGAAAAACCACCACAATCCTTTCTCTGACATGGTATTGAAAATAATACAATTGATTTAACATAGCGATGACAACCTCATGTTCTTCCTTTTCTGGCCTTATTGTAAGCTTCCATGCGATCCAGAATAGATTGAAACAAGTCATGATAGGAAACGATGTGACTTTGCCGGCTAATAACGGTCATACCCCTCGAATAACGATTCTGACCTCGCACACCTACCCCATTCCCATGTACCACACTACATTTTGTGTAACCACAATCTACACAACCACCCTGCATTGGTCTCACAACACCTCTGCTGGCTTGGGCTCCTAGCATCACTCGACTCACACCTCCAATGACTCGACCACCTCGCTTTGGACACGCAACAGCCCGACCCTCTAGAACCACCTTCAACTCATTTCCACTTTCTCGTTGGCTGGTCAAAGCTCCCCTCATATTGGGCAAGGAGAAAGAATTACACGACATAGGGAACATGGTGAGGGAATAGGGATACACCGCTAAGGCATGACCACCAACGAACAACAACACATTCTAACAAACTGTGAAACAGAGTGGGGACACCAAATCCTCAGAACTAAAAACCACCACTCTCCAACCCAGAGAGTTGCAAGCCACCCCGCATAAAAGAAATTCACCAACCAAATTGATACCTTGTCATCTCGTCTACTAGTCGAAGCACCCAGGAATAGAGACACAGATAGAAGCACTTGACACCAGAGCATACTCACACGAGATACAAACCTAAGAAAATTAATGGCCACAACAGTCACCTCCATACCTCCCTTCCACCACCGAGCCTAGATGTTGCTCACCCAGCGATGGGTTTTAGGAAACCAGAGAAAACCCATAGAGAGAGGAAGATCCAACAAATATCTGAAAGACAGGAGACTCAGAAACCCCCCCAACGACCAAGAAAACTAAGGGAGAAAGCTAGCAAGCAATGCAAGAGTGGGGAGTGGGCTCTAAGGCCGAATAAATTACCATGCAAAATTCTCTTAAGAGATTGACCAAAGTGAGAAACTAGGTAGTGGAGGCAGAACTTATCGCTTTTCTGAGCTGTTCATGGTGGAGGAGGTGACTTGTGTGAAATCTCCACCACTACCAAACTAATCGAGGGTTTGAGAAACCAAACAGACTAACAAAACTCAGACCACAAGCTGCTAGCCACTATACTACCACAATAATATAACATTCCAAAACCCCGACGAGTGCCATAAACCCACTTACCACACAAGCACACAATCCCGAAGAGAATGAATGAGACTTCACATGCACCACCATTAAACTCAACGTACACCATATGTAATTGAAGGACAAGGGATATGTCCTCCTTATCATCTGCCAACTCTAAACATTCATTGCACATGTGTCTAGCAAGCCTCGATGTTCATCACCCCATCATAGAATATATATATATATATATATATATATTAATTTTAAAAAATATATTTTAAAATTTCAAAATAAATTAATAATAATAAATTAAAAATACTTAATATAAATTAAATATAAAAATAAAACAAACACATAATAAATATTAATAATTTATTTTGAATTATTAAAAAAATTAACCTCTTGAGGTTTGAGCTTAACGATCAATTAAGCTACCCTTAGATATGACTTCGCTGACATTTTATATTGAGAAATGAATGAGGTTAACCTCAATTAAGCTACCCTTCCACATGACTTGGTTGACGTTTTAGATTTCGGCATGAATGGCCTTGTTTATTTGAAGGTAGAGTTTACAATTTGAGAATAACCTAAATATGTTTTTCATAGATCTTCGAGTATTTCTTACTTCTCATTTGAGAAGAGGAATGTTATATTTACGTTGTAAGGCGTTCTTCTTTGAAAACAACACCCCTAACTGCCACTATGTATTATTATTGACTGTCAGATTCATTGTTAGACTATTGAACAATGGTCTCCCATCAAATTATAAATAGTTAAAAATGAGACATACCTAATCTTTATTTTTGCGACCATTCAATCTTGATTTGTACATATGATGCTTATAAAAGTAAAATAATAAACCTTTCCTTTTAGGCTATGTACCTGCTTGAATACAACCAGAGGACTAAAAATTGTTTCTCTGAATTATTTTTTTCATCCAAATCAATTTTCTACCACTCCGTAGTCATTTTATTATCTTTTATTGTATTTTAGAATCTTACATTGCGGCTAGATATTGTTATTATAGTTATATAAGGCAATCGAGCACCAGAACAATTATACCGGTGATACAGAGAGAAAGAAGATGACATAACTTCTATTTAGTAAAAAGTGACCCAGAATGTTCTGCTAAAATGTTCAAAGATTGATCATTCTAAAATATCACACAAATAGTTATTTTGCCATGGATGAGGAGCAGGAGAGACCAAAGAAGTTTGGCACTCAAGGACGATGATGGTAGACTCGTAGTTCGGTTACACTCGCTGGAAGAAAAGGCATAAGTATGCACTGGATGGAAAATGTTCTGCTAAAATGTTCATAGAATGATCATTCTAAATAATCACATAAATAGTTATTTTCCCATGGATGAGGAGCAGGAGAGACCAAAAAAATTTGGTATTCAAGGAAAATGATGGCAAGATGTGGCAGTTCGGTTACACTCACTGGAAGAAAAGCCATAACTATGTGTTGGATGGAAAAGTTTTGTGAAAGGGATCTTCTTGATGGCATTCGTAACAGTAAACGATGATCATTACGAGGAGGAGGAACACGATGAAAAATCAGTTCAACCTCAAGGTGTGAGCAGTGATGAACATCATGTTCAACTTTTCCAGCTCTTATGGAACGTGAGGATCTGATGAGCTGAATGTTCCAGTTTGGCATCCAAGGAGGGAAGGACAAGATCTTGGAATCTTCTTTGCTTTGACATGCAAGTATTGCAATAAGCTCATTGTAAATGATGATTATTAATTGGACATTTGGATATGCTAAGTGTTTGACTAAATCAATTCCATATATAAGATTTAATTGTTTATTTCAGTACATTGAATTGATGCTAAATATATATGAATGTTTTAATTTAACTAATTCACAAAAAAATATTCACTTAAATCAATTCCATATGCAAGATTTATTTGTTTACATTGAATTGATAATAAATATATATATGACTATTTTAATTTAAATTAATTCAAAAAAATATTCATTTAATTGATTTCAGAAAGTTGGATTGCTACTTAATGCATATAAGTTTTTTGAATGTTATATATACAAAAATTTAAATGTAAACCAATATACATGGGTTATCACTTATTTTTGTTTTTCTTTTGCATTGAAATATAGAAGAAAAGTGATTAGCGTGTGTCTAATTGTTTGTAAACCTTACACATGACTATTATTTTCTGTTCTACTGATCGTTCATTACGCCGAAAGGCGTTCCCTTTGCCGGCTTTGGCTGAATGTCACTGTTCACTGGAGCCAATGAGAGGGCTTTTTCATCGCCCTTCCAGCCAGTGAAAATATGACATTTGGCACCTCCTTCTCTTACCAGCTCACAGTTTCAAAATTTACCAAGTCGCAGTCTGAAAATTAATTGCTGACTCTTGCCACCTCACAGTTTCAAAATTTACCAGCTCGCACTCTGCAAATTAATTGCTAAGATATGGAAAATATGGAGAATATTATGTTGATTAGATGCTTTCTCCCTCATTTTAACTCGGCATACGTCTCCTTATTGCTGAAATAATGGTGAAACGTGAAAACAACACCTCTCGCCCTCTTACCAGCTCACAATTCCAAAATCCGAGAAATCGCTGAGATATGGAAGATATGGACAGTAATATCTTGATTACACGATTAATGTTCGCTTGTTGCAGCGTTAAATATGGCCATACGTCTGGTTCGTCGTGACTGCTGAAACCTGACAGCAATGGCTGTGCTTAAATGCATTCATCCTAGCTCGGTCTTCATATGTTCGCCCTCAACTGCCTTTGTTCCCTTTCAGTGCTTTCCAATTCAATCTCATTGTCTGGCTTCCACCTTACACCCTCAGCAACTTCCGGACTTCCACCTTCACAGAATATCCGGTAAACTTTTGTTCTGTCAGCAGTTCTGTTCTCAGATCCTGTTAGATTCTCTTGAATTATTTTACTATGACTGTTGTTTTATTATGAGCATTTCGTCTTTTTCTCTACTGTTTATGTACCCGAAATCCCTCCCTTGCACCTGTCTCTGGAGATATGAATAGTGTTCGATTATGTATTTTATGTTAAACTTACAGTTGGAAAGGTAGATCTTTTTATTACTCTACGGATATGTCTCATTACCCATCGATTTAATTCTAACACTCTTACCTAGATATTTTTAGGCAGCGAGACGGATATAGCCCAGCTAACCAGGGAAATCTAGTTTTGTCAGTCATAAGGCTCCTTAATGCACGATTTCTTTATTTAATCTTCACGGTGGGCTACTAATCATGTTCTTTCATTTCATCGTGTCCCCAGGTGCTCTTGTTGCTATCGCTATTTTTGTGACCCCTGCTTCGAATTCTGTTAGAATTTAACGACTCCTCACTCTCTGCTACAGGTAGATACTAAATGCCTTTTATAATACACCGTATGATATTCCAGTGAGTGAATGGCTGAATGATTCCTCTGCATCCCGTGGTGTAATGACTTCTCTTACTTTTGTTCTCTTGCTATGGGAGGCGTACCTCTGTACCCTCTGGAGATATGAACAGTGCTCCATTATGTATTTTATGTTAAGTGCTATGGTTAGTCGAGTGAATTGCTTTTTTGATACCCTGTAATAATCGGAAGCAAATGTGAAATTGAAAGCGACTTGGTTGAAAAATGATAGAAACTGAATTCACTCTCAGCGCACACTGCATTTGTCTTTTCCTCTGTTTGTTTCACACTTTTAAAACAAATTGATGGGTTGATGGCCCACGGTATATATTTAGATGTCATTTAGACGATCAATTTTTCAAAATTGGGATGGCCTTTAATGGCGTGTAATGGATTTTCGTTTAAAATGATTCCTTTTTCATTCGCAAGTCAAGGATACACTCAAGTTCCCTCTAGAGATATGAATAATGCTCCATTATGTATTTTATGTTAAGTGTTATGGTCAGTTGAGTGAATTGGTTTTTTGATACCCTGTAATAATTGGAAGCAAATGTGAAATTGAAAGTGACTTGGCTGAAAAATGATAGAAACTGAATTCACTCTCAGCATACACTGCATTTGTCTTTTCCTCTGTTTGTTTCACACTTTTAAAAAAATTGATAGGTTGATGGCCAACGGTATATATTTAGATGTCATTTAGACGATCACTTTTTCAAAATTGCGATGGCATTTAATGGCATGTAATTGATTTTCATTTAAAACGATTCCTTTTTCATTCGCAAGTCAAGGATACACTCCAGCGACTTGATTTTAAATTTTTTTTTTTTACAGAATTCTGCCAAAAAAACTTTCTTCCAATCTATTTTGTTGCTGCGTCGCGTTGGTAGACAACTAGTGGTTTCGATTCGAATTATTAATGTTGTGTGTCGGGTTGTGTGGTACATACTATCCATAAAGAAAAAAACAGATTCTGATAGATAATAGTGTCCAGTGGATTCTTTGCTCCATACGAACCATTCAAAGTATGTAAAGAAAAAGTTACGAATAGAATGGCCATCAAGTAGAACGCACTCCCTTTCCGATGACGATTCCGTCAGTCACTAAATTGAACTTGAATGTTGTATTGTATATTTTTTCCATTTTACCAATTCAGAATAAGTTTTATTTAAATTCTAGATAAAAATGGTTGAAAAATTATAAATCGAGTATTGAAAGGTTTTTTCACGATTTTTTATTTTAATTTTTTTTTTCGAAATTTCTATCGCCAAATTTGAATAAGAATACTACTGTTGGAATTTAACGACTCCTCACTCTCTTCGCTCCTAGCTAAAAGTCAGCCTCCCATGACAGAACTCGTCATCTTGCCGAAACCTTTGGACTATCATGCTAAAGCTAAAACCCTATAACTCTTATCTACCATAAATCATTGCACATATGCATATTGTCACTCATTCAATATCTGAGAGGCTGCCATCTGCATCCATAAACTTGATGCCACTGGGCATTTTCCTTTTCATCGTTGGCATGAGTGCGAATCTGTGCTATCACTACTTGTTGTCAAGGCTTCGGAAGGATGGCGCGAAAGGGTGTTGCATCCCATAGGGAGGGCTATTTGAATTTGTGGTTTCTCCGCATTACCTTTTCGACAACATTGTGCACATTGAATTTATATATTTATTCTATTTTCAACAATTAAATGCTATCATATAAAAAATATCAGAAAAAAATGTAAATACAAAATACATAAATTAATTTTAAAAAAATAAAAAATATATGAATAAAGCAAAAGATGAATAGATAAATAAAAATAAATAAATAAATAAAAAATAAAATAAGGATAGAATTACAAAAAATTATATATAATATATAAAACAAAAAAAAATTAAAAAAAAATACATAAATAAATAGAAAGCAAAAAAAATTTAAAAAAATAAAAATAAATCAATAAATAAATAAACAAACAAATAACATAAAATAAAATAAATTACATTTTACTAATATTAAATTAATAATTATTCTTTTTATTAAAATACATATTAGAATTTAAAATTAAGTTTATCAACTTTGATCATTTGGTTTACTCTTTTTAAAATAAAATAGAATGAATTTTATTATTTGAGTCAAACTAGCCATTATTTTACAAACGCCTAGTAGGAATTATAATTTCTATTTAAAGAGGTTATTTGATCAGGTTTTCCATCTTATTCTGATGATGACTCACGCTGGCTGGTTCAACACGCGTCAACCTAATCTATTCTAATCTGATTTTCGCAAAGACATTTAGTACATTTGCTTCACTCTTTCTAAAATAAAATAAATTGCTTTCTAATTGTTTGAGTCAAACTAGCCATTTCAATCTTACTCTCTCTACTACTTAGTATTTACTTAGTACTATTTACAACTTCAATCAATGTTTTCTATTTCTGTATACGCTTACATTTCAAATTGTGATGTGCATATATCATTTCAAATATGATTTACAATAATTTCAAAAAAAAAATGCTTCGAATATTACAAATATGCACTAGCAAGTCACTCTTTAATAATCTTAGCCAATTTTAATTTGTTGTTTCAGGCTTCAGTATCTACTATTTAGTGTTTACTTAGTACCATTGACAATTTCAATCAATGTATTCCATTTGCTTATACGCTTACGTTTCAAACTGTCATGTGCATGTGTCATGTCAAATATTATTAGCAATGAGTTGAAAAAAGAACTTGGAATATTCAAGATATACAATTGCAAGTAGCATACTTCAAAAGCTAATTTACAAATATGGTTATTTGACATTACTATTTCCTTTCCTTTTATGCCTACAAACCAACATCCTCTCCTAACCTATTTTGTGCCTATGCCTTGTTTACCATGGAAATAATTCAACATGCCCTATTCCAAAATATATGTTCCATAGGAAAAGCCTTTAAACTACTCATTGTCAGGAACGTATTTGCAAAAATTGCATTTTTACAACTTCCAGTAATGTCTTGCATAGAGCGAATTTGCCACTATCACTTGAAGAGTGGAAATAATCCAAACTAGCAATTCTACACTTCATCTCTTGCAAATTAGCAATGTGAAACTTTCCCTTCGTTAATGTGCACATCTTCTTCTTCACTTTCTTGACCTTAATATCTCTATTCGCTTGCAACATCTTCTTTTTACAAGCCACTTGTCCTGCCATGGAGACGTCATTATCTCGCAATTGTCTTCCTTCTCTCCTAGCTGGTGCTATCACCCAACAACCAACCCTCCAGGTTGTTGAACTTGCGCAGATCAACTCTACCCGGACTTCAACAACTCAGTACCGCGTGTCACTTTCTGATGGTGTTCACAAACATTCTGCCCTTCTCCCTTCTTCACACACTTCCCTCGCGCAGAACGGGGGCTTGGGTGTAGGCTCCATTGTTCTCTTGAAGAGAATCTCGTGCATGTATTCGCATCAAACAATGTACGTTTACTGCAAAACGCCTCCCGCATCCCTCCCCTATAATGTCTTTTCCCTTATGTCCCTCTATTTCCTTTCTTATTTCTATAATTCTACATTGCCACTTCATTAATACATTGCTCGTTCTTGCTGGTCACTCTCTATTCTTGAGCTCGAAGTAGTCCAGCGCGTTGCCCCATTGGTTGGTGAACCATGCCCTCTTACTCTCTTTGTTGAACATATGGTCCAAGCCACATCATCCTCCTCTTCTGCCTCTCCCTTTTCATCACCACCCTCCCTTGACATTCACTCATTGTCCTCCCAAGACCTCGCCCCAGCATCTTCAACTACTCTCCCTTTTAAAGCACTCTCCCCTACTAGAAAAACTTGGTCCATCCAGGGCCGAGTCCTTTCAAAAACACCCCTTCGGCATTTTACCAATACGCGTGGCTCTGAAAAATCACTAGGCTTTGACATTATCGACCACGAAAATGAGCAAATCCACGTCTCTGCCTTCAATGAATTGGCTAAATCCCTTCATGATCTCATTCAAGTTGGCCACATCTACAATGTTGCAAATGGCACCATAAAGGTCCCCAACCCTTCCTATAACCATCTAAGACGCCCATTTGAAATTCTCCTCTTCTCTTCATCAACAGTGTCTCAAGTCTTCAATGATGACCTCACAATTCCTTCCCACACCTACCACTTTGTACCTATCAATTCCCTTAAACTTTCACCTGCTAACTCAATCGTTGATGTCATAGTTATTGTCAGCTCACTCTCTTCTGCCTCTATTGTCCGTAAATGCGATGGCTTTGAAACTCCAAAAAAGACAATTTCTCTTCGCGACATGTCCGGAAACAACATTGATGTGACCTTGTGGGGGGAACACTGCCATGTTGAAGGACGGGAACTCTCTGAACTTTGCATGGCTCACGCAGTTATAGTCCTTGCAATTAGAGGGGGCAGGGTCATCGAGTTCAACGGCCAAACTATCAGCACAATGCCTACCACCTCCTTGGTTATAGATCCAAAGATCGCTAAAAACATGGAACTTAAGCAATGGTTCGAGAAAGAAGGCGTTCAATCTTCGTCACCCTCGCTCAGCCGCAAATACTCAAGCACCAGCAAGAAGCCACTTAATACAAAAACAATTTCTGACATCCTCTCAATTCTTCCTGGAGAAAATGTCCCATGGATGTCGCTCCGTGCTACTGCTACCTCAATTGACTTGCATGATTTCTACTTCCTTTCATGCCCACTTACCATTAATGGTATGCAATGCATGAAAAAGGCTATACGACAAGATGATACCACGTGGCGTTGCTCGAAATGTGAAGGCTCCTTCACCAAGTGCGACTATCGCTACATTCTCCGCCTCCAGCCGCACGATCACATTGGCCACCTCGAGAATGTTGTCGCTTTTGACGAGGCCGCAAATGGCCTCCTAGGCATCTCTGCATAAGACCTTTGCCTCCTCTCAACAGATCCTCGAGCTGTCCTTGACATATATAGCAAAATCAAAGGGCGAAAATTCCTCTTCACACTATCTTTAAAGAGGGACACCTTCAACGGCATCGAACGAGTGCGACCAACTCTTATGCACGCAGAAGATCTACCTTATGCTGATGTGTCAAAAATCCTCCTGCAGCTCTTGCAACCTTCCACTGCCCCCGTGAACAAAGTCTGCCGCTGCCTTTAGCCATACATTTCTTGCCTCTTCCTTGTTCCTCCCCCTCCTCTTGTTCCATATATCATTTCCCCCTACCACATTCCTACTTAAATACTGACCCTGCCCCACACATTCTCCATTGCTTCCCATCGTTCCACTTTCAACGCTTTTTTGCCTCACTTTCCATGCATCATCGATTTTGCATGTATCTTTTGTAATCGTTACTATATCTTTACAACCCCTTTCCCTTTCTAATAGTCCTCCTAAATGTATGGGAATCGACTCGTTTCTTCATTACATTTTGTTTATATGTCATTCCACTATGTTGTAATGGATCTTCTTAATATATGAACATTTACACACGTGGTTTTCCCTTTCCTCCTTCATGGCTTCATCTTGTTTGCAACACACACATTTTGTAAATGAAAATGTCAATATGCTATGCTTAGTATGGAATATAATACAAAAATTGGTTCTTCTTCTTTGCAAAAATACAATATATGCCTTTGATTTGCTCTAGCCAATAAATGCAACATGTTCTTTCTTTCAAAACACATATTCTCCCATTTCAAATATCCAACACTCATTTTTATGCAAACCATATTCAATACATTTCCACTTCAAAATTCACTCACACCATTTCCATACTACTATTTCTATGATGAAATACATAACACAACAAAAAATCTCACCAAAAATAATAAATACCAAAACAAAGAATATGAAATAGAGTGCTACATCTTCATGCTTCCCTCTTCTTTCATTATACTTCATGCATTTGACATGCCTTTCCTTGTTTGCAACAGCTATGCCAACCACACCAGAGAAAAGACTGCAAACGGAACAACGTCGCCGCCACTACACACTTAACAAAGAAAGAATTAATGCACGTCGTCGTCTCCTCTTTGCAACTCGCCAGGCCAACCTTCTCTCTCAATCCATCACACACCAAACTCCCATTCCTTCACAAAGTACCCTCCTTCCACTACAGCCCACCCAAATTTTTCCATTTACCCTTACATCTCCCCTCCCCAACCAGCCCTTTCCATACCCTACAATTCCTTCGCCTCTCGCCTACCCTTTCTATGTCCCGAACCATCTTCCTCCTTCTCCACCTGCCCAACAATTCCTCCCCATCCAACTCCAACATGCACATCTTCGCTTTCGTGAAAAAATCGATGCACTTTGCCCCATCCAAGTTTGCTCAATTTGTTATGAAGCTTACCCATCCATGAAAATAAAAACAAATAACATAAACATTTCTTGTACCTGTTGTGTTGGTGAACGAACAACCCACCGTTTCTCCTTCGCAAACAACATGGACCCAGGTATCCAACCGCATGTGCTCTCCTGCCTGACTCAAGTTGAAGAGATGTTGATTGCTCGTGTCAACCCCATTATTCAAGTCACCCATGCACGTGGTGGCCAACTAAAATATTCCTGCCACACTATTAGCTTTCCTCAAGATATCACTAATATTGTGACCTCTCTTCCTTGCATGCTATCAGAACTAGACATCCTTGTTGTAAACAAAACTAGTTATGATGAAAAATCGTACGAATTTTTTTTTAGTAGATCATGTGTTCATGCAGCATTGCAATTCAAACTACAAAACAATCCATATTACAAAGATGTCCATATTAACCAAAATTCCCTGAATGATTTTCCTATTGTGCCCACCAACATTTCCAACATTCTATGCCATGCCAACACATCTTCCATCCCACTCCAACAAGGCATTCTTGAAAATTGTGATTATGAACTTCCGCAACCATGCCCATCTGACCTCCACCCATCCTCCTTTGTTGCAAATCTACCAAACTCTTATTCAGAAATAGATGAAATACTTGCCTACATAGAATCCTCCAATCCCTCACCCATCCATTCACTTCAATGGCCCATCATTGGTCTCTCCCCAATCAATGAATACAACACAGAGAGCCTCTTCTCCATGGTCTTCCCCACCCTCTTCCCCACCGGGTCTGCAATGATTAATCAACCAAGAATTGCAAAAGTAGATATGCAAGAATACGCTTTTCATCTAACACGCTACCATGACAACCGTTTTTCACAACATCCTCGCTTCCGCTACTACTTGTACAACCTCATCATGCGCCATCGCAGCCAAGAAACTGCCTCTATCTTCATGAAAAGAGACCTTTCAAACACCCTTCCAGCAACAATCGCTGACCTTCACCACCACCTTCAACAAATTCCCCCTTCCACCATCCCAGACCAGATTATGCACTTCGGCTCATCCTTACGCGACAGCCGTTCATTCTGGACTAGAGCTAGAGCGGAGCTTGCTGACATGATCATTCAGCAAGGTACCCCTACCATATTCTTCATACTCAGTGCAGCTGATACCAAATGGCCTGACTTGCATACTACCATGCATTCCAACCCTCCATCCAATTCACATAAGAAAACTCGATGGAGAATCCAAAATGTTGTTGCAAACCCTCACCGTGCATCTCAATACACCCATTGCAGATTCACAATATTCCTCGAAGAAGTGCTACTTAAAGGATTCCTTGTAAAAGATTACTGGTGCAGGTATGCATACTATTCCTTCCATCTCTTACCTTTCATTAACTTCACTTCCACGCATCCATCTTATTTATTTTCCCCTTTTTTTTTTAAGGTATGAATGGCAACATCGCGGCTCCGCACATATCCATGGTTTCTTATGGCTTCCAAATGCACCTACTATGGACACTTTGGATTGGACCAATGCTTCTGTTGTCCATGCAGCTAAAGAATTCTTCGATGCATACATCACTGCTTGGAACCCTCGTCCCATCCAAAACCGGGCTCCTGGGATAAATCATTCGTCTCTGCAAGACCCATGCCTCCTCCAGACAGATGAAATTCTTACAGGCAATCAGTTGCAAGAATATGAGCAACTTGTCAATTATGTTCAAAGACACAAAACTTGCCACTCCAGTACATGTTTGCGCAAAAGAAATAACACAACAAGTTGCCGCTATGGAGCCCCATGGGAAGTTCGCCACGCATCATCTCTTCACATTGATAATACTGGCCGTAAATTGTACGCCCCTGCTAGAAATGATGACAAACTAAATGTGCACAGCGCTCATCTTCTTGCAATATGGAGGGCAAACATGGACTTCCAACCAATTCTATCACGCCATGCTGTGTTAAACTACATTTCAAAGTATGCAGCGAAAGCAGAGGCAAATTCTGAAAGCTACTACCAAATGCTCTCCTGTCTCTCCCAATTTTCCCCACCCGATGCTCCTACTATTACTGTCATACGCAAAGTTCTAACTGAAATTGTCGGTGACCGAGACATTGGTGCACAAGAAACATGCCACATGCTGCAAAAACTCCCACTAGTAAAGTGCAGTCGTTCTTTTGTATCCCTCAATGTGAAAAAACAAGTATTCAAACGTGTTTCACAAGAGTTGGATGGTGATCCTCCATCGACACCTTTCATCGCCTCATACATGCATAGAACACCTGCACTTGAGGATTTGCCTCTTATTGAAGTTGCACGCTCTTGGACCTTCTCCTCCCGCAGAAAAAAAACACCTTGGAAACACATCTTCCCTCCTATGGTTGTACGTGTCCTTCCTCGTTACACCTCCATCCCATTGAAAGACTCATCATCTTATGTGGACTTCTGTTGGAGTGAACTTCTTCTATACTGCCCTTTCCGTACCCTCCCTGACGACATCGGCACGTCTGACGTGGCCATTGTTGCACACTGGGAACAAACTAGAGACATGTATCAGGCTTGGCATGTTCACCGCACCCCGATCGACCCTGCCCATGCCAACTCTTGTTGTTCATCTCCTGATGCCCCTCCCCATGCCCCCACGCTCGACATGCCTGAATGGCAATTTATCTCTCAACTCCACCCAAGCAACAACATCCCCCTCAATGAACTTGAAATGCTTGGCCATCGCAACTTTGATGAAAAATATAATTGGACCGACTCCATTATCCCTTCACAGTTACAAGAAACAACCATTCGCTTCATCAACTTCAATTGCTCCTCCACAAGAGTCCACCAAATCCAAACTCCATGCTCACATTCACTTTCTTCCTTGTCCCCAAGCCGAACCATTGCATTCAATATCATTTTTTCCCACTTCCGCACACACAGCAAAGGATTAATTTTAAAAATGATAATCCAAGGCACTGCTGGTACTGGCAAGTCATTCCTAATTGAGTGCCTAAAAAATGCCTTCCTTGAAAACTCCACCAATGGACCGAACCCCCTCCTCTTGCTTGCTCCAACCAGTGTTGCAGCATTCCACATCAATGCATTGACAATCCACTCTGCTCTTCGCATCCCTGTATCCTCTATGCAACCTTTAGAGGGTCAAGCCCTCCTAAACCTTCAAGAACAACTCCGAGATGTGAAATACATTCTAATTGATGAAATGAGATTCATTGGTCCTAAATTGCTTTCTCAAATCGATGATCGCTTGCGGGAGGCATTCCCATCAAATAAAAGCAACCCTTTTGGTGGACGTTTTTATAATTCTCGTGGGGGACCTTGCCCAACTTCCACCTGTCAAAGACACACCAATGTATGTAGGCACTTCTCGTGGGACTGCACTATGGCAAAGCTTTGATACCGTGGTTACACTTTCGACAGTTTTTCGACAACAAGGAACTAGCCTTGCTCAGGTTTCCTTCCGCAAACTCCTCTCCAACCTTCGCAATGCAACACCCACTATTGATGATTGGAAGCTTCTTATGACATGCTCGAAAACAAACCTTCCTGAAGCCGAGGTCCAGTCATTCTTAAGTTCAATGCATCTATACGCAACAAATGAAGCTGTTGACATGCACAATAAAACCATGTTGAAAACACTCAACCAACCAATCGCACGTTCCTACGCTACCCAAAGGAAGGAATTTAGAGGCAACAAACTGGAAGATGAACAACTAGCTGCAAAAATTCTCCTTTGCATTGGACAACGAGTTATTCTAGCAATAAATTTGTGGGTTGAGGTTGGCCTTATCAATGGTGCACTCGGCACCGTCCATGCACTCGTATATGCACCAGCATCTAAGCCACCCGAACTGCCATCATTTGTTGTAGTTGACTTTCTTCACTACAAGGGTCCACCATGGGATCCTTCAAATCCTAAATTTGTATCAATCTCCCCCATAACAAGGGGCTCACGAACACAAATACCATTTCGCATAGCATGGGCCTTAACAATCCATAAATCACAAGGCATGATACTAGATAAGGCAACAATCGACATTGGAAACATTGATCGACAAGGTCTCACTTTCATAGCAGTATCAAGAGTCTGTTCATTGAATGACCTCTGCATCTCCCCTGCTTTCTCCTTCTCTCGCTATTCGCGGATGAAGGAGAACCCTTTCGTCATACACAGAAAAAAAGAAGAGGATCTTCTTGCCTCAAAATCTATTGCTCAAGCTCCTTCAAGCCCCTCTACTATTGGTACCTTACCATCCCACTAGCTGTTTGATATTGTGCTTTCCCATTTGACTATATATTCTATACATTTTTCACTAACATGCTTTCAATTTCCTTGTAGGAACATAATGGATCATAGATATATCTCACATCTCCAACAATTTTGCAAAGAAATCAATGAACAAGAAGTTGCACTCCTCAATGTACAAGAGCGGTTCCTGCGTCCACCTACTCTGCCTCTTTACCGATTGTGCCCCGCAATACAACTACTGCAACGGATAAGAAATTGGATGAATCTCCTCATCCATATTCATGAAAGGGATGCACACAGAGAACTCCGAGCATACTATCTTGATCGTGTACCTACTCTGGACATCAAATGGTGCTGTCGTTGTTGAGCAACACCTTGTCTATACGACTAGTATTTCCCCCTAGTGGGAAACCATCTCCAACCACTATGCTACACATGATGCAATTCTGTCAATACATCTTATTTTCTCTTCAAAAAATATACAATACATCTTACTTTCTAAACTCTTGCTACTCAGAAATTTTCATATATATATAAAAAAAAAATCGCATCCTTACATGTTAGATACATTTTCACGAGCTTCAGCAAAAGACTCATTTTAGTACAATTGTTTTTCTTAACATACATTTCTCTTAACTTTAACAAAAGACCTCTTCTGTCCAGCTAATTACTTTGAAATCACTTTTATCAATTTTAATGAAGAATCTCTTTTGTATACACCTGCTTATTTTGTGCAAAATATAATGAACATTTCATAAAAACATCAACACAAATTTTAGAAAAAAAATCCACGAGTTTTGAAATTTCTAATGTTCTGTGCTGATATGTCAAATTCAATCAAGAAGCTCTATTGGCTGTTGCTGGTTATTTATAGATAATTACTAAAAATTTCACTTAATTGCTTGTTCGAAGAGCTACTAATATCAGGTTAAATGTCCTCTCTCTTTTGTAATAAAACTATAAATTGTAGACTCTGTTTCTAAGAAGTTCATTGTTCACCGAGAGGAGTTACAAAAAAGTTATTGCAATATTTTTAATTACTATTTCTACCAGCAATCCCCAAAACATTCCACCTTCATGAATTTATTGCATTTTTATTACAAATTTAAATATTTAAAAAAATTAGTCAAGACTAATAAGATTCATCTTAATATTTGAACTTTAAATCAAATTCTTCAAGAAAGTCATTTTCAAGCAGTCTTTCTTAAACCCTCATTCACACAGCTCCTCCTTTCGGCGTTCCCTTGCACCACAGGTGCAATTGCTAGTTTACGTTATTGACCGCTAAGATCTATTGAGAGTTTTAGCGTTGTTAAATTCACATCATTTTTGTTTTTATTGATTTCAATAATTATTGGATAATTTTTATTTTTTTTATAATCTGCATCTGCTTTTTCATAATTAAAACTGAGTGTATTACTGAACAAAGTGGTAAAAAGGTTGTGTTTAGAAAAATAAAAATTATTTAACAATTTCAACCAGAATTGAAAAAGTGATGATACTGAATTTTTGTTTTCCATTACTTTAAAAAGAAATTTTTATTTTACAGTTTTTTTTATTTTTAAAAGAAAGCTTTAGATAAAGGATGGAAAAAGAGTAAGAATGAATAACTAAATAGATTCAAACAATCCAAGAGAATACTAGACTCTGGAATCTAAAGAGAATACTAGACTCTGGAATCTAAATATTTTTAAAATGTAATATTTTAAAAAACAAATTACACTTTTAAGATTTAATCCATTTTAATATTTGCTTGATTTGTTTTCAAGAAATATTTGTCTCTATTTTTCTATATAGAGTATTTGCAAATTTTCAATATCTCGTAGCTGATGTACATGTCCCGGAATTTGATTTACTAGCCATAATCATGGGTCTTGCATATGGGGTTTTTTGAGCTTGAGGTTTGCCTTGTCATATTTTATTGCAGCCTAGCATTCACTATCAAATGTGCCCAAGCAAATATGAGCTGCCTATTTACAATTATTCTGAGAAACAACTCCTGTGTAAGCTATTTAAACTGAAACCAATGATGATCACCTGATAATTCTATTTGGATAAAATTTCACCTATTAATGTGATCATTCATTTATTTTTATTAGTAATTATATTTTTTGTTAATTTTTTTTATTATTATTTTAATTCTTTTATATTTCTAGTCTTTTTTTTCCATAAAAAAAAAGAAGTAACTTTCAATTAAAATCAATAAAAAATTACAAGAGTAGATGCTGCAGCATTTAGGAAAGCCTCCAAGAGACCCAACAACGTGACCCATGCAAGTAGCAAAACTACCAAGATAAAAAATAAAAATTTAATAGTGATAGAAGCAATTAGCTTCTCTTTTTTGCCCTTTTTCTTCTGGAATTTTTGCCAGCCCATAGAATCAAAGGGAATAACCGCCAGCACATTATTAAAATTTGCATTTGGGGCTTCTTTATCTGAGTGGAAGCTCTCAAAAATATGTGAATGCTTCGTGCCCACAAATGTTTGACTATTGTTCTTCCCTTCCATGAGAGTATCAGGGGTCGAAAAAATAGAGTTTATGTTTGGATCCTCAGCTGAAATATTTTGTTCTTCCACACCTTCTCCTCTCACTTCTAGATTACTGTGTTGAATTTCGGTTTTTGTATGCTGAATTGTTTCTTCCATTTCTTCACCTTCATCCTCCAAGGGAGGGGGTTCTGCAAACTGCCGTCCTTTCTTATTTTGTGGTTTCCTGTTTGTTCTTTTCTTGGGTTGTATGCAATAGTTCTGTAAGTGACCTATTTGGTGGCACACCCTGCATCTGAAATTTGTATTTACTAAGTCTAAGGCTTGTGTCCACTTCAAATCTTCATGTGAAAGAAGGATATCGTTCGAAAACCCCTTACTTAGGTCCATATCTACACAGATAGGGGTAAAGGTGAATATCCGTTTGTCCATTCTCTCTCGGTCTAGCTTCAAAAAATTCCTAAAGAGTTCCCAATATCTTCTAGTACCTATTGGTGCCAGAAAGAGAGCGGGAGGTTATGTAAACTTACCCACACCGGCATTTTTGTGACCACCACTGTGTTTTCATCAAATCTAGGGAACCATGGGGAAACAAAGAGGCCAAACCTCCCCCAGAACCATGGTCCCTCATCTATGAATTGATTGTAGTCTTTTGGATTGTCAAACTGAACCACAAAAAAACATTTTGCGCACTGATATATGTCACAGTGTTTCATCCAGTTTTGGTAAATTCATGCATAAATTTCTTCAGATTTAGGCTAGTATCCATTGAAGTGGCATATAATGGCATTTGCTTGCAATGTGTTTAAATGACCATTTACTTCTAGTATTTCTATGGCCAGTTATGGATTTGTTTCCCTCTTTTCCACAATGTATGGGCATGGAACAGACTAGTTTGGCACTTGTTTGACCTATGCAGTGGACTTGCCTCTTAATGCATCTTTGAAAGAGGTTTTTCCTTTGATAGTTGATGAGGATCTAGCTAGGGTGCTAACTCCTGGGGCGCCACCCAGAAGCCTTAAGCTCATGGTAACGGTAGAGTTCCTATTTATGTTGTAGGATTTTAATGGGGTTTCTCCCTGCAACACTTTCCCACAAAAAATTAAACTCTTCTTTGGGGCAGAAATGCATGTTGAATATTGGGCTTTTAGTTTAAGGTCTGAAACTAGATCTGAATCCCAAACCCATAAGATATCAGTCTTCCCTGAAATGGTTTTTAAGAAAATCTGGAAACGTGGCTCCAGAATAGGAAGACTCCCGCTAGCATTTGAATCTTGAAGCCATGGTCCCAAATTGTAGGAACCATGTGAGAAACCTGAACTATAACCACAAAGTGGGAAAATAGAGGTTAAAAAGGGCAAAAAAAACTGATTTTTTCTGAGTCTTAGATACCAGAGGGGAAGCCCCACTACCCCAACCAACAACTTATCCATAATAAAAAATTCAACAGTAAACTTCCAAGAACAGGCAGCTATAACAGAGCATAAAACCAGAGAGACTGTAAGATGGAGGACTATTACCCGCCTAAACCAGGTCCGACCGTCCTAGCCAATCCTTCCCCAGCATGGTAAAGAAACTACTTCCCATTTCGAGTAGCAAAAGGCCATCAACCAGGCGAAGCCACGAGCCATAAAACTGGGAGAAGAAAGATGAGAAACTCCGAACCAATGCCGCCAACAAACAAGATGAAACCTGAAACCTTGGTTCCCATCATCTACGGTGTCTCCTTAGGGGTCTACCATGCACATATCCGACTTTGTTTGAGCCCAACGCCCATATTAGAAGCTAGGGAAATGAAATCAACGCCCGCGGGAAACTTTGTCAGACATGCATAGATACGAGGGTTTGGGGAGTAGTGGCCTTCCCTCTGATGCCCACATGAGACCCTAGTCTTTGCTGCCTGAAACCACATGGAAGCAAACCAGAAACCCCCAACTCGGCCTGTCTACGGAAAAATAAATCAGGGACTTTGCAAGAGCGACCATTTTTTCCAGGATCACAAAAGTTCTCTAGTCTTGCTAATCTAGTTTATTGAATATTTCAGATTCTTGAGTGTATTTTATTTTCATAATAAACAAAATGGGATAAATAACATGACAATAAAAAACTGTTTTTTAGAGATTTATTTATTTTCTTAAAAATATGTGTTTAGAATCTGTTGAACCAACACATAGCAATATTGTCATTAAACATTTGACCTCTATTCGTTTGTATACTTTATGAAATTTCTTCTAGATTTTGCATAGAACCTACTATAATATGTTTGTATTTATACCAATATAGAGAGTATCCTAGGCCTATTCCTCTTGCATTGAATTTCAAGGTGTAAAATTTCCATACATTTACTTGATTTACTTCTCTTTACACAACCTTGGCTGACTTCTGTCCAGTAATATTTTGTTACTTTTCATTTTAGGGTGCCCTACCACTAAATACAAAATTTTCATTCCATAACAAAATTTACAAAATTTAGTGTGGAAAGAGAAACAGTAACTGAGTTGAGAAGCCCAAAAACCTCGAGTAATCTGGACTCTTTCATGATTCGACTCGAGTATCTCAAAAAATACAACATCAAAATATCAGAGGTATAATTTGATGAAGGTATTTTCCCATCCTTCAGCATCTCCAAATGACCAGGTGTAATTATTTAATGAATGGAATGGGGAGAGGGAGTATTGGAGCACCTGAGCCAACGATTGAGGGAATTCAATGTATGAAAGGCAAACTAGGTGATTTTTGCAAGAAAAATCAATTTAATGATGATCATACTTCCTCTCCATGGAAATCAATATAGGTTGGCCATTAAAATTGAAACGATACACATGGTCCAAATTGGAATGATATGCATGGGCCCTACGCAAGGATGACACACACAAATCGAGAATTAGTCCATTTTTTTTTTTAAACATTGAATAATAAAGATGGACCCCTAGTTTCAATACTTATTTGAAGGGGTTGTATGTACATAACCATAGTTACACAACACTTGGCCAATTGGAACGATACACATGGCCCAAATTGGAACGATACGCATGGGCCCTGCGCAAGGATGACACACATAAATTGAGAAATGGTCCATTTTTTTTTTTAACATTGAAAAATAAAGATGGAACCCTAGTTTCAATACTTACCCGAAGGGTTTGTATGTACATAACCATATAGTTACACAACACTTGCCCTGACGGAACCACAATTCATACAACACCCCACATAAATCATGACACATAACAAACACACACAATAAGAAGCACCAGTCATAGTCGATTGTTGAAATTGATTGACGGTCCTGATTGCCAATCATTTTCGAAAGCCGATAGACAATAATTTCCATACTCGTTACACTACTTCGAGGCTTTTATTTATTTAATCATTTTTTTTTCTTAAGGTAAATTTGAAATAAAGGTAAGTTATAGGTCATTGGTGGTTTATTGGATTGTGTGAATAATCAAAGTCTTCAACCATGTAGAGGTTCCTTCACCCTCTAAACTGTTACAATGGTTTGTTGCAATTGTCAATATAAATTGATGACATATAGAAGAAGTTATAATACAGCTTAGAATTTTGGCCACCAAGAGATGTAAACCATATTCTTGAAGGGGCAACGTAAATCACTAAATATTTTTTTTGCTAGTGTCAATGCAATTAAAAATGTTTATTTATAATTTCAAATATGATGTTCTCATAGGAAACATTGGAGATATCGAACATGATCAAGTACTGCATTACACTAGAGTTTCCCATTAAAATTGCATATTTTACATCAAAAGTTATGAATAATTGATAGTCATTTTCATATAATACATGACGATGTCTTAAAATTCTGAGGTTGTGATGCAAATTTAGAATTGGAAAGATAGTCATCAAATTGTTCATTAATTAATATTATTTTATTTAGTTTATCTCATATACTACTTGTATTTTCTCAAAATCTATCAAATATTTGCTATTTGAACTTGAAAGACCATCTTTGAAGATTAAGATGCAATATATGTTGGAAAGGTTATAGAAAATGTCAATTTCACATAATGTAAGTGATTTATATTTATCTTCTAGCTTTGAATGACATTAAATTGTTTACTAATTTTTATCTTCAATGATTTTTTATATCTCACTATTCTTCTTTAATATATGCCTTAAGTGTTGGAATATGTAATTCCTACTTGTTGTTGGTTGTGACTCTCTATATAAGGAGTCTGTTCCTACAATATATGAAGTAGCTAGAGCTATATTTATTTCTAGTTTAGTGTGTGGTTGAGAGAATCTCTCAACCACATTGTTGTGCGTCCAAGATAGATTTCCTATCTTGAGACTAATTCATGTATAAATTTGTGTAATACCTTTGATTAATAATATAGTTTGCAGATTGATATTTTATCTTGGTATCAGAGCCTGTTTAGGCCTGGAACTTGACCCCTCCTGGGTTGAGGGAAACTAGAGTATATTGTGTTTTAATTTTTAATTTTTAATTTGTTTTGGTTGTCCATTTGTTTGGGCAGAGGTGTATTGGATTTTGATGTTGTTGCTGGGAGAAGGCGAGGTGGAGAGGAATTATGTTTCAAACTTGTTTTTCGCTAGTGGATTCAATAGTGCCCGATGTTGAGAAGGAATTGTTGTACTACTGTGGTTTCATACCTAGCAATGCCAGTGCGACATAACTCAAAGAAGTAAATGACCGCGAAGGGAAGTGGGCTATACTGGCCCCTCCTTCAATAGTAACCGAAGCCGAGGGAGAGCAAGGCTGCGTAGGCGGTGCGAGTGCTTGAGCCAATACCAGGGATCGAACTGCTGCTGAGACTAAACGCCTTGAGGCTTCATACATTTTGGTTTGCCGATTTGATGACATCCGTTTCGGATTTTAAGATATTGTTGGGGATGTGGTGGAAAAGACGTGGGTGCACGAGACGTTCTGGGTCGATCGAAATGAAGATTTGATGGAAGAAACCCTGCGCCATGTGTGGCCCGAGGGCTACAAGAATTTTAGGTGATTTATCTGTTTATTAAGATCAGATTTATCGATTAGGTAGCTATGTTGCAAATTGATAAATGGTAGAAGGTGATTATCGGTGAAAACGTTGAGCTGGTGAAATCTCTAGAGCGGTGAGATTTGCTGCCAACGTTCTACGCTTCCCACTCCAGCACTGCGTTCTACTCTGTCACGTTGCCAGCACAGAGGCTATCCAAATCTAAGAACTCTGACTGCGAATTCTCACCTGCTTGACCACTTGTTGGAATATGCAATTCCTACTTGTCGTTGGTTGTGACTCTCTATATAAGGACTCTGTTCATACAATATAGGAATTAGCTAGAACTATATTTATTTCTAATTTAGTGTGTGGCTGAGAGAATCTCTCAACCACATTATTGTGCGTCCAGGATAGATTTCATATCTTGAGACTAATTCATGTATAAATGTGTGTAATACCTTTGATTAATAATATAGTTTGTAGATTGATATTTTATCTTTAAGGTGTTTCCTTTGCAACATCTAGTGCAATTACTAGTTTTAGAGGTGAATTTGATAGGTTGAGTAGCCATTAGCTTTGAGAACTTAGATTAGGTGGGTTTTTTCCGAGGGAAAAAAATGGGGATCATAGATTTTAAGGGTGCAAGAGATAAAGGTCTTAAGGACCCCTGATTTTTGGGAATGGTGGTTATGAGAATGGGCATGAAGATATTTGAAAGTTTCAGACAATATCAATAATTGTGGAAATCTCCACTCTCATATTTTTTATGGTGTCATTATTCTTGCATTTTGTTTTTTTGCAACACTGGGTGTGATTTTTTCAATGATTTATAATTTTATGATTTTTATTTAATTATAAGAAATACTAATTTATAATTTTATGTTTTTTTTGCAAATCGATTTTCTATTCATTCATCAAAAGGAAATTACATGATATCAAAATGCAAGTAGTCTCACCCGATTGATTTTGTTGACTAAGACTAGCACCATATGACAAAGAAACAATATAAAAAATAAAGGAACAATCCAAACTTTAACAGACAAAAAGCACCAAAAGACGAGCATAATTAGAAGAACACCTATGACCATGCTCAATCATCAGAAGTAATTGACGCTAGATTTTTTGGCCCAGTACCTAGAGGGGGAGCAGAATGATAGGGACATTGAACATCTTGCTCGAAGTGAGCCATCCACGTTTCCAGTTTCTCCACCTTTTTAGATAACAGATTTTGACCAGGCCAAACTACCACAATCCTTTATCTGACATGGCATTGAAAGTAATACAATTGATTTAGCGTAGGGATGACAACCTCATGTTATTCCCTTCTAGCCTTTTCATAAGCGTCTAGGTGATCCAAAATAGACTCAAACAATTCATGATAGGAAACAGAGCAACTCTGATGGCCAAAATGCATTCACCCACTAACCAACGATTCTGCCCCACACATCTACCCCATCCCCATGTGCCACACTAAATTTCTTGTCACCACCAACTGACCGACCACCCTGCATTGCTCTCACACCACCTCTGTTGGCTTGGTCTCCTCGCATCACATGACTCACACCTCCAACGGCTCTAACACCTTGATTTGGACGTGCAACAACTTGACCCTCTAACACCACCTTCAACTCATTGCCACATCCTTGCTGGTTGGTCGTAGCTCCCCTCCGCTTGGGCAAGGAGCGAGAATTACGCGACATAGGTCGCATGGTGAGGGCCCAGGGATACACCACTAAGACATGACCACCAATGAACAACATCACCTTCCAACAAGATATGAAACACATCGGGGCAAAAGCCAACCCAAAATTATCCAGTAGAGACCAACTCCTCATAAATCAAAACTACCACTCTCCAGCCTAGAAAGTTGCAAGAAAACTCACAGAAAAGAAATGCGGCAACCAAACTGAGACCTTGTCGTTTCCTCTACCAAGGGAAGCACCCAGGAATAAAGACACAGATAGAAGGACTTGACACCAGAGCATAATCACACAAGATACAAACCCAAGGAAATTACTGGCCAAAAAAATCACCTCCATACCTCCCTTCCACCATCGAGCCCAGATGTTTCTCACCAGCGGTGGGTTTCAGGAAACCAAAGAAAACCCACAGAGAGAGGAATACCCAACAAATATCTGATGGATAGGAGACTCATACACCCCCCCAACCTCCAAGAATGCTCGAGGAGAAAGCTAGCAAGTAGTGCATGAGTGGGCTCTACGGATGACTCAATTACCATGCAAAATTATCTTAATCCAATGACCAAAGTGAGAAACCAGGTAGTGGAGATAGAACTTACCGCTTTTGTGAACTGTTCATGGTGGAGGAGGTGACGACTGTGAACTATCCACCACTTCTAGACTAATCGAGGGTCTGAGAAACCAGATAGACTAACAAAGCTCAGACCACAAGCTGCTAGCCACCATAATACCACAACAATATAGCATTCCTAAACCCCGAAGAGCGCCATAAACCCACTTACCACACAAGCACGCAATCCCGAAGAGAATTAATGAGACTTCACACGCAACACCATTAACCTCACCGTACACCATAGATAATGGAAAGAAAAGAGATATGCCCTCCTTATCTTCTACCGACTATAAAAATTCATTCCACACATGTCTAGCAAGCCTCAATGTTCTACCGACTGTAAACATTCATTGCACACGCTTCTAGAAAGCCTCGATGTTCATCACCAGATCGGGGAATAACTTTATGATTTTTATTTAATAATAAAAAATATATAATAATAATAATAATTGTAAGAAATATATTTGAAAATTTGAAAATAAATTAATAATAATAGATTAAAAATACTTAATATAAATTAAAAATAAAAATAAAACAAACACATAATAAATATTCATAACTTATTTTGAATTATTAAGAAAATTAACCTCTTGAGGTATGAGCTTAACACTCGATTAAGCTACACTTACATATGACTTAGCTAAAATTTTATATTGGGGCATGAATGAGATTAATGTTAATTAAGCTACCCTTCCACAGGACTTGGTTGACTTTTTAGATTTGGGCATGAATGGCCTTGTTTATTTGAAGGTAGAGTTTACAACTTGAGAATAACTTGAATATGTTTGATAAATCTTCCAGTATTTCTCACTTCTCATTTGAGAAGAGGAAAGTTATATTTTTAGATTTTGAAAGGGAAGTTGTAGCAAAAGATTTGAAACATTAGAAGATGATTAAGTTATCACGTGAATCATTTACATATATACATAATTGATAGAGATTATTTGAGTTGCAATTTTGAATTTTTTTATTATTTTAATAGGATTGGATGAATTTTTTTGTTTATTGATCTTACAATATTTATTACACTGTAAGGCGTCTTTATTTGAAAATAACTCTCCTAGTTTCCACTGTGTTGCTGTCTGCACCATCAGATCAAATGTTAGATGATTAAAATGTTTTAGGCCATTAGATACACAACCTCTTTAATTTATGTGGCTTAATACCTAATAACTAACTTAATAAACCCTAACTTACCATAGTAACAAAAATAATAACCATAAAAAGCCATGGATTCAAATTGTCTCTGTTGCGAGGTTGATCCTGCTTGCGGTTTAATCTGCGAGGCAAAACAAATTTTGAGTAAAATGTTTCCACGGGATCACCATCCCGATTTCCTCTCATATGCAGACTGAGCCTGAGTGAAATGCTGAGTGTGATTCTGCTTGGCCTGTCATCTGCAGCCAGAGACTGAGACTCAACATGAGCGAAATACTGAGTGTGATTCTGCTTAGCCTCTCATCCACAGACTGAGGCTCAGAGTCAACCAAATGTTGAGTGTGATTTTTGTTGCCATCTGTTTGATCTACATAGTGACAGGTTTGATGATGTCTTTCCATCCGTTTGATCTGTGTAGTGACAGGTTTGATGATTTCTTGCCATCCATTTTATTTGCATAGTGAGAGGTTCGATGATTTCTTGAGTAATTTGATGAGTTATTGAGTAGGATGTAATACAGAAGTTAGGAAAGCTTTGTGTGCGATAGAGGTTTTGATAAGAGAGGATAATGTATCTTTTGGAACTACAAGATGGATTCTTCAATGGGTTTACTGACAACTAATCTGGTGTGCTATATGGACTGGGTGTTGATAATAGTGATTTCTAGGCCTTGATTGCCATGTACTCTTGCAAAGTTTGATTTTATAATATTCTTTGTTTTGAGATTTATTTTCTTGGTAGATTGGATTTGCTCAATTTTGTTATTCATTTTTTTTGTTCTCTTTTTTCTGTCTGCTTATACAATGGATTATTTTCTCTTCCATCATGCATCTACACTTTTTGGCAAACAATTGATCTACAAGAGATACCTACAGAGCCGTTTAAAAAAATATTCCCACACATTTTAGCAAACAATTAATATACAAGAGATACCTACAGGACCATTTTAAAAAATATTCTTTTGAAGCTGGTGATGATCTTTGGGTCGCCAATTTTCCAGATTATGCTTATGATTATCATTTCTACCTAAAGAGACTTAGAGTAGGCCTCCTATAGAAATTTTTCATTTCAAACTAAACTAAAATAGTTGTTCTACCTTCCAGACCTATTTTACATTGTTTGGCTTACATTTTGAAAACACATTACTCCTATTTTAAAATATATTGCACACAATGTCTTGTTTCTACTAAAAACCTTAGGTGCTTCACAAAATTTCTGAATGATATGAGTGTGATGTTACTCCACCTGTTAGGGTCCTATAATAATAGGGTTCATAAATTTTGAATTGAATTTGATAGTCTTGTAAATATGTACATACCTTTCTTTCTGCAAGTTGTTTTCCCATATTTTGAAACAATGAAAAATAATAAAAATCCAAAAAGAGGGTAAAAAGTCCTAAAAGAGAAATCAAAGGACTTAGAAAAAAGATAGACCCCAAAAGAAAAAGAAAAAATAAGAACTGAAAGTGAGCAAGTCCGAATGCCACTACTTTTACTTTTACTGCAAGAATAATGATTATGTGCAGAGTGTCAATAAATGCCATAATCCATGATCAGTTAAACAGTTAAATATTAACTTTTCATGCTTTCAATTTCATGTTTTAGATAGAGAATAAAGATTTTTCAAACAATTTAAACTTGACAAATAAGTAGATAGGTAGAGAATAATGAGGAGCTCAACAGTTTAATCTGAGCCCTCGGATGAAATAAGATAGATCTAGATAGTTTTATGCTTTTAAAGAAAAATGTTTTAAGGTTGCAAGCCTAAGTGCACCTACAAAATGAAGAAAAAATGTTAGAAATAAAGTTGGGTAGGCAGAAAGCAATTGAGAAATCATGTAATAAAGCATCATCGAGCAAAATCACTAATTTCCCATCCCCTACAAGTATTCATTATTCTAAACTATCAGTAAAAAAGGCTTAGAGAATTTCTCTGAATTTTGTTGGGACCGAACCCAATGCTCGATGACTGGTTAGTTAAAAAATATTGTGTTCATACCTTAAACCCACATTTATCAGCATTTACCCCTCATTCATAAATCATAATCGCTTTTTTCTCAAGTAACACACATTTTTTCTTAGTAAAATTGTAACCCTACAATAATTAACTTCATTCCCTTCAAAATCACTCATAAAACCCTCAAAAAACATTTATCCTATGTATAAGTGAAGTATTACAACAAAGATGAGCAATGTTTTATTTTTTTACTTTACTTAGAGGTAATATGTGCTTTGTTTCTATTTTACTACTCTTTTTTCACATTAACACCTAACTTAGTGTATTAAATCCCTAACTACACCTACCTGTATATCACAGGGGCTTCACTCAATGAACCTTTTTCATATCACCTGCGTTCATGGAATACTAAAAAATACCCCTAATTTGACTACATATTGGAAAATACCTCTAAAAATCACATTATTTGACCCCCTACCAATATGAACCCAATACACCTCCCTAATTTAAAAAACCCCCACTATCACCATATATTGTAGGTATCCATTCTTTCATTATAATTATTTATACCCCTTTATATTTTTTCATTAACTTTGAGCTCTATTTTTTATTACCGCCAATATAAAAACCCTTTACCCCCTATATATCCCCCAATATATTAAGTCAAATTTTCATCAATATATATCCCCCAATATGAACCCACGTGGTATAGTATTGCTCCCCAGTGAAGCCCCTGTGCTGTATATATTAATTCATTTATATTTAAAATAACCCCCAAAACCCATTATTTTAAGTTTAGACCAAAGTTATATATCCCCATGTGCACAAAATGAAAATTCACCCTACAAACCCTTTGGTCTAAACATATCGTTATTTAAATACCTCGTCCCTATAGTTCGAAAACTATTGAAAGGTTGAAAACTATATAATATATACTATAGTGCACACATATAAAATTTGAAACATTTCACAATTTTTTTAAATAAAAATATAAACCCTCGCCTATACCATGATCAACAAATTTTAAATTTTTTATTAAAGAATATTTAAATAAACCAAACCCCTCCGCTATTTTCATAAAGCCTAAAGGCTTAAACTTTATTAAAACAAACTTTTATAATGGTTAAGCCCTTTCCATCGCATATAACAAAGCCCGGTCCCACCTCCCATTCCATTGCAACTCCTAAATGAATCTGGACCCTTTGCATTGATCCCCCAGATCTGATGACACAGATCCAATATCGCGTAAAAAACTTACGATCACTCGAACTCCAAAGTTGTGCGAAATGGGTGTTTTCCCAATTCCTCTCTCCTCCACGTGGTCGACTCTTATTCGATCGTGTCGGTTAAGCCCAATGCCATTTACCACTAAAAGGTCGTGTGATAACCACTGGTTTTTGATTCGTTTGAATCCCAAAACCGTTGCTCATACCTAACGTGAAAATCATTCAATGCATGACTAATGTAACGAAAATGCATATTAAACCTTAGAAATGTATTTGTTTCATACCTTTCTTCTGCGTTTAACCTATGCTCGCACCTTCCCGACTGTAAAAACACCCTTTTTAAGCCCTTTTAAGCCATTTTTGCACCCAAAAATCCTAAAACATTTTCCCTAAGACCTTTGAAGACTGCCAAGGAGCTGTGCATTTCTCCAGACAATCTATAGAAGCATTCTTCCATTGAAAACCTCAGAAACATCTTCCGAAAGACAAATACCTACATGTAAAAGGTATTTTTCTAAAATCTAAACTTGCAATCGATTTAAAAGACATTTTTAAGAGAAAAGGCACACTCAGAGCTTTAAAATTGATTAAAATAAACTGCCAAAAAGCCCAAAAAATAGGCTAGACCCTGTCAAATGTTTCCTAGAAACCTTTTTTCTCTGCTGCACACCATTTTTCAAGAAATTTGTGAGTTTTTCACACTTTGATGAACTATTTCAAGCTTAAATCAAATTAGAAAACCTCTGCATGTATCGTAAGCCTCTGTAACCCTTTTCAAAATAATTTTTAGCCCAAATTTCCATTAAAATACTCAAGAAACCCTTGTTTCTTGTTTTAAACCAGTGAAAAGCCTATAAAACTCTTTCACAAACCTAATTACTAAGAAAGCCCAAAGAGAAGAGACTATACTTTGCCTGTTTTTACCCTAAGCCTCTGCTAAAAGTAAATTTCTTCTGCAAAATGTATAAACTTGCAGATGTAGATCAAAATGCCTAAAAAGTAGAGTGCAAGAAAGACTGAAGATTCTAAAGTACCTAAACCTACCTCTTGCATGACTTCAAGTACTGCTATTGTTGTAAATCCTCTTCAACCACCTGTTATTCATATCGAACACATCCCACTAGTTGATAATGAATACAAGATAGCAGATCCCATTGTTGAATTTAACCTACTAGATATCCATAACTGGTGCTATGAAAAGTCTTTAGATGATCAAGAAGAAGTCCATATTTGGGAATCCCATTTGCCCAAATATGTTGTCCCATTAACTCACCCATGTCAGGCGGTTATTAGATTGTGTCAGTAGTATTATGTTCCTGAGCAAAGAGCCATTGTAAATGCCAACAAAGATATGCTTTTTACCATCACTGCAGAATCAATTAACCAGTTGTTAGAGCGTCAGCTTGACCCCGAAGCAGTCCCTTTGTCTATAGAGGCCCTCACCAAGCTATATATTGGCCTAGATTTTCCCAAAAGGTTCATGTTTTTTCAGACATTAATGCCTCTTCATGTAGAAATTCCTAAGTTAAATCCTCCATATTCTACTGCTAAATTCCCTGAAGGTTCAAGACATGTGATTTCCATGCTTTCCCTCATCCTTGGATATTTTATTGATGAACACAAAGATGATTCCATCTTGGGATTCTTAACCACTTTCTCTCTAGGTAAACCCCCATTAGTAATATTTGATTATGTTGGTTTCATTACTGATAGTATTCATTACCAATTGACCAATTTTCAAATTAAGGGAGTATTCAAATATACCTCCTACCTTTTCCATATGTTTCTATACTTCCAATCAAACAATTTTCTAATTACTCTCCAAAAAATTGACATAGAGGGAAGTCCTCTATCTATCATTTTTTAGACATCCTTGCTCAGGAAAGAATTTACAGATTTCACATATTCAGAATTTTTAGAGTTATTTTTACATCCAGTGATCACAATGTTGACTAAGACAGAGAAATCAAGAAGAAATGAAGAAATGAAAAAGATATTGCAATTATCAGAACAGAGTAAGGTTGGTGACTGGTATTTCTATGAAAAATATACTGAAATCAGAGTCTTTGGGTCAAACTTGTTACCATACAAGTTATCCAAACATCCTTCAATGAAGATCTTTTCCTTGGAGTATATCAGGGAGAACCTAAACTTTGATTCCATGAATTTCATGGCAGCTAAGAAGAAGAACCAATTGAAACTTAAGAATCAGATAGGGCCATTGATATATAATCACAAGGATGCAGAAAAAGAGGCAACTAATCAATTATTGGAATATAAATTTTAAGAGGGTTTCCCTTGGAACTATGATCCAGAAGGGATCTTGAGTAAGCTAAGGGTTAAATGCAAGTTAACACCCTTTATCCATGAAGATAAACCATAAATAGAAAAAATTTCCAATCAGATTGAATGGGCTGAAAACACTTTAATAGATACAGTGAACAAAGGTAATACTAATCATACCATAGAGACTACAAATCAGCCAGATAAGTGCATTAAAAGAGTAAGGGAAGAAGGAGCCTCTTTGGCAGAAACTACAACTGAAACCAAGTTCAAGATCATATATAAAAAAAGTCCCAAATTAGATTCAAAAGGTAAAGGAAAAGTGACAATAGATGTGGAAGAAATAGAGCCTTTAAATACCAATACAGATTTTCCAGAGACAAATGTTGCTACTGTGATTATCAATGAGCCAAATACTAAAAATTAGAATGAAGGAAAAATCAATAATGAAGATACACAATTGATGGAATGATAACAAAGCATGGAAGCCTCTTCCTCATCGGCAGCTGAGGAAAAGGATTTGGATATTAAAGAGAACTATAAGAAGATCAAACTAAAGAATGAAGAGATAAAGAATAATATGTATTCTCAATATCTCAAATAGACTCCAAGAATTAAAAAAAAAAATTCCTTTTTTCATTTGATTATTCTAATCAAAAGCTAATCATGTCAGTGTTGTAGCCCACAGTCAAATCACCTAAAACAGTGCCAGATTATAAGAAAGTTTATTTGGAAGTTCAGACAGATAAAATCCATGCTCTTGATCAAATTGAGTTCCACAGGCCGATTTCAGAGATGCTTTATTCTACTATCACAAATAAAGCCATGAGTGCTCAAAAGCTCCAAAATACCATCTCCAACATGTAAGATCAGATGAAGTTGGACAAAGCCTCATTGTATGCCAAGGATATAAGGATAAAAGCCTTCGAAGAACTAGCTTTGTAGGTGTGATATGACCCTGCTAATATTAAAGTAGCAGAATTATTGGTGAAAAAGAAAAATGACGATATAGCAGCCTTGAGGAAACAACTCAAAATTCCTCAAAGTGAGCATCCTCAAATAAAGGAAGTCATACAGGAACAGAGTGAAAAAGATGACATTATGAATTTAATTCTTTAGTTGACATCCCAGGTTAAAGAGATGGAAATACAGATGGACAAGCTTGTCCAAGAAAAGGAAACAATGAAAGAACCATTGATTCCTACAGTCATTCCAATTATCACTGTAGCAGTGCCTTCAACTTTAGGTGAAAATTTGGCACCCATAGAACCACTGGCTACTTTAGTGCCAGTGAATTCTTCCACAACATCAGCTACTAAATCATCTACAACAACAATAAAGCCTACAGATCAGGCCAGAAAAATAGTCAAAGAAATGGAAGAAATGTCTTTAAAGACAAATGAGATTAACAGGTTGACAAAGATGGTTGAAAATCTTTAGAAATCAAATAAACTGGCTCAGATAAATGCAAAGACACATGAAAAAGATGCCATCAGACTGAATGAAGAGTTTAAGAAGTTGCAAAAGGATTTAACTTTGAAGGATCAGATATCATACATTAAAAATTACCTTTGGAATAAAGTCATTGAAGCCATCCATGATGTATGGCCTTCAATTCAGGTAATTTTTGAGCAAAGAGAGTTATTACTAGCAGCCCAAGCAGAAATTTAAAATACTCAAACTGAGTTGACTGAAAAAATAGAGCAAGTTGTAAGGGTGATCACCTTCCTCAATAGTAAAAACAGACAGGAGTTGGAAGAACTTAAAATCATAGACAGAACTGCAACTATCCTAGAAATTATGAAATTCACAACAAAGAAAAATTTGAAGAGACAACTGGAAGAAAAGTGTGAAGGTATGAATACTGCCATAACCAGGTTTATGGTTAAGTTCACAAGTTTGAGACAAAAAGGACTACCTGAAATTATGGTAATAAATGATAATTTAAGACTCAGAATCACTATGATAAGAAGATAAGAGAACTTTCCAAGGAACAGGTAAATAAACCAACTGCTCAAGGAGTTCCAACTGGAAAAGTGTTACTCAAGATTTTTGAAGATTTATTCTACTTGCAACATGAGATAAAACACTTGTTTGTCATCAAGCCAACCTTTGATAGATATACTGAAGCTGATGAGAACTTCAGGAAATTAGAAAATATACAAATTCGTAAAATTGAGGATTGGCAAGCACTCACAGATTTACTATGAAGGATAAAGATAGATGAAAGAAGGACTAAACTATTTTCTGAATTACAGTCAAATCATATTTTACAGCAGTAAACAGTTTTTGACTTAGGGTTAAAGAGTATCACTTTAGAGAGTATCAGTGAATAAAGAGTATTCTAGAAAGAGTATCAGACAAGGCAGAGTAGATTTCAAAAAATATCTAAAAGCCAACAAGGAGGACACCAAGGCAGCCAACTACTTCTTATCCTCAAAACAGTTTCTATTTCTTTTGGATAAATAGGACATCTTACTGATTTGTTAAGCAATTGTCTCTATTGTTATTGTAAAGATATTTTATTTTCATAAGATAATTCCTAGAAGTTTTCTAGGATATTTTGTAAAACATTATGTATAAATACTTCAGCTTTAGAAGTATTTTGTGTGGAATAAAATTGTTGGGATTGTTATAGTCATTTCTTCTTGGACTTCAAATGTTTTGTGTGTCAAAATTCGAGTAGCAAGCTCGATCAAAACAAATTGGCATCATAATTCAGGATTCCTATGATGAGCTATTTTGAGTGAAGTATTTCCTTACTTGCCATTGTTTTCTTTCTTTGTTACATGCATCCATTTATGTTTATGCTAAACCTGAATGTATAACTAGAAGCATTACTACAGGATTTGTTAAAAGAACCTTGTTTTTAACTAGTTATCATTTATATGTTTCCTTTGATTTCGAGTGCAGGGAATCCTTAATTTATCCCTCTCTCGTTTGACCTCTTCTTACTACTTCGTTTTCCGGATTTAAGGATTTTTAAGTGCCCTTTATCCCGATCATACCATCTCATAAAAACAACTTTCCAAGATCTCCAAGGGTTATCTATCTTACCATGAAAACATTTGACCTTTTGCCCTTGATCCTACTCTTAATTACTTGATTTTGACTCCATAGCCCAATGGACAAATATATTTCCCACTATCCTTCCTTTCAAGGGATTTTTCCCTCCAAATCTACCAAAAAAAAAACCAAAGCTGCACTTTCATAACTAGCCTAATATTCATAAATTGAAACAAAGTTAAATTTTAAAGAGAGAGCCCTCTCTGAACTCTAGGAAGGCTAGATCCAAGAGTTTGAAGTTGGTTTGTGGTTACCTCTAGAATTCTTTGACTAAAAACCAAAATCCCACAACTTTAGAATTACTAGAGTGATAACATACTAGCGACCATACTGGGGACCTAACCAATCCTCAGTCATAAAAATATTCTTAAAGAAAATATTTTTATACATCTTTTTACTTTAAGATTTCTTTTATAATTTCTGGGTATTGAAAACAGTAATTTTGGCTTATAGGAAAGTTTATTATACTAGGTCTAACCCGGATCCTAAGCCTGTTGTTATAGTAGACAACTCAGACCGAATTGGTAAAAGGAAAAAATAGTTAGAAAATTTAGAAGTTGAAGTACCATTAAAAAGAGTCAATTCATTACCACAAGAGTTAGTAAGTCTGCAAGATATTGATTTTGATCTGAAATTTGAGCATTCTTTATTTAGAAGTAAATCTGAAAGTGATGTGAAAATTGTTGTTTTAGACACTGTTTTCATTTCATCCTTGAATGCAAAACAAAAAATATTACAGTAAATTCTAAATCAAAGAAAGTTGAAGATTATACTAAAGTTGAAGAACTTAAATGTTACTATTCTCAAAGATATTGATGAAGCTATTGAATTAGCTCAATTTTTGACCTATGCAAACAAACCTCCAGTTTCTCAGTTACATACCACAATAATACCAGCTAGAGATTCATCTCTGTATGCTATAATATCATATATAAATTCCACTACCAACTCATCTACAAATCCATTTATCCCTAAATTACCTTTACAGCCTAGAGTACTATTTCGACCACTCATTTCATCCACTATATCCATCATCTCGCCTTTTTATTTTTTAAACACATAATCCTCATTCCCTAGTAGTTCCATATACATTCCAGTTTCATTTCCCAACACTTCAAATACAACTTTTAGTTCATCAACTATCATTTCTAGCATAGCCCCTAGCATTTCTACTTTACCTCCTAGCCAAGCTAAGCTTCAAGCTATGGCTGCTAGATATGCTCCCCTAGTCTTACCACAACAGCTTCATGACATGCCTCAAGACTATCAGAGTAAAATACCACAATTTGATGCCACTACCCATTATACAGCTCAACAACACATAAATAAAATGATAGAATTCTTTGAACTCCATGAGATTGATGATTATGATGTTCAAATGAGGTTATTTGCACAAACATTGGCAGGAGAAGTCAAGAAGTGGTTTAGAGGTCTTGCTGCTGGTAGTGTAACTGATTTAGCTATATTTCATAGATTGTTTTTAAATAAACAGGAAAAGAAAAAGAATCCACTCCAGATATTGTTTGAATTTCATGCCATGAGAAAAGCCACAAATGAGTTAGTCCAAGACTATTGCACTAGATATAAAAGTGTTTACAATTCCATCCTTGCAAATATTAAACCCACCCCTGATAACGTCTTACTCAAATTCCCTGATGGATTTGACATAGACATGGCTTATCAATTGAGGGAAAGAAATGCAGAAACCTTAGAAAGAATGCAAACAGATGCTGTTAGTGTAGAAGTAAACATTTTAGCCAGCAAGGCTAGACTAATAAATGAGAGAAGAGTGACCATTAAAGAAGAAACTTCCAATTCAAAATAAAAAATAGACATGTTAGCTAAAATTTAGACAGGATGATGGATATATTAGACAACATAGAGAGGAGACCTCAATGGGATAACCAACAACAAATCATAAATCCCAATTTTAGAAAAAACACAAATCCAGGAAAAGCAAAAGAAACAGCCCCAGACCAAATAATAAGGCTTCCATTCCAAGAGAACTATGCTGAAAGTTCTCAGAATAATGATGATGATGAGGATGCAATAAATATAATGGGAATATATGATAATAATACTATCTTTCTCACTCAATAAGATCAAGAATTATTTGAACTCCAACAACTCAAATTAGATTCAAGTGAATCCTTTGATTATAATATGATTATGCTATAAATGAAATATACAGTCAATATAACCTTAGAAATAAGAAAAGAAATGAGTCCTCTACCAAGAAAAATTCCCAAACTTAGAATAAAAAAACAATAGAAGCTCCCAAAACAAAAGTTTTGCAAATTCTGCCAAGGGAAAATAAGCAAAACTCTAGTTCTTAGCAAAACTAATCTAGTCCTAAAAATGCATCAAGCCCTAAAATTGTTGATATTACTGACAAAGTTGTTCAAGCTGCAAAGGATTCACAGAAATATATTGCTGCTAAAGCTTCTAATCCTATTAAAACAACAAATTTGGATCCTAAAATACCCTCTGCTGACCCTAGATCAGTATATCCAAAAACTGTTACTTCAAAAACATCTGCTGATAATTGTAAGTTTGAAAGAACATCTATTGCTTCACAAAAAATCCCTGGAAAGAAAGTTATGAGCAGCAAAATCTCAAGAAACTCAAACAAAGAATGTCAAACCACTTGAAAATGAAAAGATAACTGTAGAAAAACAAGACAAACCAACACAAACTACAGTTACCAAGGAAGGATTGATTCAAATCAGTAAATCTCAACCTACATTCAACATACAGTCTGAAATTGCAAAGTTAAAAATACCAATTCCTCTGACAGAATTGGTAAAACATGACTTGTATAAATCAACCATAACTAAAACATTAAATATGAATGATGGAGAGGATTCCATAAATCTAAATGATGTTCAGCCAGAGTTGATTTTTGGCCCAGATGTGAATGGAAAACATGCAAATGGATTAGTTACTCCATTTTATATCAGTATAACCATTCATGATCAAGTTTTACATAATGCCATGCTTGATTCAAGAGCTTCCCATAATCTAATGCCTAAAGCCATAATGGAAACTCTCAATCTAGAAATCACAAGGCCATACAAAGATTTGTTTTCATTTGATTCAAGTAAAGTTAAATGCCTACATTTAATCAAAGATTTGTGCTTAACACTAGTTCAATATCCTGGTAAGAGTATATTAATGGAAATTTTAGTAGCTGATATCCCACCTAAATATGGAATGTTACTTTCTCGCTCATGGGGAGCAAAGTTACAGGGATCTCTACAATTAGACATGTCTTATGCTACTATATCAGTTTTTGGCCAGCCTAAAAAGTTATATAGGGAAACATTGATGAAGGAGATGGTTAGTAATGCAAAAAGATCTATAAATTACCCAATTTAATCTACACCAACTGATATTGATTCTTTTATCTTATGTAACTCTAAAAGTAATGAAATCCAAACTGAACTAATAGAGAAAAAGAAAACACCAAACAATGATAATATTTTCCATGAATCTCTATGCCATTTAGATTTCAATGGTTCAGTAAATAAGTTAGGAGCAGGAGTAGGAGTCTAGATAACCAACATGGAGGCTAGTCACTGAGAATGCCATGATTTTCAAATGTACCCATAATATGGCTGAGTATGAAGTGGTCATCCCAGGACTCCAAATCATTAGGAACTTAGGAGGAAAAAGAATATTAATCATGGGAGATTCAGAGTTGATCATAAAACAAGTAGATGGAGTATATTCTGTTTACAATCCTAGACTAAGCAGATATAGAGACACTGGGATAGATTTAACTGATGATTTATTGGAATGTAAATTTGCTGCTATACCTAGAAAACAAAATATATAGGCTAACTGTCTAGCAACTTCTCCTAATACATGAAATTTACCATTCCAACCTAATCACAGATATATTTCTGAAGTCAAACATAGGCCAATAATTCTAGACAACTTTAAGTATTGGCAAAATTTTTCTCAGGATGAACAGATTTACAAGTTTATGAACAATGAAGGTGAATTTCAGAACTGTAAGATATACACAGATTGTGCTATAGATCAAGATTTAGATTGTGAAATAGATTTGAATAACTTGGATGTAAATAGAATAAAGTTTGATAAACCAACTAGATTTACTCAATCTGATATAGATAGCTTAGAGAAAGTAGAGATTGAAGAAATTATTGCTGATGAATCATATATATTAAATCTTAAGGATAATTTCTTACTTAAAGGTTTAACTCCCTTAGAAGATATTTTTGACTCAAATGATGTAGCTAGAAAACCTAAAATGGAGCTAGTTAGATATGATATAGAAGAATGCAATAATGGTATAGAGTTAAAACCCAAAATAAACAAACTTTTCAAAACATTACCTCAACAAGAAAATGAAAAGTATATTACCTTTTTAAAGGAATATCAAGATGTTTCTGCCTGGAGTTATGAGGATCTCAAATCCTATTATACCAGCATAATCCAACAAAAAGTTCCAATAAAAGAAGACCAAAAGCCATTTAAACAAAAATTGAGAATAATTAACCTTGTTTTATTACCTTTGATAGAAAAATAAGTGAAAATAATGTATAACGCACAGATAATTGCACCAATCAGATACTCTGATTGGGTTTCCAACCTAGTTCCAAGAAGAAAGAAAACATGAGAGATTAGATTATGTGTCAACTTTAGGAATATAAGCAAAGTTTCCTTGAAATATAATTACCCTTTACCTAAAATGGATCATATATTACAAAGGGTAGTTGGCTCTTCTAGGATGTCACTTTTAGATGGTTTTTCAGGATACAACATGATTTTAGTCCAAAAAGAAGATCAAGCCAAAACAACATTTACTACTCCTTGGGGCACTTTTATGTATGTAAAAATGTCTTTTGGTCTAATGAATGCAGGAGCAACTTTTCAAATGGATATGGAAATAGATTTTGCAAAGGAAATACATGATTTCATAGTAATTTACTTATATGACATTACTGTGTTTTCCAAAACTGATAATGAACACTTGGATCATTTGAGACAAGTTTTTATTAAGTGTAGGAAGTTTGGCATCTCTTTAAACCCGAAGAAAACTCTATTTGGATTAGAAGAAGGCAATTTACTTGGACACATAATTTCTAAAGAAGGAATTAGAATAGATCCTACTAGGATGGAAGCAATTCTTAACATATATCCACCAAGAAACATCAAAAAGTTACAAGCCTTTTTAGGTGAGATTAATTTTTTAAGAAGATTTATATCCAATTTAGCTGAGATAGTTAGAGAACTAAATAACATGCTTAAAAAAGATTCATTTCTTAAATGGACTATTGAGGCTAAACATTCATTTGACTCCATCAAACAAGCTTTAACCAAAACTCTGGTCCTAAGAAGTCCCGACTTTAAGAAAGATTTCATAATTTTTTCATTTTCTTAAGAACACACCATTGCTGCTATTAAAGACTTCAGAGTTTATATTCTCTACTCTCATATCATTGCCTATGTCTCAAATTCTGTAGTAAAATACATTCTTACTCAAAATGGTCCTGATGGAAGAAGAGGTAAGTGGATTTCCACTATCTTAGAATATGACATAGAGATAAAGCCCACAAAACTCATCAAAGGTCAAGAATTAGCCAGACTTATGGCTGAATCTAACTACAATGCCCTAGACATAAATTTTATTTCCCAAATAGATGATCAGGAAGAAATGGCGACTCCAACGATCAATGAAGCCTTCTGAAACTCACCTTGGTATACAAATATCATATTTGTACTCCTAAACTTACAAGCTCCTCCTGGACTGTCAATAACCAAAGCCAGATTCTTAAAACTAAAGGCAGTAAGATTTTGTATTTTAGACAATCTACTTTTTTGGAGAGATCATAGTGGGATTTTATTAAATTTTTTATTAAAGGAAAAAGCTGAGAAAATACGTGAAGAATTTGATGCAGGTGACTATGGAGGACATCTATATTGGAAAACTACTGCAGAAAAGATCCTGAGAGCTGGTTTTTACTGACCTACTTTGTTTACTGATGTCAAAAAGTATGTAACTTCCTGTCATAAGTGCCAAATTTTTTAGGGTAAAACGAACTATTACCCCTCCCCTTAAAGCCTATTTCAATTGAAATTCCAGTTCAACAATGGGGTTTAGACTTCATTGGTGAAATTCAACCTCCATCTTTAGGCCAACATAAGTGGATTTTGACAACCAGTGATTACTTTACTAAGTGGATTGAAGCCATACCCTCTAGACAAGCCATAGATACTGCCATTATTTCCTTCCTTGAAAACAACATTCTTTCAAGATTTGGATGTCCCCAAAATATAATTACTGGCAATGCAGCAGCATTCAAACCCAAGAAAATGATTGACTTTTGCCACAATTACCATATTACCTTAGGTCATTGTGCTGCATATTACCCCTAAGGTAATGGCCTAGCTAAATCCTCAAACAAGAGCCTTGTAAGCATCATAAAAAAGTTACTTGAAGACAATAAAAATACTTGGAATAAGAAGTTAGTCAATGCCTTATGGGCAGATAGACTTACTACTAAAAATACATTGGTACTTCCCCTTATCAACTTGTTTATGGAATGGATGTTGTTTTTCCATCCTCCCTAGGTGTACCAGTGATGAAAATTATCCAAGCGTTACAATTTGAAATAAATGACATTCAAATAAGGATAAATCAAGAAATTTTTTGATAAAAAGACTGAGGATGATTTCTACATTGGAGATAAAGTGTTAAAGTGGGATTCCAAAAGAGAAGAAAAAGGAAAACATGAAAAAATTGTTTTTTTGTGGAAAGGACCTTATGTGATTTATGTATATAGAGGTAATAATGCTTTCTTTTTGAAAGAAATGGATGGAACAGATCTGCAAGAAGGACTAGTAAATGGTATAATGTTGAAGCACTACTACTCTCCTGAGTTAACAAATAGTTTTTATTCACTTTGATCATTGTACATATACATTGAAAAGTTTAGATTGGATTGGATGTTTCCCTAACAAAGTTGAAGCTCGGAGAGAAGGCCCTAAGATTTGAGAGGTAAATATCATAAGTATGAATAAATTGCAGATATCAAAAAACATTTACAAGGTCATCACAGTCAAATTCCAAAGGCTACTAGTCTCAAAGTTATTGATATTTCACCAGGAAATTTCATCCCCATGTTTGAATTGACTTTGATAGTCTTCTAAATATGTACATACCTTGCTTTCTGCAAGTTGTTTTCCCATATTTTGAAAAAAAATTAAAAAAAAATAAAAAAGCCAAAAAGAGGGTAAAATGTCCTAAAAGAAATATCAAAGGACTTAGAAAAATATAGACCCCAAAAGAAAAAGAGATAAAATAAGACATGAAAGTGAGCAATTCCAAATGCCACTACTTTTACTTTTACTGTAAGAATAATGACTATGTGCAGAATGTCAATAAATTCCATAATCCATGAAGAGTTAAACAATTTAATCTTAACTTTTCATGCTTTCAATTTCTTGTTTTAGATAGGGAATAAATATTTGTCAAATAGTTTAAACTGGAAAAATTAGTAGACAGGTAGTGAATAATGAGGAGCTCAACAGTTTAATCTGAGCCCTCAAATGAAATAAAATAAACTTAGATAGTTTTATGCTTTGAAAGAAAAATGTTTTAAGGTTACAAGCCTAAATGCACCTATAAAAATGAAGAAAAAATGTTAAAAATAAAGTTGGGTAGGTAGAAAGCAGTTAATAAATCATGTAATAAAGAATCATTGGGCAAAATCATTAATTTCCCCTCCCCTTATAGTATTCAGTATTCTAAACTATCAGTAAAAAAGGCTCAGAGCATTTCTCTGACTTTTGTTGGGACTGGACCCAAGGCTCGATGACTGATTAGTTAAAAATATTGAGTTTTACATTAAACCCACATTTATCAGCATTTACCCTTCATTCATACATTATAGTCCCTTCTTCCTAAGTAAAAACACATTTTTTACTTAATAAAATTTAAATCCTAAATAATTAACTTCATTCCCTTTCAAAATCATTCATAAAACCCTAAAAAAACGTTTATCCTAAGTATAAGTGAAGTAATACAACAAAGATAAGCAACACTTTATTTTTATACTTTAATTGGAGGTAACATATGCTTTGTTTCCATTTTACTACCCTTTTTTCATATTAACCCCTAATTTAGAGTATTAAAACCCTAACTACACCCTCCCATATTTATTAATTCCCTTATATTTAAAATAACCCCCCCAAAACCCATTATTTAAGTTTAGACCAATGTTATATATCCCCATGTGTGCAAAATAAAACCCAACCCTACAAACCCATTGGTCTAAACATATCGTTATTTAAATACCCTGCCCCTATAGTTTGAAAACTATTCAAAGGTTGAGAACTATATAATATATACTATCGCTGTTAGCCCCCATTAAATTTTTTGACAAGCAAATAGGGGGCTAAAATGTTTTTGAGCCTTCAAGGAATGCATTTCCTCTGAAAACACATCATCCTTGAAGCCTCTTTATGCCTGGTGTCCTTTGATAAATTTCCCTCTGCCGATTCCCGTTGCAAGCCTCTCTGTTTGTGAAGAAATTCCCAAAGGGCATCCTTCCCTTCTTATTCCATTCCCCTTTGTCCCCCCTTCTACTTCCCTTTTGTACTCTTTCAATCCTCCCAAATCCCCTTTATATCCTTCCTCTACCCTTTGCTTAGCCAAATTCCCCCTTATTCCCTCTATCGTTACTCCTCCTTGGCCTTAAAATGCATTAAAACGGGCCAAAACCCATTCTCCACTTTGTAATACGGCTTATCCCCTTTCCGCCAGCCCCTTTAGCTGTTTCCTCATGTAGCTGAGTGTTGTGACCGAGCACTACCCCTTAAAGTTGCTAATCGCAATATCGCACATCGCTCCCATCGCATGTTTGTTTTATCATTCCAATCATCCATCGCAAATATTTGCGATGCGATTAATCGCGCCACCGTTTCATCGCACCATCCGATCCGCCTGATCACATAATCACATTTTGCAGACGCGCGACCCTTCGCATCTCCTGATTGCTCCTCCGTCATCAGTCAGCCTCCAAATCGGACGGTTAGCACTTCATCGCACCCCGCCAGTCACCTCACACTTCCCAATCGCTTCCCCTTCCTTGATCGCAATCAAAAGCTATAATTGTGCGTCCCTCTCGTCTATTGCGATTGCAATTATCCAACTAAGCCTTGACCGTCCATTGGGTCTAAGATCTAACCGTTGAGATCTGATCGCCATCTGCCCCCGGCTGGGTCCCACCTCATCGCATTTCCCTGCATTCCTTTCACATTTCTTTGTATTTTGCTCAAAGTCTAAAGTCTTATGTTTCACGATTGTTCCGCCCACTTTCATATATCATTCCGCTGCTCGACCCCCACCGTTGATCTTCGCTCCCAGGCCATGATCTAACGGTCTATGCTGCATTTTTCCATCAAACCCTATTATTCATGAGTCTTCACCATTTCATTACATTTTGTCACCATTGTTTAGTGAAAGCCACCTTTCTGTCGCTGCGCTATCATATTTTTCGCCCTTCGCTCCACCAGTCTTCCATTGCATTGATTGTCTACACACAGTTGTGAGTTTCTACAGAGTACAAGAGTTTAAACGCCACCATAACTACACAGTATGGATGCAGCAGTAATTTTTCCACTGAAAAAGGTAGGGAATTTAATAAAGGGTGAGTTTCCACACCAGCAGAATGTCTTCTTCCGAAGAAGGACGGATTGCCCATACTGTTTGATTATATGCCGTGCTCCAGAGGAGATCCCCACTCGGAACGTAGTCCAAGGATATCAGAGCATTTGTTGCTCAAGTATGGTGGACCATTCCGTTTTTCATTTCCATTTTGTTTATTCACTAAGGGTACCACAAAGTACAGCGAACCAGAATGCATCGGAGACATATCTGGAATCAATGAAGCCTGACGAAGGTCATTATTTTCTCCAAAGAGTGCCAAAAATTAATGCTCAGAGTTTAAAATAGAATGGGCTTCGACCCTCCCCTTCTTGTTTGAGTTTAATGTTATATTTAGTGTTCTACCTACTTCCTCTGCTCCTTTTCAGCTATAAAAACTATGAGAAAATTGTTGTAAAGGTTGTTGATGAGATAGCAGAGAGGTGCAAGCAGTTTCTCTTGAGATAAGTTCTATATGTATAGTTGTAAGATAGGCTGAGGAAGATGTATTCAGACTGAATGACCCAGCTATTGGCTATGTTGTACCTGATTGGTGTTGATGTTTAATACAATAAGCAAATTTCATTGGATCCTGATCTAAAGCTGCGGTGATCTTTTTCTACCTCTGTGTTTATTTCCATTTCATTTCATTCCATCTAGCTCGCATCAGAAATTTGGCATAAGATTCACCCTTGTTAGGTGCCTTATGTTGCTGCTCTCCCAGTCCTTTATGTTTTCCGCTTCATTTGTTTATCTAAAGATTGATTTCAATTGATTTAACCAGTGTAGTGGATGTTGTTGCCTACTAGCTAATGTATAAATTAACAGAATCTGTTTTAGATGTTCTTGTTAGGATTTAATGGACTGTGTTGAGAACACTGGGAGGTCTAGAACCCTGTATCTGCCTCACTAGGATCTTTCCATTCTGATTAAGCCTTTCCAAGTTCCCTTGTGCTGCCTCTGATTTTGTCCAAGCAGGTCTGGAGTTAAATGACCTCTGACCTGATCTATAGATGGGATTAGTTGGTTCTCCCTCCTTCACACTCGGTCCTTAATGTCCCATACCACCCTATCACTTTAGGATCCAAGGCTTTAGATGACTAGCCCAACTGAAAGCTTGCATATTGATAGCAAGTAAATCCTTTCTTGACTCCATTACCCAATGGACTTGGTTTTCTCTGGATTATCTCTCCTTTGCCTAAATTCTTCCTTGTCCAGTCCTATCTCATGATGAACTCTTCCTTCCTGATTCCCAGCAACCAAACTCTCAATTAAACAAACAAACCTTGCGCATAGAACTAGCCTAATAACTTATTGTGAGCTTCAAAGACAAACACCTTTGAAAATCATAGAGAGATCCCTCTCTGGACCTAGGAGGGCTAGATCCTAAGGTCTGAAAGTGGTTCTATGTTGTCTCGTCTTTTGGTCTTGCCAATCTGGCCAAAACACGGGAACCCCAACAACCCTAAAAACTCATTGGTCTAAACATATCGTTATTTAAATACCCTGCCCCTATAGTTTGAAAACTATTCAAAGGTTGAAAACTATATAATATATACTATCGCGACGACATATAAAATTTGAAACATTTTAGAAATGTTTTAAATAAAAATATTAACCCCTGCCTATACCATGTTCAACCCATTATAAATGTTTTACTAAAGAACATTTAAATAAACCAAACCGCTTCGCTAGTTTCATAAAGCATAAAGGCTTAAAATTTATTAAAACACACTCTTATAAAGGTTAAGCCCTTTCCACCGCATATAACAAAGCTAAGTACCACCTCCCATTCCAATGCAACTCCCAAATGAATCTGGACCCTTCGCATTGATTCCCCAGATCCGACGGCACAAATCTGATATTGCGTAAAAAACTTGCGTGATCACCTGAACTCCGAAATTGTACGAAATGGGTGGTTTTGCAATTCCTCTCTCCTCCACATGGTCGACTCTTATTCGATCGCATGGCTTAAGCCCAATACCGTTTACCACCAAAACGCTGTGCGATAACCACTGGTTTTTTATCCGATTGAATCCAGAAACCGCTGCTCATACTTGACGTGAAAATCATTCAATGCATGACTAATGTAACCAAAATTCATATTAAACCTTACAAATTTATTTGTTTGATACCTTTCTTCTACGTTTAACCTATGCTCATGCCTTCCCGACTGTAAAAACACCCTTTTTAAGCCTTTTTCAGCCATTTCTGTGCCTGAAGAGCTTGCAACATTTTCCCTAAGACCTTTGAAGACCACCAAGGAGCTGTGCATTGCTCCAGAAAATCTACAGAAGTTGTCTTCCATTGACAACCTCAGAAACATCTTCTAAAAGCCAAATACCTGCATGTAAAAGGCATTTTTCTAAAATCTGAACCTGCAATTGATTTAAAAGACATTTTTAAGAAGAAAAGCACAGTCAGAGCTTTAAAATCGATTAAAATAAACTGCCAAAAAGCCCAAAAAATAGGCCAGACCCTATCAAATTTTTCCCAGAAACCCTGTTTCTTTGTTGCGCACCATTTTTCAAGAAATTTGTGAGTTTTTCACACTTTTATGAACTATTTCAAGCTTAAATGAAACCAGAGAACCTCTGCAGGTATCCTAAGCCTCTATAACCCTTTTCAAAAGAATTTTTAGCCCAAATTTCCATTAGAATAGTTAAGAAACCCTTGTTTCTTGTTTTAAACCAGTTAAAAGCCTATAAAGCTCTTTCACGGACCTAATTGAGAAGAAAGCCCAAAGAGAAGAGACTATACTTTGCCTGTTTTTACCCTAAGCCTCTGCTAAAAGTAAATTTCTTTTGCAAACTATATAAACTTGCAAAAGTAGATCAAAATGCCTAAAAAACAGAGTGCAAGCAAGCCTGAAGCTTCTAAAGTACCTAAACCTACCCCTGCCATGACTTCAAGTACTGCTATTGTTGTAAATCCTCTTCAACCACCTGTTAATGATATCGAACACATCCCACTAGCTGATACTGATTACAAGATAGCATATCCCATTGTTGAATTTAACCTGCTTGATATCCATAATTGGTGCTATGAAAATTCTTTAGATGATCAAGAAGAATCCAGATTGAAGAAAGTTCTGTATGGGTTGAAACTAGCACCAAGAGGATGGTTCAGTAGGATAGATGCCTATCTACTGGAAAATGGGTTTGAAAAATGTGAAGGAGAACCCACATTATACATCAAAGAAAAATATGGTAAGATTCTCATTGTTTTTTTGTATGTTATTGATGCGATATTCACAGGTAATGATGCTTGCATCATTGATAATTTTAAAACAGTCACAAAGGGTGAATTTGAGATTACTGATATGGGATTGCTGAGATACTTCTTAGGAATAGAAGTAGAGAAAAATAAAAATAATATTTTTATTTCCCAAGAAAATTATGTTAAAGAAGTTTTGGAAAGATTTAACATGCAGGATTGCAAGGCAAAAATTACTCCTACTGTGATGGGATTGAAGTTGAGCAAAGAAGACAATAGCAAGGATTTTGATCCAGGCTTATATAAGACCATAGTTGGCAGCCTAATGTATTTGACTACAACTAGGCCTGATATTATGCATGCTGTAAGTTTAATTTCCATATTTATGGAAAGACCAAAGGAGGCACATTAGCAAGCAACAAAAATAATTCTAAGGTATGTGAAAGGAACAAAGAGGTATGGAATTTAATAGACCACTTTAGAAAAATTTTAATTAATTGGATATACTGATAGCGATTGGGCTGGAAGTATAGATGACAGGAAAATCACCTCTGGATATGTTTTTCATATAGGATCATGAGCCATTTCATGGGATTCTAAGAAACAACCAATTGTGTCTTTATCAATAGCAAAGACAGAGTATGTGGCAGCTACAACAGCAGCATGTTAAGCAGTATGGACGAGGAGAATGTTGAGAAGTTTGTGTCATGAACAGGTAAAAGGAACAACAATATATTGTGATAATAGCTGAGCAATAGCATTATAAAAGAATTCAGTGTTTCATAAGAGAACGAAACACATTGATGCCAATTATCACTACATCAAGGAGTTAGTGAATAATGGAGAAATAGTTCTGAAACATTGCAGAACAGAAGAGCAGTTTGCTGATATGTTAACAAAACCATTGGGGCAGAAGAGTTTTAACTATCTCATAAAATTATTGGGTATGTAAGAGAAAGTAGCAATTCAAATTAAGGGGGAGTGTTGGAAATCAATTCCAACTATGTCAGAAGCAGAAGAAGGATGACGAGTTTAATTTTTATGGGAAATTCGAATTACAACACCACAGCCTCCAGATTTGCAGATCGTGGTTCATATCCATTCAGCGTCCCACCTTAACCATTAACCTACCGGCAATGAATTTTCCACCAACCACATTTGATGTGAATTGAACACGCAGCCAACACCATTCCGGAAGCAACAAGTATGAGCTGCGAAGATCAAAATTGACCCACCAGAGGAGGCGATGTCATCACTTCCTCCGACCAATGAAGACAGCTCCGTGGGGTAAAGAAAAGATCTTTGGCATAAAATTTTAACTCCACGGAATGTGTAATGGTTTTAAATGTTTTTTTTTATATAGTTTTATTTTCATACACCGCGATATATTTTAGTTCAAAACTTTGGGATAATATATATAAGTTTTATTATATATATTATAAACATAATATGTTTATAATATATATAGACAACAGTATGTCATATGCTATAAAGTTGTATTGACTGTGTAATGTAATTTTTCCCAAAGGCAGAAAAGAAGACAGAGAGCACTGTGTGCGTAGCAATGAAAGACAGACAGAAAGGGAGCAGAAAACAAGTTTTTTTTGTTGAAGCGCTGTGTGTTGTAGCAGCCGAAAGAAGTCTTTTATTTTGTAAATCCAGAACGTAGTAGTTCTAAATAAACTTTTAATTTTGTAACAATCCAGCATTTCTTTTAATAGAAACAAAGTTTTTACTCCATCTCTCTCTGTGCACAATTTTTATGTTGATCTCTTTGTGTTAGCATAGGATTTTTTTTTATTTTATTTCCTCTTAGTTGTTGTTCGGAATAACCAGAAATTCCAAAAAGAGAAGATGCACCCCTTATCTTAGCACACATTGAACTGCACTAAGATTCTCTTCCTCGACTGATTATGGAAATTCGTGTATAAGACCCGAGTGAATATCTGGATGCAGCTTCCTTTTCGAAGGAGAGCTACCGGTGCTAAGTCTTATATACGCATTACCTCCATGCATGAAAATTACTGCCCACATTTAGTGTATGGATAACGAACCAAGTTTATGCGAACGACCCCAGCTTATGTGGTGAGTGGTATGGAACCAAGTGTTATTGCCAAGTTTCCGGGTAAATTGAAAGTGATAGGTGACAAGGAATAGACCAATTCTAGATAGGGGAATATGCACCTCAGGATCCTCCACAAACACATGTCATTCATGTTAGTCTAGTAGTTCTAGTAAGAGAAAATAAAACTGGGTTAGGCTTGTCCAATTAATTTCAGTTAGGACTAGTAGGATCACGATTCGTAGAAACCATGTATCACAAAAAATGCCCTTACTTTTCCTTTTCTAAAAATGTGGGAACATCAAAGAAGGCTGAATGTGATATTACATAATAAAAAAATTGTAATTTTATTTTGAAAAGAAAATGAATTTTTGAAAAAATTATGTTGTCATGAGCTTTCTTCTCTAACCTTTTTCGAAAATGTTGTTGGGCTTAGTATTGGGTCTGAAGACAACCATATTCTATCCATGCCAGCTAACACACAAGGCATTGAGAAGTGGAGCGCGCCACTAAATGTTGTTATATCAGGTGGGGTGTCCGAAAGATACGAATTCTCTGATCTTACTGTATATGGAAAACTTAGTTATCACGACATATATATATATATATATATATATATATATATATATATATATATATTTGTATCATGCGAACAATTGGTCTTTGAATAAGAGTAGACTACGTTGAATGGTAGTGTAGAATTGGATTTGGAAAAAGTGCATAATTGGATTCGAGAAAAATTGAGAATCCATATAATAGCTAAAATAAAACCCACTTGTGTTAAACTTCATAGAGTGCCAAAGAAATTAGAAAAATCTCTCTATTTTCTTATATTATGGTGTTGCTACTGTTACAAATAAAAAAATTCTCATAATTATTTATGAGGATGAAATCGTGGATGGAGTCATTATGTTCGTTTCTCATTTATCTATAAAGTATATTGACATATGATACATTCTGGGGACTTGGTACAAGTGGAACACACATTCTTGTGTAGGCATGAAAGGATTATAATACC